>OX422216.1:616866591-617354091 GCA_949130495.1 Sambucus nigra | reverse complement strand
TTGAATAATTAGAGCGATCTAATTTTTTACATCAACAGATTGGCGCCGTCTGTGGGAAACGACTATTGTTATCATTTTTCATCAAGAATCATTCATCATCAATGGCAGATAACCCAGAATCTAGCAATCGAAACGCTGGAAATCCTCCAAATCCCTCTGCACCTCCAGATCTGGCCGGAATTATGACGAATCTGGCTCAAGGACAAACCGCCATGCAGGAAACAATGCGGCAACTCATACAAACCCTTCATGGCGGCGCACCTGCACATTCAGGACAGCGAAGTTGTCAGAGGCAAACCTATTAACTGTCTTCACGATCTAGGCATACTGAGTCATATCGTAATGAGGAATCTGATGATTTCTCTTATCAACCTGGGAAAACCTCATCGATAAGGGCCACAGATACTGATCAACGTATCACTCTCTCTCCGGAGAGACCCAGTGCCTTGGAGAGACTAAGCAGAGCGTCTCCTTTCAGTCGATTAGGCTCGAGGAGGAATAAGAGTCCACCCAAAGCCATGTCGAGGAGTTTTCGACAACCATCAGATCTAAGAGAAGGATCAGCACAATCACGACCAGTCGCTCGTCAAGAGAGATCTCAGGAAGGTACTTCAGAACGATCAATTGCTCGAACCAATAGGCCTGAGGAAGGAAATGAAGCGTGGAAAGGATCCCTTCAGCGGTTGGAGGATAGATTGGGAGAAATGGCTAAAGCAAAGAATCCCCTACAACGAACTTTTGTGCGAGGGACACCTTTTGTACAGGCCATTGTGGATTTTCCTACACCGTCGAAATTTAAAGCACCCGTGGTGACTCCCAAATATGATGGAAAAACAGATCCTGTTCTTCACATAGAGCAATATCAAGCTGCTGCCGACATCTATGTTGTTCCCGATGAGATGAGATGCAGAGCATTCTCAGGAACTCTTACTGGATCTGCCCAGATATGGTAAAACAATCTTCCTCGGGGTAAGATTTCAACTTTCTTTCAGTTGGCCGAGTTGTTCATTGTTAATTTCTATTTTGGAGCAAAACCGGTAAAATGAGTAGCACACTTGTTAAGTGTTAGACAAAAACCTGGTGAGAGTACTAGAGATTACATAACTCGTTTCAATAACGAGAAGCTAGAAGTCATAGATTATGAAGAAAAGACAGCAATCACCGCCTTGATGAGTGGGTTGTTGCCTAACAAGTTGTATTACACTTTGGATAAAGATCCACCTACAACTATGTCAGAGTTGATGGAAAAAGCGGCCAAAATCATGAATGCCGAGGAGGCTATAGCTGCGAAGAAGAATATGGATAAAGAAACCAAGGTGGAAGTCGACAAATCTAAGAAGAAAGAGCATAAAGGCAATGGCGGTGACAGGAATTCCAGAAATAATAAGTCGTCATGGGAAGTCCTAAAGAAATTCGATAATTATACTCCCTTGAAAATGGGTATTAATCATGTCTTGGAAGAAATCAAGAATAGCGAGGAAGTAAAATGGCCGAAGAAACTGAAGTCAGATCCTGACATGAGGAATAGGGATAAATATTGCGATTTCCATAAAGATCATGGTCATATGACCAAAAATTGTATAGCTCTTCAGAACGAGATTGAAACACTCATTTGAAGAGGAAAACTAGCAAAGTATGTTGATCGGGGAGGGGAAAGAAGAAATAATGATCGAACTAGAGAGAGGTCTAGATCTCCTCATCGAGCAGAGGAGAAAAAGAAGAGAAATCATGAAGATGATCTTGATGATGACCCCGATCTTCCCAAGAAACCAAGGCAGCCAGAACGAGAGGTATTTTCCATACGTTTTGGGTCATTTGATTGCAATGTTATTACAGGAGGAGATGCAGGAGGATGAGACCTTACTGCAGAAAGAAAGGCTTACCTCGGAGAGGCCCAAGCTTTCTCATACATTCAGCGAATAAATTTGGCCGAGGAGGATCGTCCGAGGAAGGTAAACAAAGAGAAGCTGGTCATTGTCTTTTCAAAAAACGACTTGGCAGGTGTTCTTTACCCCCACGACGACCCTTTGGTGATCAAAATGAGGATGAAAGAAGTAATGATTTCAAGGGTGCTGGTAGACAATGGTAGTTCGACAAACATCATATACTATTCATGCTTTGACAGCTTGAATTTAAAATTATCTCAATTGGAACCTTATCGTAGACCTCTTTTGGGTTTTGCTGGCGAGGAAGTTTTTCCACTTGGGATGATCAAGTTGGATATATTCATTGGAACTTGGCCTGCTTGTCGAACAGAGAGAATACGCTTCTTTGTGATGGATAAGAATGTGCAGTCAGCCTACAACATCATCATGGGAAGAGTTGGTTTGAAGAAATTCGAAGCAGTTCCATCTACAGTACATCAATGCTTAAAATTCCCAACAAATTTCGGAGTGGGAGTGGAGAAAGGTGATCAAAAAGTAGCTCCGGAATGCTATTATTCATCTGCCGAGCAAGAGGAGCTTGAAGAGTCAAGGAAAAAGACTACTACCTACCAGGTGGATGAAGGTATAGAAATTGAAACACTTGATCCGAGAGACGAATCCCAACTTGTAAAAGGACAGGTGGTGGAATCTACAGAAAATGTTATTCTGGACGACGAGCACCCTGAACGAGTAACCCAGATAGGTTCAACGTTGGATGCTTCAATAAAACAGGAGTTGATAACTTTCTTGATAAACAAGAAGAAAACTTTTGCATGGAGTCATGAAGACATGCCAGGAATAGATCCAAACTTCTTATGTCATGAGCTCAATGTGAATAAGGAGATCAAGCCTGTAAATCAGAGAAGAAGGGTATTTAGCCCCGAGAAGAATCAAGCTATAGAAGAGAAGGTCGAGAAGCTCCAGAAAGCCCAATTCATTGAAGATGTGAAATATCCAGACTGGTTAGCAAATGTGGTCATGGTAAAGAAGAAAAACAATAAATGGAGAATGTGTGTTGATTTCACCGATCTCAATAAGGCATGCCCAAAAGATCACTTTCCATTGCCCAGAATTGATAAACTAGTAGATGCTACCTCGGGACACGAGCTGCTCAGCTTCATGGATGCTTACTCTGGCTACAACCAGATCAAAATGAAACCTGAAGATAGGGAAATTACTTTTTTTATTACCCCTAGGGGAAATTATTGTTATAATGTTATGCCTTTTGGTTTGAATAATGCAGGAGCGATATACCAGCGGCTGATGAACAAGGTTTTTGCTGAACAAATCAGTTGCAATATGGAAGTATATGTCGATGATATGTTGAAAAAAATCAAGAAAGCTGCTGATCATCTAGTTGACTTAGGTCAGACCTTTTATCAACTGGATAAATATCAAATGAAGATCAACCCGACGAAGTGCACATTTGGAGTACGAGAAGGAATGTTCCTCGGGTACATTGTCAACCAGCGAGGCATTGAGGCGAATCCAGAAATGATCAAAGCTCTTTTAGGGTTACGATCTCCAACGACGAAGAAAGAGGTGCAGAGTCTTACAGGATGAGTTGCAGCGCTCAACAGATTTGTATCCTGAGCAACTGATAGATGCCTCCCATTCTTCAAAACACTTCGAAAAACTTTTGAGTGGAATGACGAATGTGAAAAAGCCTTTCAAGACTTGAAGAAATATTTGGGAGCACCTCCACTGTTGTCCCGACCAATAATGGGAGAAAAGTTGAATTTATACCTGGCAGTATCAGAGAATGCAATCAGCTCGGCATTGATCATATTGGAGAATGGAATCCAGAAGCCAATTTATTACACAAGTAAGGCTTTCCGAGGTGCAGAGATCAGGTACCCAAAGCTTGAAAAATGGAATTGGAATTAATTAAAGGAAGTAGAAGAATGAGGCCATATTTCCAGTCCCATACTATCGTCGTGTATACCGACATGCCATTGAGACAAGCCCTTCATAAGCTGAAAAAATCAGGGAGACTGATGTACTGGGCAATAGAGCTCGGTGAATATGATATTGTGTATGAACCCAGATCATCATTAAAAGGGCAGGCTGTAGCCGATTTCATAGCAGAGTTTACATATCCTGATACCCCCGCGGAATAAAAATTGCTCGCTGACCAACCTGTGGATGTTACAGGATCAACAAACACAAGCCCAGACCAACTCAGGTTGGTAAAAGGTCTTGTGGATGTTGAAGGATCATCAAATTCAAACCCAGACCAACTCCGATTGGTAAAAGGGCGAGAAGAGATGGTCGACGAGGAACGAAAATTACCAGGGGAGGATGAAAGAAAATAACAGATATTTCACCAAGGAACTCTGTCAGATAAAAAATTTGAAGAAGGATTATCCATATGGAGATTATATGTTGATGGGTCATCTTGCACAGCAGCTTGTGGAGAAGGGATTGTTTTGAACACCCCAGACGAGATTGACATGGAATATGCCTTGCGATTCCAATTCAAAGCCTCCAATAATGAGGCTGAGTATGAGGCCATGATAGCAGGTCTTAATTTAGCAAAGATTATGGAAGCGCAACAAGTGATGGTATTCAGTGATTCTCAATTAATTGTGAATCAGATGATGGGAACATATGCAGTTAAAGGAGAATTAATGGTCAAGTATCATGCAAAGGTGAAGGAATTGTTGGCAGAACTTGATGCCATTCAGTTGATCAGAATACCAAGAATGGAGAGTGCACAAGCAGACGCACTGGCCCGACTAGCATCAGCTACTCGTACCGAGTTGCGAAGAACGATACCAATTGAAGTATTAGAAAGTCGGAGCATAGATGAAGACTTGACGATGAATATTATTACCCTTGATTTAGGACCATCTTGGATGGATCCCATCAGGGCATATATTAAGGAAGGAGAATTACCGGAGGATAAGCTCACTACCAAGAAATTGAAGTTTAAAGCTGCTTGGTATGTACTAATTAATGGTGTTTTGTATAGACGAGGAATTATGGCAGAGATGTGTACATCCCTCCGAGGTGAAAGAATTGATTGAAGAGATCCATGAAGGGTCCTGTGGAGCTCATGTAGCAGGTCGGACACTTTTGCAAAGGGTGATGACGCAAGGATACTACTGGCCGACGATGAGGGCTGATTGTATAGCCTATGCTAAGAAATGTGATAAATGCCAGCGATTTTCTTCCATCCGACGTACTCCACAAGCATTGTTGACACCCATAACTTCCCCTTGGCCATTTGCCATGTGGGGAATTGATCTGGTTGGACCACTGCCAATGACCCGAGGAAGATTCAAGTACCTCATCGTGGCAGTGGATTATTTTACTAAGTGGGTAGAAGCTGAGCCACTAATTGATATGAAGTACGAGAAGGTATACTAGTTCGTTTGGACGAATATAATCTGCCGATATGGTCTCCCTCATGACTTCATCACAGACCATGAAACACAATTTGATAACGAGGAGTTTGCTGCCTATTGTCATCAGTCAAACATTTTGAAGGTTCATTCAGCACCAGACCATCCTCAAAGCAATGGACAGACTGAAGTGACGAACAGAACATTACTAAAAGGTTTGAAGAAGAGGCTAAGTGAGGCTAAAGATAATTGTATTAATGAGCTATAGTCAGTATTGTGGGCTTATCGAACAACTTCCCGAGCAGCAACTGGAGAATCACCATATATGCTGACATTTGGAAGTGAAGCTGTCATACCTGCCGAGTTAGGTCTTCCAACACACAGAGTGCTGAATTTCAATTCCCCAGTCAGCGATTTGATGAGGAGGTTAGATTTTGATATGCTCGAGGAGGTTAGAGAAGAGGCAACCATTAGGAATGCTGCTTACCAACAACGAACAATTCTGTTCTACAACAAGAGGGTGAAGAAATGCGACTTAAAAGAAGGAGATTACATGCTAAAAAAGGTCATTCAGAAGCACAATAAATTGGAAGCAAACTGGCATGGACCTTACCGAGTTACAGAAGTTGTTCGACTAGGAACTTACCGAATAGCAACTCTAGAAGGAGAGGAATTCAAGAATGCATGGAATGCTGAACACCTACGCAAGTATTATCAATGATGTAAAATGTAAAGCAGTTCCATCAATATGAATAAAACGATGATGTTTCACCATTTTCTCTCCTTTGTTTGAAAATTTTTCGAGGAATACTAGTGTACAACACTACGCTGCTCGACAGCAAAAAGAAGACGACCCACGACCAACTCCGGTTGGTAAAAGGGCGAGAACAAAAAATACTCCTTTGGTTAGGAGGCGTACACTAGTGTGGCCAACTCCGGTTGGTAAAAGAACTAGTGGACACTATTAGTTCAAACCCACGACCAACTCCGATTGGTAAAAGGACGAGAACAAACTATACTCCTTTGGTTAGGAGGCGTACACTAGCGTGACCAACTCCGGTTGGTAAAAGAACTAGTGGACACTGATAGTTCAAACCCACGACCAACTCGGGTTGGTAAAAGGATGAGAACAAACTATACTCCTTTGGTTAGGAGGCGTACACTAGCGTGACCAACTCCGGTTGATAAAAGAACTAGTGGACACTGATAGTTCAAACCCACGACCAACTCCGGTTGGTAAAAGGGCTAGAACAAACAATACTCCTTTGGTTAGGAGGCGTACACTAGCGTGACCAACTCCGGTTGGTAAAAGAACAAGTGGACATGATAGTTCGAACTCAGACCAACTTTGGTTGGTAAAAGAGCGAGAACAGCTTCGACATTCCTAAAATATGCCAACTTATGTTGGTCGGAAGGTAAAACTATTCCAGAAAATACAAAATATTCCAAACTGAACCAAGTATGGTTGGTCGGGGATCAAAACCCACTAACTGTAGTTGGTCGACGAGGAGAACTTATCGACCTTGGTTAGTCTGACACATTTTATGCAAAAGACAAAAATTTACCAAGTATGATTAGTCGAGGATAAACTCTCACTAACTGTAGTTGGTCAACAAAGCACAATTTAACAACCTTGGTTGGTTAGAAAAATTTTAAACATTTTTATACTCATTACTTTGTTATTAAGTGATCGAGCAACATTACTAATACTTGTAATTTTTATTACAAAGTTGGTCGATGAACCATATAATATTATTATGCAAGCACAAATATAACGTGTTTGACAAGCACAAGACAATAGCAATACAGATTTGCAAACAAAGATGAAAGTCTTTCATTAAAATCAAAAACAAAATACATTGAGAATGAAAATGTATACTAACTATTACATTGAGATTCCTACTCTATTGGTTTTTCCCCCTCCGCTTTTAAAATAGGTTCCTCGCCAGCAGGCGGATCATTTAAAGTCTAAGGAGAGTTAATGAAGTTCAAGTACTTCAGCATCCTAACGTTCACCATAGAAGGTCGATCTAGAAGATGCTCAGGATGAGATACCTCAAACTGGGAATGCAAACTGTAGTCACCCAGATATTTAGCAAGTAAGCTCCGAGGAATGGCACGAGCAGGGATCCACTCCATGTCCAAATTAAATGGAGGCACAGGCAAGTCAAGCAATCCAGGCTCATAATAGTCCCATAAATAGTTTCCCTGCTCAAGTTTCAACACACATAAGGCATTCAGCCAGCCTTGTTTGTATCCCTCATTATTGGCATTCTGGATACGAGCATCTAAATGGAATAGTGCCTCGTTGTATCCAACCATCCAAAACTCCCTGGGTTGTTTATGGAATTAGAATGTTAACCGCTCAAGCTTCTCATGAAGACTCTGGATGAAAAGTTTATTAGTCTCCAACTCTGATTCTTTTGTAGAAATTTGTAGTTCCAATTCTCTAACTTTCTTGGACAGTTCAGATAAAGCCCGATCTTTTGCATTCAATTGGAACGCTTGGGTTTCCAATATTGATTGAGTACAAGCTTCTTCAACAGAACGACGAAGAGTTCTTGATCGACCCCGAGTAGGTGGAGTACTTTGTTCCTCGGCAACATCCTGAGAAACTCTTCCTCGTCTACGAGAACCTCTTCCTCATTCCCGAGTAGCGGTAGAAGTACCCGACCTTCTTAAGGTATCCAACTCTTGCCTTAATTTGGCATTCTCAACCTCTAGAAAGGAAAATCCCTCGTCAGTCACTGGGATTACAGCTGTTGAAAAAGATGTTGCAGACTTATACTGTGCCAGCTCTTTCTGCAAATTGTTATTTTCTTGCTCTAACAGCTCGGCAATCTGTCTACAGGCTTCAACTGCACCCTTTAGGGTTCTCTCCCTGACAGCATACCCAGCAAGGATCTTTTTGTGACCTGTCTCGGCAGAAAGTTGTTGATACCTCTTCTCATACCCCTCATGTAACAGAGCAGTTGATTATTTATATTACTGCTGAAGTTCATCGAGAGTACCTTGCAGGTCTTCAATCATTTCATAGTAAGCCACGTTATTGGCCACAGCACGATCAAGTAAACCCTTCAGGTACTGATAAGAGTCAACTGCTTGCTCTGAAGCATCATGACCAAGGATGTCTGCAACTTCTGATGCACTTAGTTCTGTGTGACCAGCCTTATAATAGTCGTGGCATTGCTGCATCAACTTTGTATCGTTAGAAGATAACAGATCCATCCTGGCCAGAAACTAACAGAGAAGGAAAAAGTAATCATCAAAAAGAAGATCAAGGCAGAATACAGATAGAAAAGAGACAATTATATGGAAGAAAAGAACTCAAATTTTATTAGATCATAATGAGAAGTTACAAAGATCTTGGTTACATTTGGAAAAGAAGCAAAATAGAAAGAGAAAACCGAACAACGTCACACCTTTTCCTTGTCTCCCAAGACTTTCTCGGGAGGCTGGGATGAGGAGCCCGGTTGCTCGGTGGGAATAACGAATTAGTCGGCTGGAGCTGGAACTTGTTCTGGAGGAGCTGGCAGAGATGAAAGCTCCTCGTCAGCAGGCTGGGTAAGGATGAGATCACCCACTACCATTGAAGATTCTTCGGAGGCAGCTTCGTCCTCTTCTTCATCTTCGATAGCTGGGGGAGGACCAGGGAGATGTTATTGAAACAATTCTGAGTCCTCATTAACTTTCAATTCTCGCAGGGCAGCAACCCAACCATCTTGGAAGTATTTCAAACTTCCATACTGCACCTGGGCCATCATTGTTGCTACACCCTTATCCCATCCTTTATCCCAACCAGTGCGAAAAGCCTTCTTCACAGCCACTTCTCTTTTCATTTTCTCCGAGGAGAGCTTCTCAGATAGAAGATCCTCGGAGGCTTTCAACTTGGCCTCCACCTCCTCCTTCTGGCGATTTACTTCTCGCAGAAGGGTTAGCTCTTCCTCAGCCGATTTCAATTTATTTTCAAGCTCCCCAAAGCTTGTGAGCTTCTCGGCATATTTTTTATTCTCCCTCACCAAGTCTTTCACCTTATTTCCCAACTACACCTTCTTTGCCTCAGATGCAGCCAACTTCTTCTCCCATTCACCCTTATCCTCATCATATTTTTGACGAGAATCCTTCAAAGATTAAGACAAATTCTATAAAGCATCCTCTACTCCAGACAAGGAGCTAGAAGCCTTAATTGCTTCATCTTTCTTCACTATGGTGTTAAAGAAACTCACCAGCTGAAAAAGAAGGTAATGATAAGTCAGTGCCGAGATACATATATTGATAGAAAGAAAGAAAAAATTCAGGATAAAAGAAACTTACTGAAGCAATGTGACGAGTAGCTAGGGATGTCAGCATATCCCTAAACATGTTTTCCTTGATTCCTTGGACTTCAGGAATGGTCCAAGTCTTTACCGAGCTCATTGCAGAACTCGGGGGAATAATGGTTGGAACTCCAGCCCCACTAGCTTGGAGCTGGGGAATGGCTTCAGAAAAATTGACCGAGGAGGATTTCTTCAATCTCCTCGGTGTCTTTTCAACAACCTCAACCAAAGAAGAACTTTTGGTTGGAGAGATGATGATTACTTCCACAGGTGCATCCTTCTGCACAGGAGCCACTGGGGGCTTCTCGGCAGCCTTTTGAGGAGCAACAGAAGGGGCATCATCCACTTTCTTTGTCCCCTTTGGGACATCATCCTTATTTCTTTTTCCATCTCCAACAGAGTAAGCCTCCTCGAAGAGAGCATGAACTCTTCTTTTGCCCATTTTTTGACTCAGAGGAATGTGAGAGTCTGGTGAAGAATCCTCAGAAGCTGGCAATGGTTCACTAATGTTGACCACAGGACGAGCACTAAAGGATGATGTATAGCTCATGTACTGCAACAAGTATGAAGAAGACCTGACGTGCTCGTCTGCAACCTTCTGATGCAAACTCCAGATATGTTTCAAATGCTTTATATTAACTTCTGATTCTTTAGGAGTTTTTCTCTTGTTGTCAACTGCAAACAAAAACATATTGAAATGTCATTCATGCATTTATTCAAACATAATGAAATCATAATTTCAGAAATGAAATAAAATGAAAATAACCTATCCCATTGACATATGGAGGGCATTTGGGACCCTCATATACTTCATTTCCAACTAAAGGGGCATGTTGCCAATTTTTGACAACTACCCCATGTTCAAAATAATCCCTATTTGCATCAGGGAGATTGACTACTAAAACTCTATTCAAAAATCTAGTTTTTAAATAATAAACATTATCTAGAATAACCCATCTATAACAGTACATAATCTCAGGAATACCTATACGAGTTCCATGAGTTTGATTTAACCTATGCACCCCATTAACTATTCTCCATGTATTAGGGGCTATTTTTGCAGGAACAACATCAAAATGTTGACAAAACTCTAAACACAGAGGATTTGGTGGAAAGGAGAATCCACATTCAGCAATAAAAAGGCTGGGGAACCAATGTCCCTCAGCCAAACGAAAGTAATTTGAAGGTTCAAAAAGATCCTCCAAAGTTACCCAAGAAGGAATAGAGAAATCAGAATGGAATTTCTCAAGATATTCAATAATATAAACCATGGAGAATAAAAGAAATGAAGAAGAAGGAAGAAGATCTTACAGGAATAAAGGGAGATCTGTTGACAACGAACGGAAACAAGGATGAACGCACAAGAGAAAGAAAGGCTATGGAAAACTCGAAAGCAGAAAATTGGAAAAGGTAGAAGGCGGTATGATTACCTAAGAATCTTAAATACTTTGCCTTGGGAAACGGCGAAAGAAATGATTACAAAAAAGAAACTATTACGCCATCGGCGTCAAAAAGGACAAAAAGCGCACAAAGATCGAAGCGCTTATAAAAATTCAAAAAGGCGGATTCTACGAATTTAGACAGAAATTCAAATACGAAGAAAATGCTCCTAAAACCCAGGAAGGTCATTTAATATTGCCATATACCGAGAAAGAATGTTCCATACTCCTCAAAGTTCGAAATATAAAACATTGGGGGCTTCTGTTGATACCAAAACTAGTATGCTGATATGGACGAATAATAAGAAGACACGTGTCAATCTACGTGGCACAATAGCAGCGAGGAAGTTCATTTCCCCGACAAAGTCATGTTCTCTCCGAGCAACAAGGATACTCCGAGGAACTACAACGCTCCGAGGAACTACAACACTCCGAGGAACTACAACTCTCCGAGGAACTCCTGAACGACGAGCAACTAAGGCGGTCTGAGCTGCATCTCGACCATCGCATTGATTGCCAGATAATCAACAGTTCGACTATTCATTGAATGCTTATCATTGACGCACACGCTTAAAGGGCATTAAATGTATCACCCTTTCATATGTATATCATTTAATGTATTACCCTTTGAAATGTACAGTCTAAGGGCTATAAATACATTGTATCACCCTCATTCAAAAGGAGGGGAATTTCTTGAAAGAACTTGTAACCGAGAATTCCCAAAACACTCAGCAATAGCATAACAGTGGACGTAGGCCATTCTTATAAGGCTGAACCTCTTAAAAAATCTTTATCTCATTTTATTTATCTGTGATTGAATAATTAGAGCGATCTAATTTTTTACATCAACACTAATGTTTAAACATTAGATTTAGAAACAAACTGTTCAAAAACAGATCTGCCAACCAAAAACTCGAATCAAAATTGTGTTTAACTTTAAACAAAGTAAACAACTTTTAAACACATAACCAAACAGTTGACCTATCAAAATGTAACATGACACGATAACTCAACACGATACGACACGGAATTATAAATTAATGAGTTTAGACTTATCTGATTTGAGTCAATACCGAGCAACACGATAGAGGTTTTGGAAATTTTGATTCCACTGATTAGACTTGTTTTCACTCATTAAAATACATTAACACTATCCTAACTCTTTGCTTATTTATTACGTTTAATACATTTTGTAATATTTGTAATATTTCTAATTTTGGGTAAAGAACGTTTTACTGTTCAGATCTAATTACTATATACATTTGTGCCCGTTTGGTTATGTATTTAGAAAACTCAATTTGAACACTATTTTTAAATACAATTTTAAAAATCAGTTCTATGTGTTTATAAATATTGATGTGCGTTTGGTAAACTAATTTTTAAATTCAGTTTTCTTAAAATTTGACAAAATTGACAGACATGTATATATATATACATCATGCATAAATATATCATTTATTTTTTATATATATAGCCCCAAGGCGATTTTTTTGTGGTTATTTCGAGTTTTATACAAATTATAGATTTATAATGTCCAAACAACTGCGCTCAATCATTATTAACCCATTTCACACAAAAAAAAATCATTTCAGCACATAAATCAAAAACTAAACTATCTCTCATCAAACACTAAATTAAAAATCGATTTCAACCACAAGCCTCGCTTACGGCATCACAAGTTCAATCAACCCATCATTCAAACCACAACCCATATATCTCATAATTTCAATCACAACAGAAACAAAAGTAAGCTCTTCTCTTACCGGTGGGCCGGTGGCAGCAGCAAATGGGAAGGAGACGAGAGGTGGTCTCCAATAGCAGCACTGCAATAGGTGGAGTCTGGATCCGGAGAGGAGAGGGCAGGGATGCGTCGGGTGAAAAGAAATGGAAACACGTATTAGGTTTGTGTTGTTGACCGAAGTAGGAATGAAGGAATAGGTTATTAGGGATATAAGTTTTAGGTAGTTATATTTTGGTCCTTTATTTTATAAAAATCGATAGAAAATACCTAAAACTTATATTCTTTACACAAAAGACCTCTATTTTTTTTTTCAAATCTGATCAGAGGCGGACACCAGAGCTTTTCCTAACGTGCGTCTTCCCCTATATATATATATATATATGGGGTTTTGGGGAAAGATACTCATAATTTTCAATGTGTATAAAAATAAGACATCCACATAATTTTTATAAATTTAGTCCCTGTACTAAATACATGATTAAAACACCATGAAAATTGGCGCCACTGGCGCGGACCAAAAAAATGAACTCATAACTATAAAGGAACCACACAAATAAATGCTATCGTACCACAGGGACTAGATTTATAAATTTGAAAAATATTGTCCTAAAAATTCAAATATAGGAAGGAACATGACATTTACCTTAATTATCTGATATATATATATATATATATATATATTACATGTATAATTCACAATACAATTATATTAATAGATAAATTGATAATATTATTTAATACATAATTAATATATGTATATTTTACAAATTTATGATTTTTTTACCCTTTTAAAAATAAAATCTTTATTTAAATATCCAGGTTCCATACTTGAACCCCAAGAAACTCCCCAAAACTTACACACGAACCCTCTAGTGCACACTCTAACAATTCTTTATTCCCTAAATTTAATATAACCCCACCGCCTTAAACCAGTATAAATGAAACCTCTCCACCTTCCTATTTTCCCCGTCATCAAAATTTCACCATGGCAGAGGAGCCAAACTTCCATTTCCGCGTCCTATTCTTCGAAGGAGAGAGATAAATCATCACCGTCAAAGTAAAAATCCATCCCTCAATCGAATTCAAATCGTTTCAATCAATGATTAGTCACAAAATCGGAGTTTCCGCTAATCAGATCACGATTTACCTCATTGTTCGCAAGAAATCGAAGCTCGATGAGTACCGTAAAATCATGATCACAGGTAAAACCAACTTTTTTGCTATATGTAGAGAAAAGGACTGTTTGTTTCACGTGGTGCTTAAACGATCGAGAAGAGAAACAACGAGGAAAGTTAAACAGAGTAATGCTGAGTTTAGTGATGATTTGCCACAAAATCTCATGCTTTTGAGGAGAAATGAAATGGAATCTCCGTATTATAGTCAGATTGAGCCAATTCAGAGAGAAAATTACATTTCGATGAACTCAAATCCAAGGATTGAAGATATTGACGCAGTTTCTAGTGAAAAAACGAGTAATTTGAATCCGATTTTGTGTGGAGAGTGTATGAACGCGAAAAAAACCGGTGAAACGCCATCGTTTCATTTATGTGTTTATGATTCTGTTACGGTGGGGTTCCGGTCGCCGACGGGACCAATATCTCGGCCGTATCGGTAAAACGGCTTCGTTCTTGGTGTGTACAGAGAAGGCAGTGATTTGGTGCAGTGTGGTATATAATAAGCAGCATATACCACACTGAGAACTATGAAGCTTTAAGGGAGAAAAAAATGAAGGTTTCATGGTGGATAGTTGTATGGCAGAAAAAAGGAGTTCCTATATATTCCTTTCTTTTATGGGACTGAGAACTAAGAGAATGGGGCTGTGTCCTATGTAATGGTGGTATAGAAAATAGAATTCATTTATTTTTTGAGTGCACTTTCTCCGGAAGGTTATGGGAAAAAATTCTATATGTTAATGGTGAGATCAGAAATGTTAAAAGCTTTGAAGATGAGATTGGCCATATTCTAATTCTTAAAAAAGTGTTTGTTACTGAAATAAAAATCTTAGCCTTGCTAGTTCTTGTTATTGTATCCGGAGGGAGAGGAATAATAGAATTTTTAAAAATAGATATCGTAGTATTGAAGATGTGTTCATGAGATTAGAAAAGACTATACATGAGGCTACTTTCAAGTGGAGGAAAATAAAACCTACATCGAGATGGGGATCAGATGGGTGATTTCTAAGAAAATTTATGACTAAAAGAAGTGATTTGAGCTACCTTTTATGGTGAATGTCTGGGTGATGTTTCTTCCTTTGCACCTCCATGCTTGGTGGTTTCTGATGTTTCTTCCTAGGTTGTGGCTGTTTTGTTTGAAGTGGAGAAGGTTTGGCTGTGTTGTTGGTTTTTATTCCAACCGGTTTGTGATTTCTTCGTGGTTTTTTTTCATTAGCTGTTGGGGAGGTGGTTTTCGATGATTGCACATGTCTAGCTAGACAATTCTAGAGCTCTCAGGTGTATGCAAGAGATCCTTGGGATATTTTTAGTTGTTGCAATATTATTGTCTGTCTTTTTTAGTTGGGCCTATGTGCCTTTGTTTTTCTAATTGTTGGTTGAGTAGTGTTGGGTTGTTTAGGGTTTTTTGGGCTTGTGTGCCTTTTGTCAGCATGTTGCCTTTTTTGTGTTGGCCTCTTGGCTTTAGTTGTATGTTCCTTGGGGCTTGGCCTCTTTTAATTAAATTCACATTTCACCAAAAATAAAAAAGTATCATATACCAAATTTAGATTCTAGAATGTAGAAGCTACTTGATGTTAAGAATTATTGTTGATACATGGATGTGAATGATGATAATGACTAATATTCCCATGGGGAAGGGTGGGTTTTTGGTGGTTGTAACTTGTGAGGAGTATGGTTTTGTCCATTTTATTCATCATTTGGAGTGAAAAGAGGTGATTTTTGAGAAAAAGGTATATATATTATTATAAGGTATAACAATTTATCTTTGGGAATGTAGTTGTAACTGCAAAAGTGATTTTATTGGTAATTTACTTATTGTTTAATATGTCAATGTTCATGATGATTTACTATTACCTTGTTACTGATTTTGGAGTTTTAGGCGGGGAAATTGGAATCCTTCAAATTTAATAAATTCGGTGTACTTTAGGCACTGTTTGCATTTAGTCTACTCTCACATAATTGTATAACTAATTCAATTTAGTTGCAAGTCTCATCCTCTGTCTCGTCTCGTGGGATATTTGAAGTCATTTTGATTACAATACCTTTGTGGAACCAAACATGACACCCACAGTCAAGATTTAAAACATCAGTTAATTATTAAAATTTACCTAACAGCCTAATTACCTAGATCTCCAGCTAAAGAAAAAAAGGAAGGGATTAGTGCCATCCTAAACATGGGGGCACAGGATCTATAACGAAATAACTATTTACTTTATCCCTCTAAGTAGGGACATTGTCGGGGATCAATAAATGATCATAAAGATTATTCAATTGTGATTTAAGGGCCAATCAAAGAATAATATTTCGAATATTTTTTTAATAAATGCTTAATTTATTCGTTTAAATTTATTTTAAAAAGTTCATTATCACATAAAAATGACATATATAAATTCATTTACTCACCTTTCCCTCGCTTCAATCCAATATTGGAGCTCCGATGAGAATTGTCAGAGGTTCGGTGAGAACTGTCGGAGTTCCGGCAAGGAGGGTGAAGGTGGGGTGTCCCTAGCGCGAACCTTTAAAAATTAGAGATATTGTGTAATATGATATGAATGTAGGAGGGACTAAAGGGTTAAATTAAAAATAAATATTTTTTTATAAAATATGTATTTATGATGAGACTACATTAATTGACCTATTTTCTTAAGGATTAAATATCAAAAAGTCCCTCAAATATTTTTTAATACACATTTAGTCCAAGATTTTTATTTTGGCATGGTGAAAGACTTTTTGGTACAAAATAAAAAGCCTTGGACAAAACGTGTATTAAAAAAGTTTGATGGACTATTTGGTATATGCCCCTTTTCATAATTACTAGTTGTACCCACGTGCATTGCACGTGTGGACGTTTCTAGATATTAATCTTCCACTGTAAATCTGTGAAGGACAAAGTAATAAAAATACTTGCAACATATTATGTACAATCTGTTTTGTTTGAATATCTCTATCTCTACTACTTTAAAAGAGGCTACTTCCTCTTCAAAAACCAAATGACTAAACTACTCTCATTAATTGTAAACTTCCTACCATACCCTTGCTAATAACACCCAAATATCTATCCCTACTTTCTTCTACCATTTTCGTTATTTCAATCCAACCCTAGAAATCAACCGTCACAAAAATTAATGACAACGCATTCATTTTGCACATTCATTCATTGTATCAAATCTCAAATTAATGTTAATTCATTCATCTTCGACATTAGTTTCTTCTACCATTTTCGTTTTTCCAATCCAACCCTAGAAATCAACTGTCACAAAAATTAATGACAACACATTCATTTTGCACATTCATTCATTGTATCAAGTTCCAAATTAATGTTAATTCATCCATCTTCCACATTCATTCAGCCTGTCAAATGGAATCTGAAACACCAACAGTCAGGAATTAAACACATTAATTTTGCACATTCATTCATTGTTTCAAATCCCAAATTAATGTTAATTCATTCATCTTCCATATTCATTCAGCCTGTCAAATGGAATCTGAAACACCAACAGTCAGGAATTAATGACAACACATTCATTTTGCACATTCATTCATTGTATCAAATCCCAAATTAATTTTAATTCATTCATCTTCCACTTTCATTCAGTCTGACAAATGGAATCTAAAACACCAACAGTCTGGAATGCCTACGAACTTTTTCGTATATTAGATATGTATCTTCTATGTCATCCAATATTTTTTCCTTGCGTTTGGTTCTTCTGGAAAAAAAAGGTTAGTACTCCTACTTCCCTGTGTAATTTTTGCTTCTGTTCCGGTTTAAAATGTTAATAATAATCTGATAAGTTTGTACGTAAAGTAAATTTCAATGTGGTTGGATTTTTTTAATCTGTTGAAATTATATTTGTAATTGTAGAATTTCTAAAATATTAAAATCTTTGCCATTAAAAGATTATTAACGATGTTCGTTTTTGGGTTCTGTTAAATTTCTATGTTAAGTCGTTCAATAATTATTTCCAAAGTTATGTTTTTCCAAAATATCAGATATCCAAATTGTATATTGTATATTGTATTTATGTTTTTCTTTTTATTAGTCAATTTATCGTCAAATTAAGTTAATTTTTATATTTTACAAATTTCGTATTGATTTAAATATATAGTTTTGGGCATATATTTGTGAGTTATAAATCTTTTATTTATGTTTTTCAAGTTTTATATCATCTTAATCATATGTTGGAGAATGTGCGCTAACTGAGTGATTAAATTATCTTTGCATAGGTTTTTGGATTTCAATCTATCCTTTGACACTTGGTGGATTCATGACTTTAAAGATCTTGGAGGAATAGTTTGTTGTTAGACAAGACGAAGAACGGTTGATACCAATGAGATGTACCATTGTGGAGGTTCTGATTTAATAGTAACTGAAAAGAGCACTAACAAAACAATTAGCGTGATTAAGGTATTAATCATGTTAAGTCTTATAAATGATTCCAATTGTTGTATATTTTACGTCTGCAAATTGTATCGATTCACGCAAAGCTCCTTTGCAAGTCACATTGTACATGATTGAATTTTCTGAGATGAAATCCACCTCTTCAATTGATATTAAAATGTACAAATAGGCCTCGAATTATTCAGTTTGCTTTTTCATTTTTTATGAAATGTTCGATTCTGGTCCGTCACATGTCCTATCGAATTGAGTTCACCTTATGTAGTAAATGATGATAAAATTCGTAAGTTTCAAAGAGATCTTGAGAGTAAGCAGGGAGCAATTTGGTTGCTTATGCAATGTCAAAATTGATTGAAATGTTGTTTGCGTTTATTTAGAGACCGAGTAATTTCCAGTAGAATATTTTGGAGGTTGACCGGTTCCATGTATTCTATTTATGAAGAGTCGGCTTCAGCTCCGAACTCGACACTGCTGCTCTGTTCACAACTCTAGGACCGACCTTGATTGAGATTATGAAATGGTGAGAGGGGTCTTGAAAATATTTAAAAGATTTTTTAGGTTGACAATGAATACATCTATTATATGACGAGATGTGATTGAAAATTAAAATTGAGTCAGTTTCAATCTAAATTTCAGAAATATTTTTATATGAGAAGAACATAAGACTATCCTTGAGTACTTGAACTAATTAATTTTGATTAACTAAAATATTTAGTGTCATCCTAGCCCTTGATTGTTCTCACTTTTATTTCCTCACCATTCTCATATTTTAGATTTTTAGTTAGTTAGATTTACCTAATATTTTCATTTACTTTTATTTACATCTTGATTTAGTTTAGTTTAAATTATCATCTCACCCAAATTGTTTTAATATTTGAAAAGCACAAAAAGAAAATAAAAATTGAATTACAATTGAGTTTGTCTCTAGATTACCCCCTTGATGTGGATTGACATCCTTACTTACCGCTACACTTGAGTTTGTTATATTTTGTAGCTAATTGAGGTTTTGATTAACTTGGCTTGCAACAACGACATACACACAAAAGTAAAAGCCATCAAATTTGTACACCAAGTTTGCGCATCAGTTTTTTAACATAGTAAACAACTTATATATGTGCCATTTACATGAAGTTAATGAAAATTCAATCTGTATTTCTTTACATATATTTTCACCATTCTTATATTTAATTAAAATTTTGTTTTAAATTATAAAATCATTCAATTACATTTCTCATGCTCCTTTCTTACTAAACTTATTAAATAATATTCCAGACACGTCATTTTCCAAATTGTTAGAAATGTCATCCATTCCACCATCAGAAAATGTATCTGGCAAACCCAATACAAGGAAAAGACAGAGAATTACTTGGTTACTTCGAGCCCAATTAAATTCTTACCAATATCAAGGTTAGCTAAAAATAACTAAAATATAGTTTACGCTTAAGTAAATCATGTTAGACTTATGAAATGAATATTTAATATTACAATTGCTCTCATATTAGGAGAAACCGTATATGAACCTCTATGCTCTACGTTGCTAGAACTAAAAGCAACTCTTGATTGCCATCACTGCAATGCCCAAAGATTCCAATATGAACCCCCAATATTTTGTTGTCAAAAAGGTCAAATCTCACTCGCTGAAACTTCGGTCCCCGAGGTTTTATTTCATCTTTTCACATCTAATTCTTCTGAATCAAGAGAGTTTTGTGCTAATATCAGAGCTTACAATAGCATATTTGCCTTCACTTCAATTGGAGTTACTCATAATTTCTCGCTTTTATTCATAGTCCTTTATATTAAATTCAATATTATTATTTATTATTTATGATAGGTTTCAATCAATGAAATTCACATTATGGGGCGACTTTGCAGAGAATGAAGGCGAAAAAATAAGTGACTTATCAACAACATTTCTTATAATAGCCATTTCTCAAGCTAAACGTCCATCCTACGAAGGTACAATAATACTTATCATCTCACAAACAATTAATAAAAATCCTACTAACTCAAAATAAATAAATACATTCTTCACAGGGGAGTATAGCTTGAGCAGTGTATCAAAGATTACAATTCAGGTTGGCCCCGATATCATACAAGCTACTGAATTAAAGGATTGGTTAGACAATTTCTTTCAAAAAAAATAACAATTCTCCCTTACATGTATTAATTTCACAAATGTCAATTACAAGTTGTCAACATCAATATCATCCCCACATTTCAACAAATTTTCTTTGCCTCCCCAAAAAATAATCAACAATGTGGACACTGTTTCTATTCGTGATATTATTAATGGAATCCCATCAACTATAGAGGTAATGATTTATTTACTATGATTCACTTTTACGTCTCTAATATCCTCAATTTAATAACATAACATATCCGATTTTTCACAAACCACATAATCTTTTTTGTTCTTTCGTGACAATGATTATGGAGGTTAGAAACAAGGAAAATCCATGGTATGATGCTTGCAATGTATGCAACAAAAAGTCACTGTTGAAAATGGAAATGGCACATACTTAAATTGTGGTACTTCAAATTCAAATTACACAACAAGGTAAATTAATATGATCAAGAATCATTCAATATTAATAATAAAAATCATATATAAAACTTTACTAATACATTATTCAAAAAAATATAAGGTACTTACTTCAATTTCTCGTCTAAGACGAAGATGAAAGAGCATCGGTGACACTATTCGAGGAAGTAGAATCATTCATTGGCTGCAACATTCCAAATTGCATCGCTTCTAAAGACAAAGTAATATCATTCTTATTTACAATTCAAATTCATACATTTATTCAATAAGCTCAATAACAATTATATTTAATTAAGATTCATATATATTATTTGGTTTACACAGGGAATTTTGCACTCGGACTATGTTCGAAAGTTATATACATGCATTGGGAAAATATACAGATTCTACATTAAAGGGAAATCACTTAAAGCATCCGGTCGAAAGCTTGCACGTTTTGTAGCTCTGAAAGTGGAAGAGAAAGAAGAACCGTCAAATCCTAACAAACGTCAAAAGCAACATACTTGACGATTACATTTCAATTTTTTACCCTTAAACATTGTCGTTATACAATTTATTCCAAAAACAAATTATCTATTACTTTGCATTTTACATTTCTTATAACTTGGATTTATGGAGATTGATTTAAAATATTCAATCGTAATGCATGGCTTATTGCATCAACAAAACTTCATTGTTAGTTACTTTACTTAATTAACTGTCCTTAATTTAACAAAGGATTTACAATCATACATTATTATTCATGATTTCACTCCTAAAGAGAAATATCGGAACTCGCACACACTTGCAACGCACGTGGGCACATCTAGTAACATAAAGTACCTAGTACGAAGCATCAATCATTACCCCAAAAACCAAAGCTCTATTCAATTGTAAACTATACAAGATATTCATGTGAATACTCTAAATCTATTACAAACGAACTCAGAACTCCCTACTCAAAAGCAGGAACAAATACACACAAACATGTATGTATATATAATCCGAATAAATATATCACAATGAAATTAGCTTGAAATGATTTATAGGGAAATATCATTTTTTTTTAAAAAGAAGTTAAAAAGCTTCAGCAAGCAAATTCCAAATCGCAGTTATTGAAAGGTGACATTTGATAAAAACAGTGTGTAATCCTAAAAACTAAAAATTTAATGGTTAAATATGTTGCTTTTGACGTTTGTTAGGATTCAAAGATTCTTCTTCCTCTTCAACTTTATGAGCGACGAACATGGATGACATTATCCGAAGAACCTTTGTACAACATTCTTGTTTCGTTACATAATCCAATTGTTGGATTTATATTGCGTAGAAGAATGATTGGACAATTATGTTTAAGTTTCAATGCGTGTGGTGGAAATTCATTCGGCATCAAAGAATTTAAAAATTCTTCTTGGTAATAGTTGTGTGTGTCATTTACAGCTTCATCAAAGCTATTTAATGTCTTCAATTCTCCGGGGAACATATCAATCATCATATCATTGATAGAGTCTATGTGCTCGTTTGTTGTTGCAATAATTGCTCGATCTGTCAAGAAGTTTGTCGAGTTGGCATTTATATTTAATGATGGGAAGATAACGTCAATGAGAGACTGTTCGGGGCCCTCATCATGTGTTGATGCTTCCGTCCCATTGCCAATCCTTAGAAGAAAATCTCTAAGTGAGGAATTGATACCCAAATGTTTAATTACTTAATCATCACTATTAAGTTAAACAGGGCATTAATTCTTTTTAGTCATTACATTTACATAATATGATGAATGGATTATCAGTCTTATCATATCAATACAACAACTTTCAAAGATAAATTACGTGAGACAGAGAAACCGCATTCACGTTCATTGAATAAAAATTACAAAATAACAAAGAGAATCCATCCAGTTAATACGTATGGCCAAACCTAAGTTTACAAGAAATTAAAATAATTTACTCAACAATAAGAAGAATTGAAAACAACAATTGTAAATTAATTTTAAAAATTAAAAAAAATTATGGTACTTGAATAAGTGCAATGTATTCTACGAGTATCCATAAATCTTGAACTAAATAAGTGACACTCAGTACTAAATATTAAGAGAAGGGAAGAACAAACTGAAATTCTTTGAACACTATGTATCTAAAGATGCTAAAGATACAGTTTAGAGTGTGTGTTTGAGTTGACAAAAATAATTCAACCAAGGCATGTAATTGCAGCTTCAGTAAGGTAATTTGGACTCATTTTGCTCACTTATTTGGTTGTTCTTGGAAGTTATGTTTTTCTTAGTTGGGGAGTTACAACCTGAACCGCCGTAAGACTTGATAAGAATAATATATATATGTAGAGAGACAAAATGAATACATTGAACCATACAGTGTGAAAAAATTTCAACACAGCGGAATTTCAAAAATAATCTTTTACTATTTAAAAAAATGGTTCGCGCCAGCGGTACGCATAGGCGGGGACCATTTTTTAGTATCTTGGTACGCGTCAGTGGTACGTATAGGTGGTATTATAAAATATTTTAAATAAAATGTACAAAAAAACTGAAAACACTGTAGAGTAATTTCTTTTTAATAACAATACAATAATTGATGTGGAAGCGATGAAAGATGATGGTTCAACTTTAATAAACAAAGCCAAATTTTAATTTCTTCAAAACAAATTAAAATAAGTTAATCCAAGTCCTAGAATTTTGCCTAAGTCATATTTATCAATATTAGTAAGTTAGGCGAAACCAAATTTTAGCAAAAGACTTGAATTAAACAACATTACTCAATATTTAACTTAAGTCCAAATTAAATTGAGTGTGATAATTTAAACCAAATTTTATCTTGAATAAGTCTAAGCATGCGTTCTAAATTATGAAGCAAGATAAAATAAACAATATCACACTACGCCGAGATGTACGAGGAAAAAAACCCAAGACGAGAAACAACCTCGGACGGCCCTAGCCATAAATCCACTAGATACGGAATTATAATTACAAGACATGTAGACTTACAACGACTGACTCGATCCCTCTCAAGCCTCGACGCTTCTCCTTGTAGACACCTCTTCCTAGCGGATAACCTCGGAACACCACCGCGATCTCGGAATCCACCGATGGGGATTTCTATGGTCACCGTCACCCGTACATGGAGCCTTTCTCCAAGTGGATAGAGTTGCAACAAAAAGTCTTCTTCTTTGATGGATGTAGAAGCAAACCAAAACTTCTCTTCTTGAATTCGGTAGAGATAAACCGGTGCCAAACTCCAAGCAATTTAATATGTATATGTGAACTTGGATAAACTTAATTGGGTGTAAACACTAGAGTGATGAAAATATTTTTCTCTAAAATTCTCACTCAAAACACGAACATTTTCCTAAACCATTTTTGCTCTTAAGCACTCTCTAAGAGATGGAAAAATTATGGAAATGTTGGTTTGGAAAATGTGATTCCCGCACTTCATAAAGTCTGAAAAAGTTGGTTAAAAACCAAGTGGGGAAGTGGGCCAAAAACTGCCAAAAACTGTTCCCTCCTGACAGCTCGTTCGAACGACATTTCGTTTGAACGAACTCTCGTTCGAACGAGACTTCTAACGACACACCAGTATGGACTTCGTTAGAATCTCGTTGGAAACCTCGTTAGAACGAACAAGTTCGTTGGAACGACATTTCGAACGACAGACCAGTTTAGACTCGTTGGCAGGTTCGTTCGAACGACATCTGGTTCGAACGAAAAAAACTCGTTCGAACGACATATCTAACGAACGACCAGAAAGATTGAAAAATTTGATTTTGGCCCAGAAAACTTTATGATCTTAATTTAAAGTTTTATATAATTTCTTTCTTAAAACAAAACGCAGTTTTTATAAAACCTAACACCCAATAAACTTTGTTCCAAACTCCTATATAAATATAATTTCATTCATACCTTGGGAGCATGGAACCGTAGTTGATGATGTAGAAACAAGGCACACAAACCGGCACATTTGATGAAGCTTTATATTCTTTGCCGCTACGTCTTCAACAAACACTTCATAGGCTTGAGAGTATTATAATTACATACTTTCCTATGAATAAATGTTTTTGTCTGGAATTGAGCCAAAACTATATATGGACTCAATTGGAAATTTGTGTCCTTACAAATCTCCCCCTTTGGCTATTCCGGGACAAAAACCAAACAAAAATCCTAAAGGGCCGTCAAGCTCACTAGACTCAAAAACATAACCTACCCAAACTTGACTCAACCCAAGGATCAAACGCTTTGCCATTGACAGATGCCGCTTTAGAAGAATTCCTGCACACTTAAGCAAACTCATCAAATGCATAGGGAATATCAAAGTATTAAATGCAATTAAATAATTACTCCCCCTAAATTAATTATCCCCTTTATCAAACACATGACCTACTTAGAAAGACGTCTCCCCCTAAGATAAATCTCCCCCAAACTAAGATACGATAATAATAGGATTAGATACCATTTCTCCCCCTATCATCATTCTCCCTCTTTTTGTTCAGGAATAGGCAAAGGATAAAGAACTAATAAACAACATGTTGAAGCTTAAAGTGATAAGACATGAAAGCATATGGGCAATAAAAGAAAGGCAAAGACAAACAAATATCATATATATATATATATACATTAGAAATATACCAATAGAGTACTTGCATATATATATAGATATAAATACACATATAACACAAAATACAATAAGTTTGCACACTCGTATGGCAAAAATGTGTCATATGGAAACGGAAGTGTAGGGGTGTGAACTAGCAACAATTAAATTTAGACCCAAACACTTAATAAACATTCACGGAGTTCTCATTTGATTGCAAACTTTATCACATTTAAATATAACCTCATGTGACAATATAAAGATTGAACTCAATGAACAAACATACACAATGCATACAAGCCTAGCATGATGATGATTCTACAAACCAAATTGAGTCATGACATTAAAGACAACTAGGATAAACGGACATTGTGCAAACCGTTGATATACCATCCAATTCTCCCTCAATAAGCATATATATTCTTTTACTTTTGAATGAATATATCAAACAAACATAGGCCTTGGCAATTGTTTTCTTTTTAATGACAAATATTCTGTTTTTAGGCCTTTGGATCACGTATTTCTTTTAGATCCAATAAACGGTGGCTTACTATCGCAAAGGATCACTTAGTCCTTTCGGAGCCCTTCCCCGTGCATATTTATTTATCATGTTTTCATTTTCACACAAATCTCACATGCAACGGATTTTGACATGCACTAGTCCTCCTAGGTCATAGATATGTAGATGACTAGATTGGTAGGAGAACACCTCAAAGAGCTCAAATATAAAATGTGACATTAAGATTTCAAAAGAGCTCGTGCATGTGTGAAAAGAGGCATATAAAAATAGAATCCATTTAAACAACACAAAATCCAACTACTCCATATAAAGCATGGTAAAGAACATTTTAAGGATTGAAAATCTAAACCAATAGTTCTAGCCACGTGGGAGCGTTAAAGGAAGGATTCAAACACAAGTATATGCCACATAAAGTGTGTCAAACTAAAATACACACAACATAAAATCTTTTTGAGTTTTTAACATTTTTAATAAAAAAATATTTACTCAAAAGGACAGACAAAAATCATTTGTATTTTTCATTAAGCTTAAAGGAAATAAATAAAACACAAATGATAAAAAAGTTATAATTTTAGGATGGGATATGAAATAAGGCTATGACTAGAAAATGACTAAACAAGCATACATTTATCAAGTGAATATAGCATAAAGTACAAACGCTAAAGTATGCAAACACTAACACATTCATCCTTTAGATTTAGCAAGGGAGGAAGCATGTGAAAGTAAATGAGAATCAACAACCCTATTTTGCAAGGCAACCAAGTCGGATTTCCTAACCCAAATGAATGGAGAATGACTATCTTGGGGTGTAGGAACTTTCACTACCGTGGTTACATTACTATGGGATTTTCTAGAAATTAGTTTAAGATCAAAACAAAATTTCATAAGATGCCCTTTTCGACCACAATGTGTACAAGCAAGAGCATGTCGAAAAGATTGACCTAAGGAGTGATCATTAAATGCATTCCTAGTAGATTCTCCTAAAACAGTGGTTTTGGCATTATGAGTAAATTCATTACAAGTATTGAAGCCTAAACCACAAGTGTCATTTTTAATTTTGACCATTCCTAACATTTTATCTAGTTTTTCCGAACGGCACTCCAAATCAAATTTGACATTACTAGAGTCTTTTAATTTATCTTGTAATTCTAAAATGTTAGACTCTAATAAAGCATTTCGCTCTTCAAAAGCAAGAAGCTCCTTTTTCAAGGATTCCATTAAACCCCTAAGGCTATCTCTTTCGCCTTCTATGTATTCTAGCTTCTCTCGAAGAGTACTCTCACGTGTCCTAAGGTCTTCTATTAAATCATTTTCATCAATGACCTTGACACTCTCTCTTAAACTAGCTTCTAACTTCAAATTAGCTCTTTTCAATTTAATAGATTCGGTATACAATTCTTGAAAAGCATTTTGAAGTTCACTCATATCAACCTCATCTTCATTTTCACTCTCTCTTTCTTCTTCACTCTCACTATCATCAAAAATAAGAGAATCATGTACAATGACCTTGGAAGTGGCATGTGCTATCGTTTCATCAATCGATGAGTTGTCACTATCACTCACATGACTAGACATAAAAGCCACAAAAATTTTCTTAGTGGGGGAATCGTTCTTCTCTTCCTTATCACTATCACTAAGGGTTGCATTATATGAAATGGGTCGCTTACCATCTTTCCTTAGTTTAGTGAGGCACTCATAAGCCCTATGGCCATAACCTTCACAACCAAAACACTTATCAGACTCGTCCCTATCTAAATTGTCATTGCTAGGTTTAGGGATCTTCTCGGCTTTAGAAATCTTCTCGCTTTTATCATGTTTAGAAGTATCAAATTTCTTAAAATCATTTTTAAATTTATGTTTGTTAAATTTAAGAAATTTTCTAAATTTACGAGCAAATAAAGCCATATCTTCCGAGTCACTATCACTATCACTCTCTACTACTTGTTTGACCTCTTTTTGGGCTTTTAAAGCAATACCCTTTTCAATTTTCTTTTCAGTTTTAGAGGAAAACATATCAAGTTCATAGGTTTGTAAATCACCTACAAGCTCTTCTAATTTCGTAGAGGCTAAAGTGGGTAAAGAATTTAAAACGGTCACTTTAGGAATAAATCTATCGGGTAGGGACCTTAAAATTTTCTTTACAACACGGTCGTCAGGTATTTTCTCTCCCAAGTTAAAAGATGAATTAACAATATCAGAAAGTCTAGCATAAAATTTATCAAAAGTTTCTTTTTCATCCATTTTGATAGTTTCAAATTGAGTGGTGAGGTTTTGGAGTTTTGAAGCTTTAATGACACTATTTCCTTCATGAGTTAATTGTAAAATATCACAAGCTTCTTTAGCGGTTTCACACGTCATAATACGTCGGAATTCATCCGGTGCGACAGCGCTAAATAAGGCATTTAAACCTCGGGAATTAAAGTTAGCAAGTTTAAACTCATTTTCAGTCCATCTATCGGCGGGTTTGATAACTCGTTCATTTTCAACTAAGTAAGTTGGTGGGGAGTACCCGGTAAGAACAGACATCCAAACTCTCTCGTCGATAGATTTTAGTGCCGATTTCATTCGCACTTTCCAATACGCGTAGTTTGAACCATCGAAAATAGGAAATTTTGAAAATGGGGAAAAATCCATTTTAGCCAAAAATTATTTAAAAGGATCGTTAACGAAATAATTTATCGCTTTGGCTCTGATACCAATTTGAAAACGCTATAGAGTAATTTCCTTTTATACCAATACAATAATTGATGCGGAAGCGTGAAAGATGATGGTTCAACTTTAATAAACAAAGCCAAATTTTAATTTCTTCAAAACAAATTAAAATAAGTTAATCCAAGTCCTAGAATTTGCCTAAGTCATATTTATCAATATTAGCAAGTTAAGAGAAACCAAATTTTAGCAAAAGACTTGAATTAAACAACATTACTCAATATTTAACTTAAGTCTAAATTAAATTGAGTGTGATAATTTAAACCAAATTTTATCTTGAATAAGTCTAAGCATGCGTTCTAAATTATGAAGCATGATAAAATAAACAATATCACACTATGCCAAGATATACGAGGAAAAAAACCCAAGACGGGAAACAACCTCGGACGGCCCTAGCCACAAATCCACTAGATACGGAATTACAATTACAAGACAGGTAGACTTACAACGACTGACTCGATCCCTCTCAAGCCTCGACGCTTCTCCTTGTACACACCTCTTCCTAGCGGATAACCTCGGAACACCACAGCGATCTCGGAATCCACCGATGGGGCTTTCTATGGTCACCGTCACCCGTACATGGAGCGTTTCTCCAAGTGGGTAGAGTTGCAACAAAAAGTCTTCTTCTTTGATGGATGTAGAAGCAAACCAAAACTTCTCTTCTTGAATTCGGTAGAGATAAACCGGTGCCAAACTCCAAGCAATTTAATATGTATATGTGAACTTGGATAAACTTAATTGGGTGTAAACACTAGAGTGATGAAAATATTTTTCTCTAAAAATCTCACTCAAACATGAACATTTTCCTAAACCATTTTTGCTCTCAAGCACTCTCTAAGAGATGGAAAAGTTATGGAAATGTTGGTTTGGAAAATGTGATTCCCGCACTTCATAAAGTCTGAAAAAGTTGGTTAAAAACCAAGTGGGGAAGTGGGCCAAAAACTGCCAAAAACTGTTCCCGCCTGACAGCTCGTTCGAACGACATTTCGTTCGAACGAACTCTCGTTCGAACGAGACTTCTAACGACACACCAGTATGGACTTCGTTAGAATCTCGTTGGAAACCTCGTTAGAACGAACAAGTTCGTTCGAACGACATTTCGAACGACAGACCAGTTTAGACTCGTTGGCAGGTTCGTTCGAACGACATCTGGTTCGAACGAAAAAACTCGTTCGAACGACATATCTAACGAACGACCAGAAAGATTGAAAAATTCGATTTTGGCCCAGAAAACTTTATGATCTTAATTTAAAGTTTTATATAATTTCTTTCTTAAAACAAAACACAGTTTTTATAAAACCTAACACCCAATAAACTTTGTTCCAAGCTCCTATATAAATATAATTGCATTCATACCTTGGGAGCATGGAACCATAGTTGATGACGTAGAAACAAGGAACGCAAATCGGCACATTTGATGAAGCTTTATATTCTTTGCCGCTACGTCTTCAACAAGCACTTCATAGGCTTGAGAGTATTATAATTACATACTTTCCTATGAATAAATGTTTTTGTCCGGAATTGAGCCAAAACTATATATGGACTCAATTGGAAATTTGTGGCCTTACAAAAACAGTTTTAAACAATTTTTTAAGTGCCTAAAGATTTTATTTTAAAAAAATTGTTTTATGTAAAATCCAAGCATGGGAGTGTTTTAAGAAAATTGTTACAAAAATTCTAATAGTTACAAAAATTGTTAAAAAGTCGGTAGTTCCAAAACAATAACTATTAGAATCTCAATTTTTTTTAAATAAAATCTTTAGGCACTTAAAAAATTGTTTAAAACTGTTTTTTTGTACATTTTATTTAAAATGTTTTATAATACGCGACCAAAATAAAATTAACACGACACACCTCAAAATCTTAATTTTATGTAAAATGAATATGACACATATGAAAGTGACATGGCATGACACAAAATCTCTTTTTTACGAAATGCGAATTGGGCCCACTTGTCGTGTTGCATTTTAAGTGGGTTGTGTTAGTATTTGGTAAAAAATGAGATTTCGTGTTGTGTCATATTACTTTTATAGGTGAAAATAAAATTTTGAGGGGTGTCGTGTCATTTTTATTTTGGTTGGATTCATGTTTGGTTAAAAAAATAACATATATTGCGGCGTGACACTTTTACTTGGATCATGTTTTGTAAAAAAAATAATATTTCATGTTGTGTCTGTCACTTTTATTAGGATCGTGTTCATGTTTGGCTAAAAAAAATTGTCGTGTCGTGTCGTGTCGTGTCGTGTCGAGTTGCTTTTATTTGAGTCGTGTTCGGTTATAAAAACAATTTTCTATTTTAAAAACAGTTCTTTATTTGTTAATTTTTTTCCCAATTTTATGTAAAAAAACATTTTTTTTTAAAAAAAACACTTTTTAAATCTATCTTAAAAATAAATTTCTATAAAAGTATCATAACTGTTTTTTTAATTAAAAAAGGGTTTTTAAAACTATCATAATAGTATTTGTTAACAGTTTTTATAAAAAAAAAAGTCATTGTTTAATTTAAAAAAATAAAAAAATGTTTTAAAAAATAGTTTAAAATACTCTTTTTATTGAAAAAATTAACAAATAAAAAATATTTGTTTGATCTTTAGAGCAAAGGGCAAGTTGGACTTTTAAAAAGTAATTGGAGTGTTTTAAGAATTTTTAGGATCTTTAAGAAATAAACATGAATACAAATATGTCAAACTGGGAAATACATATGAATGCATAAAAAATAATAATCTAATAAGGTGTGAACTTGGTAATTCCTTAACTTAAAAAATATATATAATTTTTTCTGAAATTAACATTGAATTTAGAATTATTATAAAACATGAATAGAACAACAATAAAATTGGAAATACAAAATCTGAGCACAAAAGAGAGACAACATTCATGAATGAGATAGATATAATTACAAAAATTATATATTTGCTTTAAAATTAACAAATGCATACTTTTGATGGCAAGTGAAAAATGAGTAAAAAATTAGAGAGGAAATTAGGAGTATTGACCTTATTTTTTGGACAAAAAACAACAGCAACAAAGAAACTATGCAATATGAATCTGATGGGAAGATGAAGGAATTTGAGCAGCTGACTTTTGATTTCTAGGGTTTGAAGATGAATGTATTTGGAAATTTTGTTAGATGAATGCATTTGGAGAGAGAACGTATCAAGTTAAGATTCATGGAATGATTTTAATTTAATGAATGTGTGAGACTAATATTAAGGGTGTGATAGGAAATGTTAATTTAATGAGAGTAGTTTAGTACTTTGAGATTTGAATTTCTAGGGTTTGAAGATGTATGTATTTGGAAGTTTTGTTAGATGAATGTATTTGGAGAGAGAACGTATCAAGTTAAGATTCATGGAATGATTTTAATTTAATGAATGTTTGAGACTAATATTAAGGGTGTTATAGGAAATGTTAATTTAATGAGAGTAGTTTAGTACTTTGAGATTTGAAGAGGAATTCCCCTCTTTTTAAGTAGTAGAGATGAGTATAAATTGGGGTTATTTGTCTTTAAGATCTCATATTTTGAAATTCAAAATATTAAGTATGAGATTTGTACGTGATGATCTCATTCCCATTAAATGTATGTTAGGACTTTGTTCATACTATTTTAGGATTTTTGGCGTGTATTTGCACCCTAATTTTATAACTTCGATAATATTTTACGTTTTTGTAAAGTTCAATGACACGATGACAATAATTAAAACTATAGTTTAATGTAGTCAACACAAGTGGCGTCCATCTTAGTGTATATTTTTTCTTTAGTAACGAATATATGAAATTTCCTAATTTATTCCAGATTTTTTTTTGTAAAGTAGACTAAATTTTTTGCAAGTTATATGCCATTTTTTTTAAAATAATTTATACATAAATTTTTATAATGAACACTTGTTTGGTGTATGTATGCCTTAATATATAAGATTTAAATTAAGTTGTGAAGTACGTAGAAAAATATGTTGGAAAATGCTAAGGAAATTTAATTTTAAGCTAATTTTAAGATCCAATAAAATGTTATTATTAGATTTGGTGAAGCTTTTAGTAGAATTCTTGCTACTCATCCCTAGGGGTGCAACTAGTATGGGTTTTTACCTACCGTATCGTTTTGGTCCGAAAAAAATAGTTTTGGTTTCATATTATGAAATACCAAAAATCAATTTTACCGAAATCGAAAATACCACCAAAAATTTGGCTGGTTATTGCTTTTAGATATAAAAAATCGATTTACTGAATTTACCGTACCAATTTATCGTACCAAAATTACTGAATTTACCGTACCGAAATACCGTACCAAGTTTATCGTATATTACCGTACCAATTACCAAATGAAAATTATATTTGAAAAAAAATACCATAATATCAAGGCCCTTCACTACACCCAAATGCTAATTTTGTGACCGCCTTATTATGACTGCTAATGGGGGTGACAAACTTAAAACTCCCGGAAGCAGTCATAAAATTATTTGTAACTCCCATTAAGGGTGATAAAATCAATGGGTAATAAAACAATTGATTCAATTAGTTTGTCACCGCTAATGACAGCCACAAATGTCACCATATAATTAATTTGTGACTCCTATAAGCAGTCACAAATTTATAACTGTTATAAGCAGTCACAAATTTATAAGTTAATGACTCTTATAAGCAGTCACAAAATTATAACCTCTATGAAGAGTCATAAATTTTGGTCTAATACTAAATTTGTGACTGCTATCGGCAGTCATAAATTTGTAACTGCTCGTAGTAGTCAGAAATTTTGGCTTAACACTTAATTTGTAATCGCTATTAGCACTCACAAATTTTTAACCGCTTATAGCAGTCATAAACTTTTCCCTATAACTTAATTGGTGACCGCTATTAAGAGTCACAAAATTTTCATCTAACTTTAATAACCCTCTTCTCTCTTCTCTATTTTCACAACTCCCGCCCCTTCTCTTCTCTCTCTTTCATTTGGTTGCTGTGAGTTTTTGGTTTGTTACTTCATTTCGTTGCTGTGAGAACAACCCTAGAAGCATTTTATTTCGTTATTTTGGTTTTCTCAGAGGCATTTCATTTCGTTGCTGTGATTTTTCTCCCTTTTCTCAGAATCATTTCATTTTATTGGTTTGTTCATTTCGTTATATCAGATTTCATTTCGTGGGTGTGAGTTTGTTATATTTGATTTCATTGGTTGGTTTGTTATATAAATCAGATATAAATGTTTATCTATGTTTCATTTCGTTATATTTGATTTCATTTCGTTGTTGTGAGTTTTTTATATTCGATTTCATTTCATTGGTTGGTTTGTTATATAAATCAGATATAAATGTTTATTTATGTTTCATTTCGTTCTTGTAAGTATATAAATGTTTATTTATGTTTGAGTTTGATTTTCTAAGTATTTATTTCGTAAATAAACATTTAGTTCGCTGAAACATTATTATAGAGTTGTTAGAGGATTATCCAAACATGTAATGGATGACAATGGAAAGTGGGATACGAGAAAATTGGTTGTTATTGTTCCTCAAGTTAGGTTACCATAGTTGTATTCAGTTATTTACTTTAGACTTCCAGTTTTGATTTTGGGTCCTTGCTTTATGTTTATGGTATTGTAGAGTTGTACTCGTTATCATTTATTGTAGACTTCCAGAATCGATTCGGCCTATCAGAGGTCACGAAAATGGCCATTTTTTATCAAGGCCAAAAATACCCAAAATTCATTTTAATCTTATTCTACCCATTTCTCTTTAACATAAACATATATACATCATTAATATTCATCCAAAAACACATTTTAACTAATTTCTAACCTCAAATCCATTATCTACACAACAAATCTAAGATTTTACCCAAAAGTTAGGTTTTAACAAACTAAACCTAAAACCCATAAATTTAATCCACAAATCATGAAATAAATGGTACACAATAATTATTTAGCAAGTTTAATCACATGCCTCAAGTTCGTAGGGTCTGAATCCGCCTCGAGATCGCGTAGTGGCCGGAAATCCCACTTTCTCTCTCTTTCTCTTCTTCTTTCTTCTTCTCTCTATTTCTCTCTTTCTTTGTATTTCTTTCTAAGGAGATTTGATCTCCCGTAGGCATTTTTAGCCTTATCTCTAAGATACACAACTTTAAATGATAATACACACTTTAAATGACTCAGTAACTTTAATTCGAGCCAAACAAACTTAAAAATATTTCGAAACCCAAATAGACCCCAAGTACAGTCATTTCGACTTTCTCAACCCTTCCGAAAATAATGGCACCCTCAGAATTGTCATCCGAATAACTTTCTAACAACTTCAAATTTTGACCTCAAATGCCAATTTAATTTTTCTCCAATTAAATTAATATTTACTTCTCCCAAAATAAACAAATTACTGTCCCAAAAATCTCGGGTTATTACAAGTGCCTTTACGATGAAGAAGAACTCAAGTTTTTCCATAGCCCTGAGTTGTACAAGGTCCTAATTTTTTTCTGTTTTAGATGGTAGTTTTGTTACATTATTTCATTCAGTCATCATTGTACCACCCTCCTACAATGACACTCCACACTTCTTCTTCTTCTTCTTCTTCTTCTTCTTCTTCTTCTTCTTCTTCTTCTTCTTCTTATTATTATTACTATTATTATTATTATTATTATTATTATTATTATTATTATTATTATTATTATTATTATTATTATTATAGGATCCAACTGTTATTGTTATCAATAAGCCCCCTGGAATGCCTGTTCAGGTGAGCTATACGCGTCTTTATATATGACTTCCTTTAGTAACAATCATAATAGTCAATCAAATTGTTGTCATCGAGTTCCTTGTTATAGCTGATGGACTTCTGAACAGGGTGGCATTGGCACAAAAAGAAGTTTGGATGAAATGGCTGGAACTTATTTGAGACATGACTATTCAGAACCACCTAGGCTGGTGAGTTCAATTATTTTTTACAGTAGATTAGTCCCACTAGAGGATTTTCAGGTCTTGATGGATTTTCAGGTCTTCAAACACTTCAAACATACACCTATCACTATTCTTAATGCTTACAACTCCCCCAGGTCTTGATGGAATGTTCTTATGATTAGAAAAATTAACTTGTGTAATTTTATCAATAGATTTCAAGGTTTTTTCATCATTTTTTGCAAATCTCTTCAGCCTTAATGAAGATATTGGGCTTTTAGCTGTCAGGGCTGATCAAACTTTGAGGTCAATTCCTAAGAGTTATGAACCCTGCATTCTCATTGAAGCTAGTTGGAGATGGTAGGAACGAATACAATAAGATTAGAAAACTTCAATGAAATACTATGTAGTCTATATTGCATTAACATTTATGTATGGAATTTATGATTTCCTTAATTACATTATGGAACTACTTGGTCGTATTTATGTATGGAATTTGTGCTATGTAATATGCATATTAGTAAAGATATTCACCAAAATAATAGTATTTATGTATGGGTCAATGCCAGTTGCTATTATTTACTCTTCAAAATGCAATGTAGGCATGCCATACCCACACAGTAAGGTGGCAAGGGAGGAGGTCTCTGATAGTTGTTGATTGTAGAATGAAATTCACCATACAAGGGACTGTTATATGCTTTAGTATATTATAGAGAACTTACTTGATTCACTTGGCTCACTTGTATCTTCCTCATTATCCATTTTTAAGGTTAATTTACTGGAAAAATGTTTTGAAAATATTCATCCGTTGCAATGCAATCTTCTAGCTAGAAAGGCATGATTACAAGAACATTTGGTGTGTATATAGAACGTATCTGTTGTGATGCATCTTCCGCATTATTAGTTTTTAGACTAAAAGTGCTTGAGATGAGTCATTCTATTATGTCTTATATATGAGTAGGAAATGGAATCAACCTTATATCTGAGTAAATTTTATATCATATTTGTATGCATATTACCAACACAGTGAGATTTTATAACGTTTCATTATGCATATCAATAATTCATTTCTGTTATATTTTATGTCATTATTTATTTCCCTAATAAGTCATTTGCATATTGAATCATATATGCTCTTGTATGCATATTACTTGTTGAGTTCAATATGCATATACTTAGTCTGTTCAATACAGTGTTGCATATTGAATCATACATGCTCTTGGATGCTTTTTACTTGGTCATTTCAATATGCTTGAAACACATCTCAATGAGTCATTTATGTTACTTATATTAGACATCTCAATGAGTCATTTAAATATGCTTGAAATAAAAATTAGAATCATTCAGATTTCTTTTTTATTTCCCAATTCTTAATGGTTGCATTTACACTGACATTCTTCAGTGTGTTTGATGTTCTGTTCAGTTCAACCATAAATAGGCAAATAATGCACATGATCAGCTTTTATTGATGTGGGATCATTATATTTCTTCCAATAGTGTTTTTCTTCTATTGTGGGAGCATTCTATTATCAGTTGCCTTGTCACTTTTGATAGTGAAATGAGTTATTCGGTTCTTGGCTCTTTAAATGTTGATAGAATGTAGAAATGTTAATGCAAATTTGAAATTTTTAGGATATATGATTCTAGATTCTATTTTAACCTAGTGGGATTTTGTGAGAGTTTCAAATCACCCTTACATTACTTGTTCTTTAAGAGGGTTTCTATTATTGTTTTCCTCAACTCTGAACTATATATGACTCGTTCATTTGGTACCTGTTAATTGATCGACACATGTGTTTTCTTAGTTAAACTATACTAAATTTAGAATGATTTGTTACATGTTGGTACTAGTAAGTAAATTTTTATGAAAATAACATTGTGCCCCACATTTTTTATTGTAACTAACATAGTTACATTTTATTGTTTGGAGGCATACACATAGCATACCCGCCATACGTAGTATTCAAAGGCCTAAATCCAGGTGTTTACACTTCGTGGCAAGCAACACAAGCACAAGTCAATGGATACTGAGGCGTCGTATTCAAAAAATTTGAGTCAATTGAACTTGCTCAACAGGCATACTCCGAGTACATGAGGGAGGATGTCACTGCATCAATACCCCCCCCCCCCCCACGGTTAATATACCTAGACTTAACGAAGCGTATCCACCGCGTGGTGACTCCTGGTCTAGATTTTGAATGATTTGTTACATGTTCATGACATTTCATGTCATCGAAGTGTTGTGTCGTTATTTTTTTTAATTTATTTTTTATTCTATGATAATTTTGTAAAAATATAAAGATAATTGTAATAGCTCTTATAACATTTAATAAATTCAATTTCGTAACTGCTAATAGCAGTCATAAATTTGTCACTATTATCAATTTTGTAACTGCTAAAAGCAGTCACAAATATAAGATTCATAATTGCTGTCAGCAGTTATAAATACGAGATTCATAACTGCTAACAGTAGTTATAAATATTAGATTCATAACTGCTGACAACAGTTACAAATTGGGGTCACCAGTCATATCCCCTATAGGGGTTATAAAAATTTATAACTGTTGTTAGAAGTTACAATTTTTCTTTTGTCACCCCCTAAATTATGACGGTAAATAGCAGTGATAAAGGTCATTTGTGACTACTAGTAGCACTCACAAATCTCCCATTTTGGTGTAGTGCTTTATTTTAAACTCAACGTATCCATTCATTTCATTTAGTATAAAAGCACAAGACCCTATTTTTTTTCCTATTCTCTCCCAAATCAACTATACCCATACGAAGTCTCTCCAGCTGCACAACATAAGGCAACTTCTTCTTCCCTATCTCTTTCTTTTTCGGCCTCAAACCGGTACAAGTTTCCCCCTCTAGTAACCTCCTTCGGCCTCAAACTGGTAAGACTGTATTATTTATAAGCGTATGTCTAGATCTTCTACCCCTCAAACTTGTGAATTTTGACCAAAGTGTTTGTTTCTTTATGTGTGTATGTCTAGATCTGCTACTCTTCAAACTTGTTGGTTTTCAGTATGTTGGTTGGTAATTGTTTGTGCATCTGAGATGCGTTTATTTATTTCAATATTTTTTTTATTTAAAAAACATTGTTGATCTACTCGAACCTTGATCTTCTCTTTCAATGTTTTTTTATTCAGTGTGTTTTTTTACTTCAAAAACATATATACATATGTATTTGATTTTTTTATATAGCTCTACATATATGTTTATACACAACTACATATATTGAGCTTTCAATTTATACACATCTGTTTTAAGGCTTTTTAATGCAATTTAGTTCCTCTATGCTTCATGATCTTCATTTTATTTTTCAGTGCAATTCATATTATATTTTAGTTTTAATTAATGCATTTAATTAATTAAATGAGTTTGACATTTGGTACTGAAACTTGTACAAAATTTTACCGAAATCATAATATCGAAATATATAACAGATCTACCGAATGTATAAACCGATTTGAAATTATGGTATTTACTGGGAAAAAATCAAATTGCAATCGAAATTACCAAAACAAAAAAATCGAAAATACCGAAAAATCGACCAGTTTGGTTTTGGTTTTTATTTTTGTTTTGATGTATCGATCGATAAATTGGTATTGTACGGTTGTACCATTTATATTATGATTTTGATATGGTTAAGGGGTCATTACTGATCATACCGTACCCCCTACTCATCCCTCATAGAAGGTGATGATGACAATGTTTCAAAATTATGAGCATGGTTCAAATATGTTCTACTTTTTTGGTCCAAAAGAAACAAATTTTAAAGAGTGTAAATTAGAAAAATGAATTTGTACTTAACACTTTTGGTCTTCTTAAAAATAGTAGTACATTTTATGTTTCAAGAATAATTAAAGTCATTCATGAACGTGTCTTTTGAATGCATCATTAATGTAGTCGTACTTCTATAATTAAGGCTACTTGTCTCTCACTTAGAAGAAAGTGAAACATATAATAATATGTTCCCACCATCTTTAAAATACCCTAGGAATATTGATGGGAGCCTCCTTGGTGTGACACTTCCAAGGGGAATTTTAATTAAGAAACTTTAAATGGGTTGTGTAAAAATACAAAATTAGTACAGGGGTAATCACAAAGCCCCTATGTTTAATGTATCACTTATTTTTTATCCTTATTTATTTATATATATATATATATATATATATATATATATATATATATCACATCTTATAAATTTTTATTAAATATACAAATACTTGTGATAAATTTACGATATTACACGAGCATTTACCCTATTCGACACAAAGGAAATTCACTTTTTGCAATGCCTTTTCATCTTAAGGCTTACTTTAACTAACACAAATCTCTTCTTGCTGCCAAAAGGATCAACTTTAACCTCCATGTATTTCAATTACTTTTAGCAAGGTTCTAAAACACGCGAGGCGTGATCGAGGTGTGGAGGCCAAGCCCTAAGCCTTAGAAGCCTAGACGGGCCTTAGGCATAAAAATGCGTGAAAAGACGTTTAGGCCTTTTTAATATATTTTAATATTTTTTAACCATAACAAGGCTATTAAAATACTAAAATTGTACTTATCATAAAAATATGTCTAAATATTTGCAAATTAAAATACTATTTGATTATAGTGGACGAGATAACGGTCCGGTTAGTAAAAAAATTCTTTTAAAGGCGATATCGTTTTACTAAAGCATTGTTGTTTTTAGAAAAAACGTGCGCCTTAAGGGTTTTACCAAGAATAAGACGTAAAAAACTTAAGGCGGGACAGTTCTCCCAAGCCTCAAGCCTAGGCGTGCCTAGGCGGGTTTTTTAGAACATTGACTTTTAGCAACATATTGATGATGGCTTAAGATACTCCCATGAAAATCATTATAGTTCCTTAAGTAATGAATGTGGAAGCAGGCATAAGGCCTAACCACATTAATAGTTGTTGGGTTTGCAAAGTTTTTCTCTAACTCTCTTCATTTATTGCTTTACATATATATTGTTCTGACACATTTTATGTTACTGGGGCCATATATCTCTATGGCATGGCGAAAAATTCATCCCCCCCCCCCCCCCCCACACACACACACACAAAGTTTTAAAAGGTCAAATTTTTACCTCAAAATGTAGTATGTGCTCTAGGACAATTGACATTTTAACAATCCCGCGGACAACCGTTGCAATAATACTCACATGAGAGTTGACTTTTTGCCGGATATTTACATCTAAAACCCCCAAATTCAGCAGGAGTCGCATTTCAATTGTCGCCTGTTAACAAACTATATGATTTTTACTTATTAACATATATATATATATATATATAATAAAAAATCTAAATAAACATAAATTTAAGTCGACAAGATGAAAATAAATCTGACTGGGGTAAGTGTTTAACACTTTGTCCTGAAGACGAGATTTGTCATGCAATAGTGCTTCACGGACTTAACGCCAATCGTCTTCAAGGATACAACAATCAATACTTTCAATAGTAGCACTCCAAATTGCAAGTAAGAGGAGAACCAAAAATATAAAAACTCTGTTTTATTTATGAATGAAAATGGGCTGACTATGACAGCATGAGAAACGAACCCAAATCATCAATTTATTTTAACACAATTGGCAGTCAAAATGGTTAAAACCGTTCATAATTGTCGCAATAGTTGGACAAAATAAACTATCAAAAGAGGAAAATAAAATTGGGTTATAATTAATAGCAAACACATCAAAAAATTGGACACGTAAAATAAAAAGGACCTAATGACCAACGCATCTGCACGTGTCGAGCCGGACCGGGTCGTCAGGCGACAATGCGCACGTAGGCTTGGAAGTCAATCCAAGACTATATAGGTCCTTCCTCATTCAAAGACTTTGGGATACCCGAAGGGAACCAAACTCCTAAGCCAAAATGAGTCTTTATATACTACACTCATTTCTTATATTTTATCTATATGGGACTTTGACTTTTCACAGACGCTTCAATCAAATTTCATGTTTCAAATGGGTACTTTGGACAAGACTTTCTCATTCATCAATTTATAGTTTTGCACATGTGAATATACCACGTTTTACTTCTAGCGGAGGAGAACATGTTAAGCCTTCAGACCGTCTCGAAAGACGCATGGTTCCAATATTAAATTAACTTTAGAGTTGGACAAAAATATATTTTGTCACACCATTTAAATCCATAAATTCCAACATTGCCCTTACTCAAAATCAAAGAAACCCTCTCGGACCTAAATTGCTATTGGGGATATTCGTAGTCGGCCGTTAGCGTACTGACTTGCACGGGGCGAGATAATGACGGAGTAGTCAAGGTAGCGTCTCATAGTTTTTTTTTCATTTTAGGAAATATGAGAGAAACTCTTATTGTATAAATTATTATTACACTATCTATGAAATTTTATTTTAGACCAATTTAGTGTTATGCCATTCCACTTTAGACCATATAGGCCAATTTCCAATTTAAATTAAAACAAACATTCTAATTTCTAATAAAACAAATATATGACTAAACATGCCGCGACAATTCATTTGCCATACTAGCCTTTTTTGTGGCAAGTCACTTTCCACATCAGACTCAATATGAGGCAACAAAATTGCTAGTATTTTGTTACCAATTTTTGCTTCCCCAAGCTGAAAATATTAGTTTGTCGACGATCCTGAAATAACAAAAACTTGATTCGGGTCGAAAAATATAACAATTGACAAATTTATATATAATTGGGAGTGTAGTTGTAACTACAAAAGTAATCATTATTGGTAATATACTTGATTGTTTATTATGTTAATGTTCATTATTTATTGTTACATTGTTACTTATTTTGGAGTTTAACGAGTAATCCCTTGAAAATTGGAATCTTTCAACTTTAACAATCATAAGGAATAAGTTACGATTTTGGTGAAGTTAACAAGTTTGATTGCCAGATTTTTTTAATTATAAGTAGAAATTGGGGTTATTTATCTTAAGATAATTTTATAACTTCGATTAATTTCGACTTTATCCATGTGTGATAAGTTTCTTCAAAGTCCAATGACATGATGATAACAATTAAAACTATAGTCCAACGTTAGTCAACACAAGTGTGATTAGGGATGACAATTTAAACCGAACTGTAGGAGCCCCGTCCTGCCCAGATCCTATTGGGTCGGGTTTTAAAATCCGATTAATGGATTAGGAGAGGGTATGGGTTTAAAAAAAATTCGTTTATTAAATGAGGCGGGTTAGGAGTTCATTTAAATAAAATCGCCCGCCCTACCTCCCCCTGTTTAACTTATGCCTATATAAATACCCTTTATATGTATGTTAATGACAATTAACCACACACACACACAAACACACACTAAAAAAACCTTTATATGTATATTAATTTTGTAAAAGATTTATATGGAATGACGATTGGGGGATTGTCTCATATATTGAAATACTAACCATTATAAACCTCTCAAACTATAATGTAATATTTTTAATTTTAGTATTTTTAGATTTAACCTGCCCCATAGGATCCTCTCCCCTCCCCGTTTATTAAATGGGGTGGGTTAGTAGTTAATTTAAATAAAAGCTGCCCCGCCCCGTTTATTAAATGGGGCGGGTTAGGATTTTTGAAAACCCGCTCCGTTTCCACTCCTACGTGTGATCTTCCTCAGTGTATACTTATTTCTTTAGTAATGAATATTTGAAATTTTGTAATGTATTCAAGATTTTTTTTTGGTAATGTATACTCAATTTTTTGCAAGTCACATGTAAATTTTTATAATTTATACATAAATTTTTGTAACGAACACATGTTCAGTTGGTGTATGCCTTAACATATAAATCTACATTAAGTTGTGAGGGACTTTGAAAAAAAATATTTTATACTTTATTGGCCAAAAGAAGCAAATTTTTAAGAGTGTAAATTGAAAAAAAAGGAGTTTGTACTTACCACTTTTGGTCTTCTGAAAAATTGTAATTCATTTTATGTTTCAAGACTAGTCAAGAGTGCTATTATTGACACCCAATAAATAACTCCATAATACCCACATCTGATAATAACTAACTAACACCACATTAAGACCCATAAGTACTACCTTGTATCACCAAAGGACACCCACATATTTAAAGTTAAATTTTCTTCATTTCTCTCTCTCTCCCTCCCTCTCTTTAGCTTTGGTGTTCTCTCAAGAACTCACAAACCCACATTCTCATGAAGAACTAAACCTACACTCATAAGAACAACTCAAGAATAACTTTTATCTTTCACCAAAATGTATATACCTCCAACTCTTGTTATGTATACCTCCAACTCTTATTATAGATAATGTATGAAACCATAAATGATTTGAACACCATAGAAATAATTTCTAAACAAAGTTATATATTGTATACAACTTTTGAACACCACAAAACTAAACTATAAATAATTTGAACACCACTAAACATGTAACATTGGTCCCGAATTTTGTTATAGATAATATATGAAACCCTAAACAATTTGTAGTAATCGTGTTTCTCGCCCTACAACATCGGTATCCCGATCATGAAAGGGTTTAGTATCACTCATGTTTCTCATACCGAATCAAAATTCCATTCCTAAAATTAACCATGTTTAATTTGGAATGACGTTGACGGTTGGATTAAAGAGAACTCGATATATTAATAACGATTCTCATGTTTTTTATCATTCTTTTCATACGGATAATAAAGAGCTTATTCTATTTTCAAAAAATTTCTGTCGGCATAATAATAACTATTTGTTTATATTCCAATCGTGGTCTAAATACCGATTTAATAGAAAAAAAATCGGGATCCATATCCCTAACATACACTAAGAATAACAATCATGCCAGTCATTACTTGTAACACCCCGTAATTTTATGCATTTAATATTTAATTAATTCGGGAATTCTAAATTACTTGTGTGTCGTAATTTTAATTGAATTAATTATGATAATATTTACTTTAATATTAATCGGGGAGTGAATGGTTAATATTTAGGAAAATTTAATTACTAAGTGAATAGTAATAAATTATTTACGTCATTTCGGCTATTGATGACGGGGCATATACTTATCTCATCCGGGAGTCGGTATAGACTAATTGGATGTGAGATAAGAATTTTTATTAATTAATTCGGATGTCAATTCTGAGTGTACGGTTGAGTCCGTATGGGCTGAGATATTCGAAAAAGTGTACCCGGGGGTAGTAAACGGGTCATGGGACGTTTTTAGGCATATCTGGGCCCACGCGAGGGCATTTGGGTCACTTGGGCCTGGCCCATTAGGAAAAAACGGGATTTACCCTAATTAATTAATTATAAGGAAAAGGGGGACGACTGATAAAAGTTTACAAAACACTTAGTGAGAGAGGAAAACCTAAGAGGCAGTTAAAGGCAAATTGGGGGATAAAGGAAAGAGTCAAAAGAGGGAATTTCATCTTCAACCTTGGAATTCACAACTTCAAATCAGACCCTACGAAATCATAAGGCAAGTGGTTAACTTGTTATATCATTTAATTTTCATTTTGATTCATATTTATGTGCTGTGAGAAATCAAAATTCATTTTGGGATTTAAAGGGGTACGAACATGGGGCTTTTGTAAATCAATATTCTGATTTCTAAATTGTGTAGAAATTGATGTATAATCTGAGATTTTTATACATATATGGTAAGATGTGTAACCCCAGACGAGTTAGGAATGAATTTGAGATAAAGATTTGATGTTGACATGGGTTAACGATTAAAATGGCTTCCCCAATTTAGGAAAACAGTAAAGAACAGAAATTAAACGGTGTTTGTGGACTTTATGGGGGTCCCTTATGAGGTTCTTGGTGTATTTTGTTGAAGAGAGGACTTGGGTTAGACGATAGGAGAAGTTAAGGTTTTGAGTTTTTCGTCCATGGCTGAAACAGAGACCTAGAGAAGACGATGACCTGTTCGATCGATCGATGGTCGGGAAAATTTGGTAGTTCGGCCATTTTTTATATATAAGAGGAATTTAACTTAAATTTCTTTACATGCCTTATTTAATGAGAAATAAATATAAGACATTCAATCTAATTAATGATGAGGGAAAAATAATTGGGATTGGAGGAAATTATGCGTGACACACTATGGTAAAATTTTGGGAAGAATATTTCGAAATAATTAGATACGGATCGAGTGGGCGAGTCCGGGTATACGGGTTGAGTGATACCAAGGCGTTAAATTAATTTAGGGTGAAAGCTAAATATTATGGAGTCGGGTATTCAGACTCGGGCATTTTTATTTCGGGCCACGAGAGTAAGTCCGAATATATATTGGTTGGAACGACACCAAAAAGTAATGTAATTAATTAATGTGTGAATTAATTATTAATTAGAGTTGGGCCATAAACTCATAATAATTTGAATAGGCTTGTGTTACAGACTTAGTACACGGTATAACTCATATAGTTTATTATATATATATATATATATATATATATATACTTTGTGCGATAGTATATATATATGGTGTGTGCATTAATGTCAGTGGCTAGATATTATTATTATACAGACTCTAGTACTATAGGGGGAGGTTGCGTGTAGTGGATGAATCCCCTAGCTTGAGGAGTAGGGAGAGTATATTCACAGGTCATAGCGTCCATTATATGGTGAGGGGCATCTCACTTTCAGGGAAGGAATATGACCGCCTCCAATTTTTATGTATTAACCAAGTTAGTGAGCGATTTTGACTTGGGTAACTAGGTTATGTGAATATACCTAGTGGGATAACACTTTATAGAATATACATCCGGCAAGTTATTACTCGGGAGGATATTTATTATTATTTATTACTTCAGCATATTTATGAAAGTTGTAATATGATCACACGTATATAATGAGGTAAATAATTATATATGGGTAAATTAATACTGGACGTGAATTGTATTATATGTATCATGAGTTTGAAAGTTATATTAATTTAAAAAGGAAAATGATTAATTCAGTTAATGTTGATGATAACTTAGAAATCATAATTATGGCACACTCGGTTGGGGTAGAGTGGTTGCAAGGGGTTATATCAATTATTTAGTCATGAGATAAATAACTAGGTAAATTAATTAAGGCATTAGTAGTACACATTAGAGGAGGGGTGAGGATGTCCTCAAGGGAGTGCAGCACTAACTAAAATATGGAGAGCATGCATATATATATTTATTACTGCAAGTTAATCATTTGCTAAATGTTTTCCAAATGTTTATGGGTACTAACCCTTGCTATAAAAACTTTTGAAAACCTTTTAGGTGTCCAGCCACAGGGACGCCAGGCTTGACTCATTCCAGGGATCCGTTGTTGCAGCATATGTGGATGTTGAGGGAGCTTAATAGGCGCCTGGTTCTTTTCATTTCTAGTGTAGATATTTCCTATCAGTTACTCGAGCATGTTGCTCACAGTTTTATTCAATACTTATGTCAAACCTATTGAGAGTTATTTCTTATCTTTACTTTTGTTGGATTTTGAATCGATGGTTCATTCGGTCAGATAATTAATTGTGAATGGTTGATTTCCGTTAATTGTGATTGTTTATATGATTTTGTTTCCGCATGAGTATTTCTATTAAGTTAATGAAAGATAAAACTTGGCACCAGTCTAATTGTCTCACTTAGGTGGTTAGTAATTAAAAAGGCGACGGTGATGCTAAGAATGAACTAACTGAGAAACCTGTTCTAATTTAATTTAGGATTGATCACCCTGGGTTAATTAAGCGGGGTGTCACAGATGGTATCAGAGCATCAGGTTCTAGTGTCCTTAGGATCTGTGCATCTTACTACGTTTCAGCGTAGCGTTCGGTTGATATAGAACCCTATTATTAGGACTGTTTATTCATTTTCCGCTTTTGAGTTATTGTATTCCTACTATTAGATTTTTGTATAAATTGTGTACTTATATGATTCAATCTATTTTTAGATGCCACCGAAGAGGCAGAGAGCGGAGAGGGTTGAGGCTAGGGATGAGTTAAGGGAGGCTCATCAGGAGCAACAAGTACTGCCACCCCCACCCCCACCCCCACCTGAGTTGATCTCCACTACTCAGGTGGCCGTGATAGTGGCACGGGTAGTTGAGACAGCAATGAGGGCTATGGAAACCCATTTTCCTCGGCCCCAGGCCCCACCTCCCGTGGCACCAGAAGTTCAGGCTCCAGTGGGGTCACCGTCTTAGCAACGAATTAGGGAGACATTTCAGAAGGGTCACCCACCTGAGTTTCGGGGTAGTACCGATGTAGTAGAGTCTTGTGACTAGAAGAAGAATATTCAGCGCCATCTGTGCATGCTGGAGGGTGCCGATGTGCAGAAACAGATGCTAGATAACTTTCATCTATCGGGGGCATCCTTACAGTGGTGGGAGTCAGTTACCACCACTGAGGAGAGGGATTTGATGACGATATCTGAGTTTTGGGTACGGTTCGACCGCAAATACTTCCCATCAGCAGTAGAGGCTAAAATGAGGAATAAGCTCAGTGAGTTAGTACAGGGTGACCGGTCAGTGGCAGATTATGAGGAAGAGTTCACCCGTTTGGCGAACTTTGTGCCAAATGAGGTGAGCGACGAGGAGCGAAAGAAGTCGAAGTTCATGGATGGCTTAGCCTGGAGGATCAGGCAACACTTAATTGGTAATCCGGCATTAGTGACTTATACAGATGTCGTTAATGCCGCTCTTGTACATTGCCAGGATCGTCGCTTTCATTCTAAGGCGATCAAGAGAGTAGGGGAGCTGAGCCAGCAGGGTAAGGCAGTTACTAGTAATGAGACGAGTGTTACTCAACAGTAGACTAGCAGTCAGCCGGGGAATTAGTCTAAGAAATTTAGGCCTCGTGGGTTCTGACCGGGAGGACAGGGATTCAAGCAGGGGATATCGGGCCCAAATCACCAGCAGTAGGTTCCTCAGGGCCGTCAGGGCTAAGGGAATAATGGGGGAGGCCAGCCACGTCAGGACTAATAATAGGGAGACGATCATAAACGTTGTTTTGTTTGTGGCCAGACAAGACATTTCAAGTGGGAGTGACCGCAAAGGGGAAGAGGTCATCAGAAGGGTACCCAAAAGGGGTAACAGGGACAGATGCCGCCATCAGTACCATCTCCACTCGCCCCACAACAGCAGGAGAAAATGCACTATGAGCGTGTGTATAACGTACGAGATGTTCCCAATCCTCCAGCATAGCAGGCACCGCCAGCAATTGAGGGTATGTTTATCATTCATGGTCATGTGGGTAGTATACTTTTTGACACGGGAGCATCACATTCATTCATTAAATCTAATTTTGCTAAACAAGTCGGGTTACTAGAGACCGCGGGTATTTTTCATATGTGTGTAGAGTCACGAGTAGGCAGCGGGGCTTTGATTCACTTAATTTTTTGAGGGATGGACATTTTGATTGGGAGGCTTAGTTTAGCATCAGACCTTTTAGTGTTAGATATGGAGGGGTACGATGTCATCCTGGGTATGGATTGGTTAGCAGGTCATCGCCGATCGTAGATTGTTACGAGAGGACAATCATGTTCTCCATTTCGGGACAGGAGATGTTCCTAATAGCAATACCGCTACCTGAGGGAGGGTCGTGCACACACTTGTATTATATCGAGGAGGAAACCTCACAGGAGGTGGTAGTTCCGTTGGATTTGATTCTGGTAGTGAGGGACTTCGAGGATGTATTCCAGGAAAATCTAGGGTTACCACCCAGTAGGGAAATCGAGTTTGTAATCAATTTAGCACCGGGGATGAGGCCGATTGCTTGAGCACCTTATCGTATGGCCCCTTCAGAGATGCATGAGTTGAGAGAGCAGATTCAGCAGCTCCTGGGTCAGGGTTTCATTCGACGGAGTACGTCACCGTGGGGTGCATCGGTGTTGTTTATAAAGAAGCGGGATGGTTCACTTCGGTTGTGCGTGGACAATAGGGAGTTGAATAAGGTGACAATACGGAATAAGTATCCATTGCCTAGAATTGATGATTTATTTTACCAATTGAGAGGGGCATCTTACTTCTTAAAAATTGATTTGAGGTCAAGGTATCATCAATTGCGTATCAGAGAGGAGGATGTTCCTAAGACTGCTTTCCCGTTACGGTACGGATCTCAGGGTAATGACATTCGGGCTCACCAATGCTCCAGCAGTGTTCATGGATCTCATGAACAGGGTTTTCAGAGAGTACCTAGACTAGTTTGTTATCGTGTTCATTGATGACATCTTAATCTACTCGCGCACAGAGCAGCTGCGTATGGTTCTACAGACGAGGCGAGATCACCAGCTTTATGGCAAATTCAGGAAGTGTGGATTTTGGCTGTGGGAGGTACAGTTTTGGGGTCACGTGGTGTTAGACCGAGGTATTTCGGTAGATCCGAGTAAGGTGTCGACGTTGAGGGAGTGAGGATAGCCCATGACACCGACCGAGGTGCATAATTTTCTGGGGTTGGCAGGCTATTACAAGCGGTTCATTAAAGGATTCTCAAAGATTGCGGGCCCTTTGACGAATATGACTCGGAAAGGGGTGCCTTTCACTTGGAGTGATCATTATCAATTAGCTTTCGATGAGATGAAAGACAAGTTGACATCTGCACCAGTACTTGCTTTGCCGAGGGGAGGACTAGAGTATCGGGTTTACACTGACGCATCCTTACAGGGACTTGGGTGTGTGCTTCAGCAGGAGGAAAGGGCTATAGCTTATGCGTCCAGAAAGCTAAAGCCCCATGAGAGGAATTACCCCACTCACGACTTAGATCTAGCAACGGTCATTTTTTCTTTGAGGATATGGAGACATTATCTTCTAAGAGAGTAATTCACTTTATTCACGGATCACAAGTCACTTCAGTATCTCTTCACACAGAAGGATCTGAATATGAGGCAGAGGTGGTTGCTAGAATTCGTGAAAGACTACCAGTTTGATATTCAGTATCATCATGGTAAGGCTAATGTGGTGGTAGATGCATTGAGCTGGAGGCTAACGGGGAAATATCAGAAGTCTAGAAAGCAAAGTGGAGAGAGCTTCGATATGAGGATGATATTTCTAGGGCTTGCATGTCAGCATTATCCATCACACCTGAGATCATTATGCGGGTAGTGAGGACTCAGGCGGAGGACCAGATCTACCAGGATAGGGCACACCATCTATTAGCTAAGGGAGCGAAAGGCAACTCGATCAGCTCGGAAGGAGGCCTACGCCTAAATGGGAGGCTAATTGTTCCAGAGGATGAGGAGTTGAGGCACGCTATTATGATAGAGTCCCATGGTTCGAGATTTACGGTATATCCCGACGGGGATAAAATGTACCAGGATATGAGGAGGCAGTATTAGCGGGCAGGAATGAAATGGGGCATAACAGAGTTTGTCTCGAAATGTGCCACATGTTAGCTCGTGAAAGTTGACCATAAGAGACCATCAAGGATGCTACAGCCACTAGAAATTCCCGTGTGGAAGTGGGAGAGCATCTCCATGGACTTCATTACAGGGTTACCTGCATCGCAGAGGGGTCACGATTCCATATGGGTCTTTGTGGATCGGTTGATCAAGGTGGCCCACTTCCTACCGATTAGCACAGACTTTGAGATGATGTGTTATGCGCAGCTATTCATAGCGGAGACTATTATAAGCTGCACGGGGTGCCGATAAATATTGTGTCTAAGAGAGATAAAATTTCCGTGGCTCACGTTTGGAAGAGCTTTCAGGAGGCCATGGGCACGGAGTTACGTTTGAGTACAGCCTATCACCCACAGACCAACGGGCAGACTGAGAGGGTCAATCAGATGCTGGAAGATATGCTCAGGATGTGCATTTTAGACTTTGGGGGAGGATGGGAGAAATATCTTCCTTTGGTAGAGTTTGCGTATAACAACTCTTACTAATTCACTGTTGGTATGGCACCATTCGAGGCACTGTATGAGAGACCTTATCGTTCACCTGCTTGTTGGTTAAAGGTGGGGGACAACAAGCTATTGGGGCCAGAGATTGTCCAAGAGTCGTCTGCCAAGATAGAGTTGATCCTAGGGCGGATTCGGATAGCTCAGGATAGGTTAAAGAGTTATGTTGATGCTTTAGGTAGGCATGTGGAGTTAGAGGTTGGGGATCAGGTATTAGTCTGGGTGTCCCCTACGAAAGGGGTAATGAGGTTTGACAAGAAGGGTAAATTAGTACCTAGGTACGTGGTACATTTCCCTATTATTGATAGGGTGGGACCGGTAGCATATCGATTGGGATTGCCATAGAATGTTCAGTGGATACACGATGTGTTCCATGTGACATCGCTGAAGAAATATCGAAGGAGCGAGAGGGCCTTCTAGGACATTACACTAGAGGAAATTGATTTACAGCCAGACATCTCATATGAGGAGAGACCGGTGGCTATTCTAGATCGTAGTGAGAGAAAGTTACGATCCAAGGTTGTTCCACTAGTTAGAGTACAGTGGGGTCATCACAGCGTTGACGAGTCTACCTTAGAGCGAGAGGAGGATATGTGGGAACAATATCCAGAGATTTTTACCACAAGTACGACCTAATTTCGGGGATGAAATTCCTTTGTAAGGGGGAGAGAATGTAACACCTCGTAATTTTATGCATTTAATAATCAATTAATTCGGGAATTCTAAATTACTTGTGTGTGGTAATTTTAATTGAATTAATTATGGTAATATTTATTTTAATATTAATCGGGGAATGAATGGTTGATATTTAGGGAAATTTAATTACTAAGTGAACAGTAATAAATTATTTACGTCATTTTGGGTATTAATGACGGGGTATGTACTTATCTCAGTCGGTAGTCGGTATAGACTAATTTGGGTGTGAGATAAGAATTTTTATAAATTAACTCGAATGCCAACTCTGAGTGTACGGTTGAGTCCGGATGGCTCGAGATAGTCGAAAAAGTGTATCCAGGGGTAGTAAACGGGTCATGGGATGTTTTTAGGCATAGCCGGGCCTACACGGGGACATTTGGGTCACTTGGGCTTGGTTCATTAGGCAAAAAATGGGATTTAGCCTAATTAATTAATTATAAGGAAAAGGGGGACAACTGATAAAAGTTTAGAAAACACTTAGTGGGAGAGGAAAACCTAAGAGGCAGTTAAAGGCAAATTGGGGGACAAAGGAAAGAGCCAATAGAGGGAATTTCATCTTCAAACTTGGAATTCACAACTTCAAATCAGACCCTACGAAATCATAAGGCAAGTGGTTAACTTGATGTAGCATTTAATTTTCATTTTGATTCATATTTATGTGATGTGAGAAGTCAAAATTCATTTTGGGATTTAAAGTGGTACAAACATGGAGTTTTTATATATCAATATTCTGATTTCTAAATTGTGTAGAAATTGATGTATAATCTGAGATTTGTATACATATATGGTAAGATGTGTAAGCCCAGACGAGTTAGGAACGAATTTGAGATAAAGATTTGATGTTGAGATGGGTTAACGATTAAAACGGATTTTTCCCCAATTTAGGAAAACAGTAGAGAACAGAAATTAAACGGTGTATGTGGACTTTACGGGGGTCCCTTATGAGGTTCTTGGTGTATTTTGTTAAAGAGAGGACTTGGGTTAGACTGTAGGAGAAGTTAAGGTTTTGAGTTTTTCGTCCATGGCTGAAACAGAGACCTGGAGAAGACGATGACCTGTTCGATCGAGGGTTGGGGGTCGATCGATCGATGGTTGGGAAAATTTGGCAGTTCGGCCACTTTATATATATAAGAGGAATTTAATTTAAATTTATTTCCATGCCTTATTTAATGAGTAATAAATATAAGACATTCAATGTAATTAATGATGAGGGAAAAATAATTGGAATTGGAGGAAATTTATGCGTGACACACTATGGTAAAATTTTGGGAAGAATATTTCGAAATAATTAGATACGAATCGAGTGGGTGAGTCCGGGCATATGCGTTGAGTGATACCAAGGCGTTAAATTAATTTAGGGTGAAAGATGAATATTATGGAGTCGGGAATTCAGACTCGGGCATTTTTATTTCGGGCCACGAGAGTAAGTCCGAATATATATTGGTTGGAATGACACCAAAAAGTAATGTAATTAATTAATGAGCGAATTAATTATTAATTAGAGTTGGGCCATAAACTCATAATAATTTGAATAGGCTTGTGTTACAGACTTAGTACACGGTATAGTCAGGATAGTGTATTTTATTTATATATATATACGGTGTGCGATAGAATATATATATATATATATGGTGTGTGCATTAATGTTAGTGGCTAGATATTATTATTATGTAGACTCTAGAGCTATAGGGGGGAGGTTGCACGTAGTGGATGAATCCCCTAGTTTGAGGAGTAGGGCAAGTATATTCCCAGGTCATAGCGTCCATTATATGGGTGAGGGGAATCTCACTTTCAGGGAAGGAATATGACCGCCTCTAATTTTTATGTATTAACCAAGTTAGTGAGCGGTTATGACTTGGGGTAACTAGGTTATGTGAATATACCTAGCGGGATAGCACTTTAGAGAATATACATCCGGTGAGTTATTACTTAGGAGGATGTTTATTATTATTTATTACTTCAGCATATTTGTGAAAGTTGTAATATGATCACACGTATATAAGAGGTAAATAATTATATACGGGTAAATTAATAGAGGCAGTGAATTGTATTATATGTATAATGGGTTTGAAAGTTATATGAATTTAAAAAGGAAAATGATTAATTCAGTTAATGTTGATGATAACTTAGAAATCATAATTATGGCACACTCGGTTGGGGTAGGGTGGTTCGAGGGGTTATATCAATTATTTAGTCATGAGATAAATAACTAGGTAAATTAATTAAGGCGTTAGTATTGGACATTAGAGGAGAGGTGAGGATGTCCTCAAAGGAGTGGGACACTAACTAAAATATGAAAAGCATGCATATATATATTTATTACTACAAGCTAATCATTTGCTAATGTTTTCCAAATGTTTTTGAGTAATAACCCTTGCTATAAAAACTTTTTAAAACCTTTTAGGTGTCTAGCCACAGGGACGCCAGGCTTGACTCATTTCATGGATCCGTTGTTGCATCATATGTGGATGTTGGGGGAGTTTGATAGGCGTCTCGTTCTTTTCATTTGTAGTGTAGAGATTTCCTATCAGTTACTCGAGCATGTTGCTCACAGTTTTATTCAGTACTTATGTCGGACTTGTTGAGAGTTATTACTTATCTTTACTTTTATTGGATTTTGAACCAATGGTTTATTCGGTCAGATAATTTATTGTGAATGGTTGATTTCCGTTAATTTTGATTGTTTATATGAATTTTTTTTTGCTTGAGTATTTCAGTTAAGTTAATGAACGATAAAACTTGGCACCAGTCTAATTGTCTCACTTAGGTTGTTTGTAATTAAAAAGGCGACAGTGATGCTAAGAATGAACCAACGGAGAAACCTGTTCTAATTTAATTTAGGACTGATCACCCGGGATTAATTAGGCGGGGTGTCACATTATGCTAATGCCAACATTTGTGTATTCCTTTTGTTAGTTGAATACTGATACTTTACGGTTATTTCGTTAGTTGAATCCAGATTAGTAACTTCTTTTTCTATAGTTAAATGTTTTCCAACTGTTACTAGAAGAATAATTAATAGCCTAATATATCATGTTTTGTATTTAGATATGTGATTTTCTTACTATTATATGAATCATAAGTTAAATCATGGAATCTAAATTGATGTACACAAGGAGAAAGATAGTGATATTAACAGTTTTAAAGAGGAAACGAATGTCTGAAGTGAATGATATAGTTGAGGGTATAAACATACAAGAGGGGGCTTCTACTCCAATGCAGGCTACAACAATACAGAGGGGGATAACCTACGAATGTTACTGATGATAGTATTGAAGAGGGTGAATTTGAAACTGAGGTAGGGCCATCCAATAATGGAGAGTATATCGAAGCCCCACAAGATTATGGTGGGGAAAATGATCTTTGGTTGCTGAAACAGTTAACTAACCATATTAAGAATGCAATATGGACAGTTTCTCATTTTAAAAACAAATTTATTTCATAGTTTTACAACAATTGAAAATGACATATCCATTAACCCTCTATAATATTTTTTATGTAGTCCAAAGATGGACCACTATTATGTCTGAACCACTCGACTAAAATAAATGACTGGCTAGTGGAGAAACTAAGTAAAAGCGCACGAGATAGGGTTCATAAGTTTGGGTTAATGAGGCTAATCCAGCATAGTCATCGATATATAGACTATGCATTGATTTCTGCATTCATTGAGAGGTGGCATCTCGAGACTAACAGTTTTCACACGCCCTTCGGAGATATAACCATCACACTTGATGACGTACTTTGGATTTTGAAATGTCCTGTAGTTGGAACGTCTGTGTGTGGGGACGATGAGGCAAATGAGTTATAGCCCATTTGGGCCATAAAATTTCAAGTTGTTTGTATAGGATTTACAACATAAGTATCCAAAGAAGAATGCCAACCATTATTTGTTATGCGATTAAACTAGATTACCAACATATTTTCAGAGAAATCGAAAATGAGCGATGCCCCTGGAAAATATTTTGATTATTATGCCAAGGCATATTTGTTGTACATCACATCACTGTCTTCTGGACAAGACGAAGAACAAAAATATATGTCTATTATTTTCAACTATTGAATAATTCGGATAAAGTTAGGGGGTGGCATGGGTAATGGAAATAGTATCTTCTTTTCATTTCTTTCAACAATTGCATCGTCCAAAAACACTGAGTTGCACTCCATCCATCGATCCTGGAAAATATTAACAATTGATTACATTAATAAATTCATATAATGACCATAAAAAAACAAGAATGAAACGTATGGGTCATCCGGGATAAAAATGACCAATGAAAGACTTGGAACTCAAGATGAACGTAACACTTGACTATAAGATCATTCGTGATATACATGTCGAATTAAAACTCTAGTAAAATTGAAGAAACCCTTTAAAGGGATTTGATATATGTTGCACGAATAGACTTCAAATAGATTCGAGTACCATGCCACAATTTGTAAGTTATATGTTCGGGGTTTAGATATTGAATGGAAATTTGTGTAAAAAACAAACAAAAAAAATAATTCGGCGGGTATATGACGAATAGATGGAACGATGTCGGCACATAGATATCTAATTCAAAAGACATCAAACTGGGGAAAAAGTGACGAATAGGAACTTATTATTTACAAAATAATAAAGATGATTCGATATCGAGATACCCAAAAGTTTCATCGTTACGGTACACTAATACCGGATATAACTGTACTTTTTTTTATATATATAACTGTACTTGTTTTACCACTATTTTTTACCTAGTTTTACATCAACAAAACAACATAATAAGTACAAAAAACTTGTAATATAGCTCTTCTTGTACTTTGGTACTATTTTAATGAGATGTTCAAGTCCCAAAATCACCAGTATTTGTCTTGATATTTCAGTCACTTTTTGTAACTTATATGAGTTGATAGGGTCCAAAACAAAGTATCAAAATGATCAGAAAATGGTTTATTACTAATGGATAAATTGATATGAATGACAAACTATTATTGTTTTCAAGTTTGATTTGTATTTGTGTGGTGTGAGTTTTCATCGAGTAAAGACATTCATAGTCGGGGGAGCTGAAGGGGTTGTTTGGTTTGTGTAGTGTGGGTCCCTTAGTTTATTTGAAAAATATTATATATGGTGTGAGTGTTAATAACAAAAGTCATTTTAATGTTGGGTGTGGTATTATAGAGTTATTTATTGCATGTCAATAGCATTAGTCCTAGTTGAAATCATTCATGCACATGTCTTTTGGAAATGCATCATTAAAATGTAGCCGTTGTTTAATATTTAAGGCCTACTACAAGTAAAAGAGATCATAATATGCTCCCACCATTTTTAATGCCCCTTTGAAAATATTCTAGAAATATTAATGGGAGCCTCCTTGGTTGTACACTTCCAAAGGGAATTTTAATTAACACTTGAAATGGGTCAAGTAGTTACACAAAATTAGTATAGGAGTAATGACAAAACACCCTAAGTTTAAATATACAAAATTGTCTCATATACCCTTCATTCATTAAATAACAACCACTATTTATACGAGACACTCATATATTTTAATTTTTTTTTAAAACAAACTATTTTTTTATAAATTAAAGAAAAGTTGTTTAAATTGTTTTATTAAATTATTTATTTAAAAAAATTAAAAAGAATTTAAAAAACTATTTTTTATAAATAGAATATTTTTTGTAAAAAAATATGTTTTTTTCATATAACAACTAATTTTTTTTATACAAAACTAGTTTTAACTTTTAAAACAAAAACTGTACTAAAAAAACGTTTTAACTCTTTTATAAAAAAAATAATTTTATAATTAACTATTTTAAAAAAATATTTTTTAATAAAAAAATATTCGCAACCTTTTGTAACTCTTTTAAATAATAATAAAACAGTTTTAAAATAAAAAAAATTAACTATTTAATCAAACCACTTTTAATTAAAAACAGTTGTTTAAAATTAAGAAAAATGGTTTTACAAAAAAGTGTTTGTGAAAAATAATATATATACGTACTTTTAACTTTTTTTAAAACAACATACCATTATCATAAAATAATGTAAGCTTTTATGAAAAAAAATTTATTAATTGTTTTCTATAAATAAAAAGAGGTAAAAACAATTAATGCCGTTTTACAAAATTATTAAAAAAGTTCTTTGATAAACATAAACATAGATTTATATAAATAAAAAAAAAATATTTTTTTATAGCATGGGATTTCATTTTTAACAACAATTTTTAATTTTTATACAACCGTTTGTTTATTGTTTTCAAACATAATTTATTTATTAATAACTTTTTTATAAAACACTTAAAAAAATTTGTTTAAAATAATTTTTTTATTTTTTAAGAATATTTTTTTTAGATAAATTAATTTTGTAAAACTCTCAAAATATTTTTTTTTATAAATCATGTGTTTAAATAAACATTACACCAAATTAGCAAAAATGTCACTCTTCACTTGACCAAGGTTGTCACGGTAAAAAATTGTGATAAAAAAATACGTATTTTTTGTCACGGTAGTTGACCATAACAACTCAGTTGTCACATATGTGTTACGGTCCAAGATTGTGACAAAATGAGAAAGTTGTCATGGTCTTTGACGGTGATACGTCTATGGCAACTTTAATAAAATAAAACCCTGCCCGCTTATCCGTTTCTTTCCCTCACATTTTATTTCCCTCTTATTCTTTCTCTTTCTCTCTCTCCTTTGAGAACTCCCTCTCTCCCCAGTGCGACCTCTCTCTCGAGATCTACGATTCTCTCTTTCCTCCCTCTCTCACTGGTGTGTTTCAGTGTGTGTGTTAGGGTGTGTTTCAATGTGTGTGTGTGTTTCATAGTGTGTGTGTAAATTAAAATTGATATTATAAATTGAAATTGAAATTAAAATTAAAATTAAAATTAGTATTTGATACTTGGTATTGTGAGTGTAGAAAAATTCATAATAAAGGATTCACGAAAGCAATCACAAGAGGAAGAAAGTAAATAAAATCACAAACAACAACGATGTATGTGGTTCGACAACTTGCCTACATTCACGGAGAGGTTACTTATTTTCGATTAAGTGTCTCTCAACGATTACAATTTTTCATCCCCTTGCCCCGGGTCATGGAATACAATTAATAGATGTGTTTGTTACAGAATTTAAGTTGTTTAAAAAACTCCATCATAGTACATGGATTGGTCATAAGGTGCTTGAATATCTCAACTAAGATTCTTAGCACCTGAATTGACCATATTTGTGAGTATCCTCCTTTAACTAAACTGTCCGTGTCAAAGTTAGACTATGATTTGGGCCGGGCCAAATAACTCAAGTTATCTTGGTCGGCTACTCTCATGGTCTTGCAAAAAGTGGGCTCCCATAATTACCCTTGAAATCTTTGGGCTATTAATAAAGGGCCAATAGATTTCAACTGGGATAGAGGTCCAAGTCCTCATAAGGTAGTGAGAGTCCTTGATGGCATCTTTATAATAACAAGGCTTGCAACAAGGGTACGATTGTCTTAAAAAGAAATATAAGCACCAAAATCTTCCTAGGAAGTCAAAACTCATCATTTTAGTGCTCTGGTGATCAGATGTTGCTTTTTCAAGGGTTTGTTCATTGCTTTTGGTCGTTCTTGCGAATAATCCATTCCTAAGTTCTTCTCTTACATCAAAAGTCGAAGTTTATCTCTTTCTATGCTTCCTCAAAGCTTCATTACTGCCTATAAGTTATTGTCCTTGCCTCTTCTGGTTCTTTTTCTCCATATTAGCTAGTTACTGTAGTTAGGGTTTCTTCTTGCTCTGTTCAGTTATGGTGATGTTGGATGTAAATCTATAAAAGAATTTAGATGTAAGTATAACGTTACTGAGTGGGTAATTATCGACCATGCCCCCTTCCTCGTAATGTTCATAAAGTGGACGGGGGAACTAGATTCATACCCTGTTGATAACTCAAGGGGGTCTGACATTTCCCCCAAATGAGTTATTCCTTAGATTATTTTAGGTATTTTGCCATTATTCCTGCTCAGTGCGCCCCCAATGTATGGGAGATAGTAAACGGTGTATATAGGATAAATAATCTTTACGGAACAAGGTTGGGACTGACCGAGATATGTTACTGTTACGTATTCTAAAAAACCAAAGAGGGTTTATTGTATCTGAAGACCAAAAAGTTAAGCGAGTTCTGGTGGATAATCTTTTGGATTCCCATAAGGACTATTGGGACAGTGGGTTCATCATGAGGAACTGGAAACACCATCCACTGTTAGAGGGGGAAAGACCATGCGACCTTCACATTTTTTACTATGGGGAGGACGAAATAGGTCGCTTCCACTTTTTTTCCTTTCTGCTAACTTCTTGTAAATTCTTCTCATTCTTATGGTTGACACTACACCAAATCTGCCCATTTGTCAAGGTCATTGACCTTGACAAATTCACCTTGTCAAGGTCAATGACCGTGACATTTCGAGGCGAGACAACTTTTTTTGTCACGGTCGTGTCAAGGTCAATGACCGTGACACGTTTGTCACGGTTTACAACCGTGACAAATCCGTGACCCTTTTTAAAAAAATTGTCACGGTCAATGACCGTGACAAGCCCGTGACAAATGTTGTCACGGTTTTGTCACGGTCAATGACCGTGACAATTCTGGGCAGAATTTAAAAAAAATCTGCTGGGCAGTATGGCCACCGCCACTGCCCAGCAGTATATTTGTACCTGTTATAGCAACGTTGTACCTGTTCCAAACATCATATATCCAACACAAACTAAAGATAATGCAAATATATATTCATGACAGTATAATCCAAATCTTCAAAGTAAAAATAATATACATGACGATATAATCCAAATATAATTAAAATGGACAAACTTAAAAATAATGTTACTACATGTCTTAGATAAAACTGAGGAGGTGAGTAGGCCACACGACATACGAATTGACGCACCCACTAATATACGTCGTGCCGCATTGTTCGCGCAACCACAATAGGGAGTTCTCCTTCCCGGGTATGACATGCGTGACGAGCACCCTGGACTCCATCTCTTGAAGCACACGTCCATGGACTAGTCCACCCTCGACGATGTTCGGGTCCCTCAATCCCCGCCCTATCCGCTGGCCATCAAATATGTCCAATATGAACACGTTCGGCCAACCAATTGTCGATAATGGTCTGTTGGAGGGCGTCAAATAGGGAAGTGGATCGTCGAAGTACGAACGTGTCGGTGATGAAGCAGCGTGGTCCACATCCTCGTCATCCTGCGCCTCGTCCTCCCGCACCTCCTCATCCTCCCGCACCTCCTCCTCCACCGCCTTCTCCTTCCCTTTCCCTTTCCCTTTCTCTTTACGGTCTCCACCCAACGTACGCTTCATGAATGCGTACATATCTTGGACCGTCGCCTCCAAACGGGACAGCTTCGCGTCGTGTGAATCCACCGTTCGAGCCAACCCGGTGTCGCTCGTCTCCAATCCGATGATCCTAGATTTGGCCACCCGCGAGCTCACTCCCCTTGTCCTCCCCTTTCGATCAGAGCCAAGCACTTGGCTGAGTGCGTCTGTGGACAAAGATGCCTTGTCGGCATCAGACTGCGACTCATGCACTTCCTTAAGCTTTGCCTGAAACGAAAAAAAGCACATGATTAGTAAAATAAGTAAACTAAAAAATTATAACGTAATTAACAATAATTAAACTGTCGGATTACTTACAATCGTGGCCGCGACGCTCGGGGACACCTCCTTGTCCTTCCCCTTCTTCGTCCAAAGAGCCACATAAGTATCGAGCCTATGTGGCTTACCCCCTGGCCCACTCCCTACCCCCTGAAATAAAATAAAGTAAAGTAAAATTAGTATCGGCCCCGCAAAGTAAAATAATATCCAATAATATATTTCTGTAGTTATAGATAAATTAAATATTACCTTCATCCTATGCTCCACCTCAGCGTAAGAGGTCCGGCCGGAGTAGTGCACGTCCGTCTTTTTAGCCCGATTTTCCCTCCCCGATTGGCGAGATGCCAATTGTCGATCCTCGATCTCATTGTCAATGAACTTTTGCCATTGTGCCAATGAGATCGGCTCCTTGGGCGGGACGGATCCGCGCCATTGTAAAATGGTCTCTCGTGTTTTTCCAAAGTACCGTGTCCGCATATTTTTTTTCCACGTCTTGTGTTGCTCCCTCAACTGCTCGAAGACGGAATCGCGTAGCTTTGGATCCAAGTTGAATTGTTCCTGTCCAACAAATACAATGTTAGTTGCGAATAAATATAAATATAAATATAAATATAAATATAAATATAAATATAAATATAAATATAAATATAAATATAAATATAAATATAAATATAAATATAAATATAAATATAAATATAAATATAAATATAAATATAAATATAAATATAAATTGAAATTGAAATTGAAATATTCATATAAATATTACCTGTAGTGCCGCCCAAACAGCTAACTTGAGCTCATACGGCACCTCCTTCCAACTCATAAACCCCGGGCCGATGACCGTCTTTAGCAGCTCGAGGGATCTCGCTAAAAGCTCCGACTTGTTTTCGACGGTAATCCCAAATTTTCCATATTTGGGGAGCCTAGGGGCGGAGGAGCCCTCGTCGCCTCCGCTACCACCGAACCCAGACGACGACATCATCATAAACAGCATCATCATCTTCGCCCTAACATCTGAAGGAGACATTTTTGCTGTAAAAAAAATGTTATTAGTACAGATAAGAAAAATGTTATTAGTACAGATAAAAAAATGTTTCGTCTATATTATAACGTATGTGTAAGTTCCGTCAATACCACCCCCGCCACACGCACGTACACACACACACACACCACCCCTACCCACCCCACCCCCGCCACACGCACACACACACATGCACACACACACACACACACACACACACACACATATTTTGAATGAAAATATCAATTATTTATAAAATTGATGTCTACTTTTAGTGTTGTGTATATATGTTAGTCTACTTTTGCTTTTTTTTTTAAATAATCAATTAACCAAATTTCATAATAGTGAATAAGGGTTAATCCTAGCCATTGATTAAGTGTATTATTAGTAAGTACAAAAATTAAATATGGACTCTTAATCTAGGATATAAGGAGTATTTGTTAGTGAAATAATAATTTAGTGATAAAAACACACTCGAACACTACCAAGTTTTGACGACACGGGTCTCTAGAAAGAAAAACAAGCATTTCCAAATTACATGTCGAAATAATACAAGTGCATGCTTTGCAATCAAAGGTATTTATCTTTAGGGGTTTGTAAATTTAGGATTTATTGTAATATGTATTTTGAAAATAGGACAACAAACATTTTATTTATGATTTTAGTCCCTATTTTTTAATAAAACCGCTGGCGCGGACCCATATTCATAAAACGTTAACCAATCATAACATGCCACGTGTCCCTTTAATTTGAAAATAGGGACAAAAAATGGAAACAAAATGTTTGTTGTCCTATATCCATAATCAATATTATTTTAAGTCCTAAAATTACATAATCTATTATCTTTATAAGGATAAAATTATCTTAAAATGATTGGTAGGGAATGTCTATGAGGTGGATGATAATTTATTTGATATTTTATTTTATTTCTTTTGGTTAGGTTATTAAGACTTTATTTGAATTGATATCTTAGTAATTATTATTTAATATTTATTTTGAGCAATTATCTTATAGTAGGATTATTATCCTAGAAACAATTCTATCAATTCAAATAAATAGATATCAATTCAAATACATGTCTTGGATATCAATTCCCACTAGGGGTGGCAATTCGTGTGCGTCGTGTCGTGTTCGGGTCGTGTCATGTCGGGTTCGTGTTAAGTATTAGTCAACCCTAACCCGACCCATTTAACTAATCGTGTCAGATGAGCAAACACTAACCCGACCTATTTATTATCGTGTCGTGTTCGGGTTGACACGCATAACCCATTAAGTAAAATATAAAATAATTTTTTTCTTCTCTCTTAACCAATCATAGCACTCATACGCCTACAATAACTTAATTTAATTAATTTCAAATTCTTGCAACACATAAATAATTTATCATCCGAGTTCGTGTCGAGTTCGTGTCGCGTATCGTGTCGTGTCAAAAATTGCCACCCCACCCCACCCCTGCCCCCCTCCACCACCACACACCACCACACACACACACACACACACCACACCCCACCCCACCCCCTCCCCCACCACACACCACCACACACACACACACACACCACCCCTAACCACCCCCTGCCCCACCCCTCCACCACCCCCTCCCCCACCACACACCACCACACACACACACACACACACCACCCCACCCCACCCCCTCCCCCACCACACACCACCACACACACACACACACACCACCCCTAACCACCCCCTGCCCCACCCCTCCACCACCCCCTCCCCCACCACACACCACCACACACACCCCACCCCACCCCACCCCTCCCCCACCACACACCACCACACACACACACACCCCACCCCACCCTCCACCACCACCTCCCCCACCCTGCCCCACCCCCTGCCCCCCCCCACCCTGCCCCACCCCCTCCCCCACCCTGCCCCACCCCCCACCCCCTGCCCCCCTCCACGCACACACATACACACATATATATATACACATACACACAAATATACACACAAATATATATATAAATGAAAGAGAGAGAGAGAGAGAGAGAGAAAATGGACCTGAAAGTAGAGAGAGAGAGAGAGAACAGCGTCGAGAGAGAGAGAGAGAGAAGTGGAGGGAACGGCGCGGGAGGGAAAAAAGAAGGGGGGGTAGGGTTTTTGCTGAGAATATTGTCACGGTCGTGTCAAGGTCTTTGACCGTGACAAGAATTTATATAATTGTCACGGTCATTGACCGTGACAAGGCCGTGACAAATTGAATTGTCACGGGCTTGTCACGGTCAATGACCGTGACAATTCGTTGTCACGGTCGTGTCAAGGTCAATGACCGTGACATAAAATGCGTGTTTTTTTGTCACGGTCAATGACCGTGACAAGGCTGGCCGGCTGAAAGGTGACAATTTGCCCATTTTGGTGTAGTGTGATATTCCTCTTCTTTGTTTTTGCATCTTATGCTAAGGACCAGGAGCCTGGCATTAGTGACATCAATATTGAGGAGATCACGAAGGCCTACAGCATAAAGGAGATATTGGTAGAAGGTGAGCACCCTATGTCGACGACCTTTCTCTCGGGATACAATAACACATGAACCAACTTTATTGCTCGAACAGTCGATTATGCTCTAATTTTAAAATCTCCAGAGGTTGGTCCTTCTGATCTGGTTCTTATTGAGGAGGGAAATTTTGAAGAAGAAGAGGAAGAGAGCGAAGAAGAGAGAAGAGGAGGAGTAGAAGTATGCGGAGAAAAGGAAATAGAGGAATGAGAGGATGAGGAGGAAGAGGAGGAAGAAGAAGAAGAAGAAGAAGAAGAAGAAGAAGAAGAAGAAGAAGAAGAAGAAGAAGAAGAAGAAGAAGAGGATATGTCTCTTTTAGTCAAAAAAAGGAGGTTGAGGCTTCCTGATGATGATGATGATAATTATGTAGTCCCGTCTAATAGGATTCATGCTTTAAAGGTTTCTACTGTTGACTCTCCCAAGGGTAGTAATTTTGGCCCATCCAAAAAAGGGAGAGAGCAAGAGAAGGAAAGATATATATATATATATATATATATATAGAGAGAGAGAGAGAGAGAGAGAGAAATAAAAAAGAAGAGAAGAAGAAATAAAGATAGAGACATAAAGAAAAAGAGAAGAAGAAAGAGATAGAGAGAAAGTTTGGGCTAAGAAGAAGTTAGCCTTACAGTCTGCTGGAGGGCTCACCGTCCCTAGTCTTGAGGGGTATAGTGTAGTTGATTCCCCCTTTTTGGCCCTCGACATGTTGAAGAGGTCAATGATTGTTGCTTATCACAAGCGTTCCTTGAGGTTGGGTCCATCTCAACTTGTCCTCAAGACTGCACTGGGGATGTCTCTGGTAATTTTTTTTCTTCTTCTTTTGATATTTCTTATTTCAGTTCTCATTCCCCGTTGATTTATTCTTTTTGTAGATGCTATCTGACTTCACTTCCCTTCTAGATAATCATTTTGACAGCTTCAGAAGGGAAGAAGAGATGAAAAAAGCCTCGAAGGATGAGAAGGTGGACCTTGCCAATGCTCGTCGATTATGAGAGTGTGAAAAAGTGAGACCTCTAAGGTTTATGATGCTTTGGGGGCTGCTCAGAAGGCAGTAATTGCTGAGAAGTCCGAATTGGTGGAGGCTAACAAAGAGTTGACTAGAAAGGTGTCCAAACTGGAGGGCGACCTTTTTCAAGCCAAGGATGACGTCTACCTTGAAGGTTTCTACAAAGCCTATGAGGATGTTGAACGCTAGATGGATTATGACAGCAAGGTCTCCTTTAAGAGGGGATAGGATCAGGGATTGAAGGCTGCTAGTAGACCTGCAGGTTCTGAACTCTTCGACCTTCATTCTCCTGGTCCTGACCCTTATATTGAAGAAGAATAAGAAGGAGAAGGCGGTAACCAAGCTATTGGAAACACTAAGATGTTCCTGCTGCGATTGACGGGAGTGCTGGTGCTAGCCAGGAATAAAAGGTAGTTAATAAGGGGAAAACCAAAGTTGGGGAAGACCAGGTGAAAGACTAGGGCTCTTGTAGACCGAGAGTTTTCATTTTTCTTATACAATTCAAGTTTTTGTTGGTCTATACCCTTATTTTAAGAACTTCATGTGCTGGTTAGTGGCCTTTTTTTCATTTTATGTGATAACAAAAATTTCCCCTTTGTTCATGTGTTCATCTGTCTTCGTTTATTCCAATACTTGCTTCTGGTTTGATATGTATTATTTATAGTTTGCTTATTTAAATCGCTAAATTTCTCCCAATTCTCAATGGGGGAGGAGGGGAATTCTTGGACCTAATATCAGCCTACAATCTCGCGAAGCCTTCGTGAAAATCTACAAGTCACTAAGAGCTAGGAATTAATAATAGAATAATCAGACTAGAGTGATTGCAAAACTAAAGGATGACCTCCAGGAAATGGAGGAGAAAGGGGTCTCCCTTCAAGAGGAAGTTAATTCCCTAAGGGCCCAACTTCTAGAGAGGACTAAGGTCAACCAACTGGGTGAGGCCCTACAGTAAGAAAATGATGCTCTGTGAAAATAGGTAGCGAGCTTGAAATCTTTTATAGGAGTATTATAAGACAATGTCAAGATGCTGAGATACTCCTTTAAGGTAGGACCCAAATAGGTATGGGGGAAAGTTATAATGCTGGTTGGGCAGATTCCCCAGTAAAACTTAAGGAAGATGAAAGCATAATTTTTTCTCAGGGATGGCTGAGCTCATTTAAAGAGACGAGAACCCCCCAAAAATCCAAGCTTTGGAACAAGTAACAGGTTGAATGTCCTACCTATAGCCATAATCCTTTTTCGAAAGATGATGAATGGATTCCGGATGATGTTATTCCTTTCCAACTCTTGGATCGTGATCTCGACGAAGATGTCAAAGAATTTTCTCCAACTCTAAAAATTTTGACTGATGTTATTCCTCTCCAATTCTTGTAGCAGAATATCTTTCTCGGCACCCTAGCTCCTCTTAGGATTTTGTGTATTTCTTTTTGTTCTTGTGATTGTAACCTTGTATTCTTAATAAAGAACTTTCTTATGTTTTGAGTGTGTGCTAACTAAACATATTTTGATTTTACGTGCTCGTAGGTTACTTAGCACTTTTACCAACCAAAATAATATTGATTGAACGATTGTAGGATTTAGATAGAATCATACTTATTTTAATTTATTTTGGGATTTTGTGACCGATTAAATAATTTATGGGTGATGGAATTCTTCCTTTCATATTTTTGAACATTCTCCCCGTCCAATATGCCTAAGTAGTATCATTCCATTCACATTATCTTTTAGGTCGTGTCGTCACACTTTCTTAGGCCTAAATGAGATGATGGCAAGAATGTACTTAGTTATTGGGCAATCCACCTGAACAGTTTTTTTTTGCAACCAACATATGTTAGCGACCAACCAAAGTTGGCTTTGTTACCTAAGGATCCCCAGTAGGGCTTTTGTTGTTGTCAAGGCAATTCATGAGGCCTCTTGTGTTAATAACAAGGGCCAGATGGTAATTCAAAGTATTTGTATCTAACTTGCTAACCCTATTCATAAAACATTGAAAATATGCACACAGGAGATATTATTGGAAATTATGTAAATTAATGAGATAAAATCGAGATGCGTTAAGCAACCATTGTAAACTTTGAGAATAGATGGGCCATTTCGGCCTTTATTCATTAAAAATTGTCTTATCAAGTAACCAAAACTGCAATATAAACTAAACTTTTTGCTAATTTAAAAAAAATATCTAAAAGTAGAACTTCTTGAGATTGGTTGCATTCCATGCTCTTGGTATCTCCTTACCCTCTAGCATTTCTAGATGATATGCTCCCTGTAGATCATCTCTGATCACTCTGAACGGTCCTTCCAAGTTTGGTCGTAGTTTTCCATCTGATGGTTTTAGGGAACTGTCGAGGACTTTTCACAGCCTATTGAAAACTTCCTCGGATTCACCTTTTTGTTATATTGCTTGGCTAGTTGATGTTCGTAGGAGGCCAACTTAATCAAGGCTAGCTCTTATCGGTTATCTTCTTAGGTGTATTTCAGTGCGTAAGACTTTATCATTGAGGCCTTGGTCAACCACTTTGGTTCTCATAATAGGGAGGCCCACTTCTAGAGTGATGATAACCTCCATGCCATAACTAAGGGAAAATGGTGTTTCCCAAGTTGGTATACTAGGCATTGTACGATAGGCCCATAAAACATGAGGGAGTTCATCCACCTAAGCGCCCTTAGATTTTTCCAATCATTTTTTATCCTATCGATTATGGTTTTATTGGAAGACTTCGCTTACCCATTACTTTAGGGATACGCCACATAACTGAAGTGGTGCTTGATGTCGTGCTCATCGCGGAAAGCTTGGAAGAGACCACTTTCGAATTGTGTACTGTTATCGGTGATGATGGTCCTTGGTATCCCAAAGAGAGTGATGATGTTTATCCATATAAACCTGGTCATGTCAGAGTTTTGAATATTCGCCAATGGTTCTGCCTCAACATATTTAGTGAAGTAGTCAGTGGTGACTAGCAGGTACTTGTGATTTTTGGATGTAGTAGGTAATGGTCCTACAATTTCTAACCCCTATTGAGCGAAAGGCCATGGACTAGTAAGATATTTTAGGTTGCTTATAATTCGGTGAACCATTGGCAAGTGATTTTGGCATTTTTCACAGTTGAAAACATATGTTCCAGTATTTTTCTGCATGTGAGGCCACCAATATCTTTCCTTGATTACTCAAAAGGATAGTGATCTTGCACCTGCGTGACTCCCACATATGCCTTCGTAAAGTTCACTAACTACTTGCTCGGTATCTTGTGGGTGAACGCACTAGAGGTAAGGGCCTATGAATGACTTCTTATTGAGTTTACCTTCATCATTAAGGTAGAAATGAGCAACATTAACTTTGATTTGATGGGCTAACCTCTTGTTGTCTGGCAGTACGTCGCTCCGTAAATAATTGATGATGGGGTCCATCCAACTTGGGGATTTATTTGTGAGGAGAACCTTCTCGGCTACGATTGTACGATCGATATTAGGATGTGTGAGGAACTTAATCTATATTGTTCTTTTTAGGTTAGAGTTAATTGATGTGCTTAGTGTTGCTAAGGCATCAGCATGACTGTTCTGTCCTTACGGGAACTATTAAATCTTCACCTACTTAAAGTTTCCCATGAGTCCTATTACTATGTTAGGGTATGCTACCATTCGATCGTCTTTGGAATTGAAATCTCCTCTAACCTTCTTGGAGACCAACTTGGAATCACCGAATACGTTGAGGCGTCTTTCCCCCAGTAATTTAGCTTTTCGCAAACTGCCAATCAACGCTTCATACTCAGTTTTGTTATTGGAAGTTTAAAATCCTAGCCTAATTTCCTGCTTCATTATTGTATCTTTAGAGGTAAAGATAACAATCCCTACTCCTTCCACCTAAATATCGAGGCTCCATCAACATACAGTGTCCAATCCTTGGACATTGCATCACATGTGACCAATTGATATTTGTTCAGCTGATCTGCTGGCCGATCTCATATGAACTCAGTAATAAAATCTCTTAGAATATGTCCCTTAATCACCGTTCTGGGCTAAAAGTGGATGTCCAATCTTTCGAGCTCGACCGACCACTTCGAAAGATGCACATAAAGGTCACTTTTTGTAGAACATCCTTGAGTGGGTAAGAGGTGATCATTGTTATAGAAAAGGCTTCGAAGTAGTTCTTCAACTTTCTCGAATCGATCACTAGGGCATATGCGAGCTTTTCCAGATGTAAGTATTGTTGTTCAACATCTAGTAGAGTCTTGCTGGCGTAGTAAATCGAATCATGTTCTCCCTAATTTTCATAAACTAAGGCATAGCTCACAACATGGTCTGATACCATCGGGTAAAGGTATAGTTGTTCTCCATCATCTAGAATTACCAATAGTGGGGGTTTACTAAGGTAAGACTTGACCTCTTCCAAAGCTTGCAATCAGTCTTCATTCCATACTAGGCCTTTGCCTTTTTTTAAGAGTTGGAAGAATGGTCGATAGCACTCAAAAGACTTGGAGATGAATCAATTGAGTGAAACGAGTATTCTAGTAAGCTTCTGGACATCTCTCAGTGTCTGAGGAGGCCAGACCTTGGTGATAGCATAGATTTGATTTGGGTTGGCCTCAATTCCCTTTTGACTCACTAGGTAGCCAAAGAATTTTACTGATTGGACCCTAAATGAACACTTACTTACATTAAGCTTCATTTGGTACTTCCTGAGGATTTCAAAGGTTGCTGCTAGGTCTGAGAGGTGAACGGTCTTGTTCTTAGTTTTGACAAGCATGTCGTTGATGTACACTTCCATCTTCTCTCCCATTTGTTTGCTAAGCATTTTGGTTACCAATCTTTGGTAAGTTTTCCCTGCGTTCTTGAGGCCAAAATACATGGCCCAATAGCAGTACAAACCAACTGAGGTTATAAATGAGGTATTATCTTGGTCAGGCCCATACAGGGGGATCTGATGATATCTTGAGTAATCGTCAAGGAAGATCATCCTTTCGTGTGTCATTGTGGCATCGACCAGATGATCTATCTTTGATAGAGGGAAGCTATCTTTAGTACATGCTCGATTGAGGTTGATGAAATCGATATAAACCCTCCAATTGGCATTGCTCTTGGGAACTACCATTGGGTTGGACAATCATAAAGGCATCTGAACTTCCTTGATGGATCCTGCATCCAGTAGCTTCTCTACCTCTTCTTCTACTTCCTTGGCCTTTTCAGGAGATATTTGACGAGCCTTTTGAGTGATGGGCTTAAAAGCTGAATCGACATATTGGCAATGGAACGCCAAGAAACTCGTAAGGCTCCCATTTAAAAACATCTATGTTATTTTTAAGAAGTGCAACCAGTTGCCTTTTCTCCTAATCGGTTAGAGAAGATCCAATAAAAAACTTCCTTTATGTCAGGTTTTCATCAGCTACAACTTCTTCCAGGCTTTCAATGAGCCTATCTGCAGGGTGGACCCTGTTCTCTTCTACCCCTGGTCGACCATACCATAGTTTCCATTTAGATAGAACAACCCCTTCATGGTATTTCTCCTGGATGTTCTCAGTCTCCTTCTTTTCTTCTTTCTTCGATAGGATGGTTGTGATGAAATATTTTTGGGCTATAGCCTTGTTGCCACGAATTTTGACCACTCCACGATCCATAATACATTTCATCTTTTGTAAACATACCCAGACTCGTGGGGAATCTATCGATTAGGGTTGTGTGCATTAGACACGGGGCCGCACTCATAATTAATTGAAGCAAGATAGCTTCGGAAGTCTCCTAGATCACACATAGGAGTCACTGCTTCATGATAAGAGAAGATTGGTTAGTTGGAATCATTAGAAGGTTTTGGTATGGGCCCCATCGATGGAGTAATGCATGGTGATTGCTCCATTGCTTATATGTGTTTTGTCTAAGTTCGATTGGTGAGGGACTCCCACGAACTTACCAATAGATTGATGAGATTGTCCCCGAAGGTATTGGTCTTTGTGCAATGCAATATATAAATGAGATATATTTTCATATATTCTAGTGACGAACAATTAATAATAAACCCTATGTCATGTTAAATACTTGATGTGGTTGAATTGTATTATGTGTGGATGGCATTATGTTAGTTAGTGTTCAGGCGTATTCTCACATATGTAATTAATTACATCTTGCATAATAGTCAACCATTATTTATGTCACGTTAAATACATTATGTGATTTACCTGTATTTCTTTATGGATGACATTGCGAGGGTTGATATATACGTTATAGTTCAAAGATGACCACTTTAAATAAGAGATGTTAATATAGAGAGAATGTTATAATAAAAAAAATATATGTTTGGGCATTAGGGCGCTATCTTACTTGGCTAGTCAGTTGCATTCCCTGATAGTTATTGATTGAGATATCAATTGTTAGTCTAGAGATACGGACTTTTTGTATGAGTATGGCTTGAGTTGGGACATGCATGTAGTCTTGCACTTGATTGAGTGGTGAGGTACTTATATATGTTTGAGCCGATGAGTGTCATGTATTGCGAATCAATTTTATGATTAACTGTTAATTTTGAAAGTTAATTCTTGCACACTTTAGGATGCTGACCCAATTTTATAAAAAAAATTCCCCACTAGAATTATTATTATTATTATTATTATTATTATTATTATTATTATTATTATTATTATTATTATTATAAAAAGGTTTAGTAGGGATGAGTAGTCAGACTTGTAGTTAGACTTGCAGTTGCGTAGATCCGACTTTGTATCCTTAGAGTGCAATGGTTTGTTATATCTTTGGAGTTGAGTTATAGGTGATTATTGTTGTACTCTATTATATTTCAGTTCGGATATTGTAACTGGAGGAAGTTTCAGTTGTATTTTTTTATTTAGTTGAAACGATTGTAATCGGAAATTTTTAAATAGTGGATTAAGTTTTCTCAGTTTAGTATTTTTTTTCATCGTCTTTTATTAAGATCTTTACTGTGTTTGTTTAGTTTATAACGACTTTTATCTTACGTTGATGCTGAAAATGATATAGCTTATCTTAGCGCTCCTAGTATTTTGTGTCCAACCTTATCAATTGGGCATAAAAATAAGGAATGCCACACACTAATCCCTCAGCTCACTTATACAATTGTTACTCCACCTTGAGCCTAAAATGCTCTGCAAGTTGGTATAAAGTGTTTAAATTATGACTTATGATTCAAAAATTCCAAATGATGAGATAAAGGAGGAGGAGGAGGAGGAGGAGGAGGAGGTCCAGCACCAGACGTTGATTGACACCATCATCCACTTTGAGCCCGATTCAAATGGTGTTTGATATACCAAAATATACCCTCGGCCAGGCCGATGGTATCCTCGTCTGGGACGAGGGCTCAGACGTATTTTTACTCCCAATGGGTCATACTGAACATAAAGGGTCAGCCAGGCCGACCCCAACATTGGCAACATAGTCTATACGACCGTACAACCGAACGACCCTATGGAGGCCGACCCTACTATTGACAAGTTTGATGGCCCAATTCAGCCCAATCCCATACATATTGGAACCTCGGCTTATGGTGGTGCAGACGACCCTATGACCAGCCGACCTTATGTGGGCCGACAGTGCAACTGCCCTATGTTCAGCAATCAATGCGTCCACTAGGTCAGCATCAGCCTCGGCCTGTTGCTATAAGCCGAGGGTGACACCATCATGGCGCGTGATTCAGGAGACACGTGGGATAATGCTCGTGGGACTCATGTAGTACGTGGACTAAACCGTTATAACAAGACCATTCCCTCACGTGAGGGAATATTATATCATCATTACCTACAAGTGGACCAGCCAGGTGTCAATAGAAGATTGGCTGGATCATAATTCACATGCTCAATGCATGCTTGGGGGTATACTATGCTCCCCAAGCCCTATATATACTTGTCACCTTCATTATTGTAGGGGGGTCGATAATTTAATCCGTAGCTAAAACTCTATTTGTACACACAGCAGAGAGGGAGAAAGATTATGTGCATTGTATCCAAGGCCATTAGTGCCCATATTTAGTGGTTCACACACTCACAGTGGATGTAGGCCTGATTGGTTGAACCATTATACATCATTGTCTTCATTCCTCTTCTACTCACCTCCTTCTATATACCTACATGCATATACAACTCTATTATTGCCATTGTTATTATTGTTTTAGCTCTACCACCTCTTATATAGTGGTGGTGTTCTAAGCATCATCAGTTTGGCGTCGTATGTGGAAACGAGAAGCTCTTTCTTCCTTTCTACAGTTTGACCTCACCGGAGACTCTGGTGGTAGACTAGTTATCCCCTTTGCGTGGATCTATTTCACCATTGAAGGAGATTCATTAAGGTTCTTAAGCTCTTTTACTCATCAAAAACTCAAGCATATGGCACCGAAGTTACCACCACCTCCTCCACCATCTGGTGCTAGAGGACCCAGTTCCAGCCAGGCACCCCCCCCCAATCTGACATGGCTGAGGTGGCAGTAGCTTTAAAGTCCTTGGCTGTAACTCAGCAAGTGATGCAGAAGCAATTAGCCCAGCTAAGCCAAAACATAATGCGACCACCTGGGGTCTCACCAGAGATGATTACTTCGGCGGCTGCTCATCCACAACATGAGGTCTGGGGACCACCCCAGGCACCACAAAAGGACCAACCTACTCCTCAATAGAGGAGGGATGTTACTGACCCTGGGAGTTTACACCTAGGGAGGCAAATAAACCTTTGCCCTGAGGATAGGTACGACGACATTGAGGCAGAAGATGCCCCGATAGACTATTGGGAGCCGTATGAGGTCTCCAATAATACTGTATGACCTATCCATGAGAGCCGAGGGAAGTGTAGGAGGCAGAATCCTGACAATCGCCCGAGAGGATCAGCTTTTGATCATATAAGCAGAGGGTCGGCCTTTGAGAGGTTGGGCCCGATCAATGACCTGAGGGAAAGGTTGTCCAGATTGAGAAGTCTCGCAAGATCTAGAAGAGAGGAAGTAGATGGTCGACCCCACGGGGGCCGACCCCATAAACGGGATGACAGTCAGGGAGAGGTGAACAGCCGATAAAGGTCTACTGCAGCAGAGCCCATAGTTCACCCCAAAGAAGCGACCGGGGATAACACCGGCCAAGCCGACCCTCTAAGGCCCTGGAATGACTCAATTCAAAGGTTAGAGGATAAAATTGGTGATATCCTGAAGAGCCGAGACCCTCTATAAAGGGGATACTCCATAAGCCCACCCTTTGTGGTGAAGATAGTCAACTTCCCAACGTAATCCAAGTTTAAGCCACATGTGGTCACCCTAAGGTATGACGAGAGTACCAACCCGGTCCATCATATTGAGATGTACCAATCAGCGGCAGACATATACTCTATCTCAGATAAGATAAGGTGTCGAGCTTTTTCCAGCACTTTGACCGAGGCCGCACATGTCTGGTATACCTCTCTTCCAAAGAACTCCATTGAAAGCTTTAAATAGCTAGCAAACCGGTTCATCTACAACTTTTGCTTCGGAGTGAGGCCACGGAAGAAGACCACTCACCTGCTCTATGTTAAGCAGGGAAAGAACGAGAGCCTTAGAGACTAGTTAGGTTTAATAAAGAAAATTTGGAGGTCGAGGACTACGAAGAGAGTATAGCCATGACTACCCTCATTGGAGGACTCCAAAAGGGGTAACTATTATGGAAGCTTGTTGAAGACCCCCCAAAGATAATGGTTGAGTTGCTGGCAATAATGGGGAAGGTGATGAATGCCGAAAAAGCAATGGCTGCCAAATAAGAAGATGAAAAAGGAGGCACTAGTGGAGGTAAGTACTAGAAAAAGAATAAGGAGGGGAAGAAAAGACTAGCAGATGACAAGTTTACAGATTACACTCCTCTGACGGTCAGTTGCGAACACATTCTGAATGAGATAAAGAGCGACTGATCCTCAAAATGGTCTAAGAAGTTGAGCACCCCCTACAAGAGGAACAAAAACCTGTGGTGTGAATTCCACCAAGACCATGGCCATTTGACCGATAAGTGTTTTGCTCTAAAAGATAAAATTGAAAAAATGTTAAAAGAAGGGAATTAAGAAAGTACGTGGACAAGGGCGCCTTTGAGAGCGGCCGAGGGGTCAACCTAAGGAAGAAAATGTAACACCCCGTCCGCCCGGGGAGAGCGAATGGAGCGCTAATGCGATAAAATAAATCAAAATCCACAAGTGACAAGGTATAGAGCATCTAAATAAATCCACAATAATATAAATCCACTAATCTCAATCTCTTCAATTACAACAAGTAACTCGAAAATAAAATACAAATCTCCAAAGCTCTATACATCAAAATAATACAAATCTTTCCCAAATAATCCTTGCTAAAATCAATATCCATAGCGCCCCAAAATCCGCGCTAACCTGCCACTAAAAGAAAATACGGGGAAGTACATAATACGACAAGAAAGATGCTCAACAAATATATGTTAGCGATGAATAAAACGTAACAACACGAGTATGAATATTCAAATCAAAATGTAAATCTCAAAGCATTTATCAATATAATTTCTCAACAACACTTTAACCGGGTCACCAAGCCTCACCATATCCGTATATGCTTTATCAAACCATAGCCCGGGAAACAGGAATTTTGGCAAGTGCCCAACATCCGTGCCATATTAAAATCTCATGACAACGTGCTCATCAACAATATAATGATACCACATGAATCAAAATAATTTTAACAATTATTTTCCAGATTTCAATGAATTTATCAATTCAAATGTGAGTTCAATTAAACAAGAATTCAAAGAGAATGACACTCGCGAGATTTAAGAAGCATATTGTGTAAAACTCCATACCTCAAACCATGATGGGAAACCAATTATCACATCCTCAAGATCAACATAAAAGATCTACAAAAGCTCCTCCAAGAACCTACAATAAAATAGCCCCAAGAACACCTTTAATCTAAGGTTGGAACTCACAAATCTCAACGGCCAATGTGTATATAAAAAGAAGAGGAATATAAAATATATTTGCTGCCAAAATTTGTGCCAGAAGTAGGTTAAAAGGGCTTTCCCACGACTTCCTTTTATAATGCAAAGAAATAAAAAGTTGGAATCCAAAAGACTCCTTTAAATAAGGCAAATAAATGAAGAGTTGGAAGTCAAAACAACTCCAAGAGTTAAAAACATTTAAAAATCATTTTAAAATCCGTCTTAACTCCGTTTTCGAAACCGTTTGAAATTCTCGCCTTTAAAAATAATAACCAACATATTTGAGCAATAAAAATAATCTTATCAAAAACTTTATTTTTCCTCTTTATTTTGAAAATACCCCAAAAATTATGCGGGTTATTACAGAAAAGAGCTGATACATGCAGAGAAGATCCTCCTAATCGGAGAGACGACCCCTCAGAGGATGATGATGATTCCGACCTTCCACCAAGAGACGTCCAAGGCCCTGTGAAAAGACTTAAAATGATCTCATTCGGTGTTGGAATGATCTCCGGGGGCCTAACAGGAGGAGGATCAGAAGTCGCCGTCAGAAAGGCCCATGTAGCTGAGGCGAAGGCAATAACGAAAGTTGTGCACTCAACCTCTATCAAAGCCAAGCCTTAAAAGAGGAAGAAAGTCGACATGGATACTATAATAGTGGGTTTCTCAAGGATGAACTTTAAGGGCCTCCTAGCCCCACATGATGATCCTCTCATCATCACCACCAGGGTACACGGATGTGAGGTGCCGAGGATCTTGGTAGATGGGGGCCTTCTGCAGATGTGATGTTTTGGCCATATTTTAAAGCCTTAGGACTCAACCGTGCTAGGCTCATCCCATACCATCATCCCTTAATTAGTTTTAGTGGGGAGAAGGTTCATCCCCTAGGAATGTATGAGGCCGATGTAAGAATGGGAGATGAGTGGCTGAGATGGCTCACCAAGAAGGTTAACTTTTTTATGATGGATGAAAAAGTCTTCTCATCCTACAAAATTATACTGGGGAGAGTATCCCTCAAGGAATTTGAGGTCGTGCCTTCCACGGTCCACCAGATGATAAAATTCCCGACCCCTTATGGGGTAGGGGAAGTTCAGGGAGACCAGACGATGGCACGGGAATGTTACTTCAACTCTGCCGAGGAAAGAGAGCCACACAAGAAGGAAATAACTACTTACAATATTGATACCCTTGACCCTAGATATGAGACAAAGTTAAAGAAAGGAGAAGCCGCGAAAGAGGTAGAATCCATCATCCTCAATGAGGATGAGCCGAAAAAAATAGTCCAAGTTGGCAAAGCTCTAAAGTCAGATATAAAAAAATAGCTCATCAAATTACTGAGGAAAAGATGGAATGTCTTTGCATGGAGTCATGCAGACATTCCGGGAATCGACCCCCTAATCATGTGTCACAAGCTCAACGTGCTAGAGGACGCCAAGCGAATAAATCAGAAGAGGAGAATTTATTCTTAAGAGAAATATGAGGTCATAAGGGATGAGGTTAAGAAGCTCAAAAAGGCTTAATTTATCAGGGAGGTCATTTATCGCGAATGGATGTCTAACGCGGTCATAGTTCCCAAGGCAAACGGAAAATGGAGGATGTGTGTAGACTTCACTGACCTCAACAAGTACTACCCCAAAGACAGTTTCCCCCTCCCCGCATCGATGATATGGTGGACACTACTGCACGCTATGAGCTAATGAGCTTCATGGATGCATACTCAGGCTACAATCAGATCTTCATGAACCCCGAGGACTCAGAAAAAACATCTTTCATTACTGACAAAAGGACTTACTATTATAGGGTCATGCCATTTGGTCTGAAAAATACAGGGGAAACCTATCAGCGCCTCGTGAATAAAATGTTCGAGGACCAAATTCAGAAGTCTATGGAGGTCTATGTAGACGACATGCTGACCAAAAGTTTGAAAGTTAAGGATCATGTAGTTGACCTTGAGAGGACCTTTGACACAATGGACAAATACTGGATGAAGCTCAACCCAGCTAAGTGCATTTTTGGGGTCAAAGCTAGAAAGTGAAATAACCTAAACACCTAATGTGTTTTAGTTAATAAATAAAACTACAACTCTTTTAAAATTTAATAAATGACTTTATTGAAATTGTTGTAAACACCCACACAAATAAAATAGATTTGGAATAATGCTGCTGAAATAAGTATAATCAGAATGGGATGAGGAAAGGTAGATAGTAACACAGTATTTGTTCTCGAGAAACCCACCGTGGTGGTAAACCCCGTATCCCTAGTCCCAGGACAACACACGCACCCAAGTCCACTATTACCAATTAAGAGTTACAAATTACAGTCCTCCAAGTTTACCACGAATTAAACTAAGCAAATACACACCCGTACAACCAGCCTAGTCTAACACAAACCAACTTGATTGAAAATTAGTCAACCCAATAACACCCTGGTAATAGTGACTACAACACACGCACAACAACACACTCTAGAGTGAGATCCCGTGAAGTTGTGCAACACACAGATTTTAAATAATGAAGTTTGATTTAGTAAAAAAATATATTTATAAAAGAAGACCAAACACACAAGAGTTTAAGTATATTTTATTAACACCAAAAATTTACCAATCAGGGACTAACAGATAGATAAGGTTTTAGATTCAAACACACACTAACAAATTGGTTTTTTCATAAGCCCAACCGCACAAGAAATTTAACTGATTTTAAACATAAGTAAATACTGATTTTAATTAATTCAAAAAAAAAATAATTTCAGATTACTTTTAGGAGTTCTACACAATAAGTATAACACACAACTGAGATAACAAAAAAAAAATTAGTTAAGTTCAAAAACAATCCAAAGATAGTCCAAATCCAATCCAAATTCAATCCAAATGATCCAAGAGTGAGTTTCAAAATTAAGTCCAGGTTTGTCAGAGTTAATTAGAGTTCACTCACTGAGTTAACACAAAGTCAAAGTGATTTTGAGTTGAGTTAGGCACGAGTTCATGACTATGTTAAACCGAGTCTAAGTCCGAGTTGATTAACTCACTCACACCAAATATAATAAATCACTCAAACATACAGGATCTAAAACACACGCACACACAGGTTCTATATAACACACACGCACAGAATAAACCAAAAAAAAATAATATATAATATCAGTACATGTATATGTATGTATATATATATATATATATATAACAACTTACAACCTAAGCCAAATAAGGCTTTGCAAAAGCGTTCCAAGGAGAAAAAGTTATCAAGACTGAATGTTGAAAATACTCACACTGCCTGTTTTGATTTCGTGTAGCTAAAAGTCAACAGCAAGAAGAACAACCCTCATTTGTGAAAATCAAACACCAGCGCTTAAATCTCCTGAATCCAGACCATACAATCCAACACCTCTAAAAAAATTATGTATGAGACTAAGGAGGTGTAACTTTTTAACACAATTTGCAAGAGGGAATGTTATCCTCTCCATAACGTAGGATAAATTAGTAAAGAAAAGAGATAGAGAGAGAAAGAAATGTCAGCTGAGAAAAATGAAACAAAAACCCCAACCTTACATAAAGACATCGCAAGTAATATATACCCAAAGCAGCAATGGTATGGTTCGTAAATAATAACCCACAAAAGAAGGGGTATAACCGCAAAAACCCAAAGGTAGCAAGGGTTAAAAGCATAACCCAAAAATACAAAGGGTGCCAGCGTAAAAACACTAAGGGGATAAGGGGTGAAAGGGACAAATACAAAGAGACAACCAAGCGCCTCATACATGCTAAACATGTCGTTGAAATGACCAAAGCCGTCAGACCTCGATCTCCCAAATCAACCAGCCATACTGCCAACAAGACCAAACGGTCACAAATAACAAAAACAACTCAGCCTTTTTAATGTTTGTTTAAACATTAATTTTAAACAAAATTGATTTTTTTGTTTAAAAAGAATGAATGTTTAAACACTAAAAACAATAGCCACAAAAAGATAAAAAATTATTTTAAAGTGCATAATACAAATATATAACGAATAAGTTCAAAAAATAATAATATAAATATCTCTGGGAACAAAAAATATTAAAAAGGATAAAACATATATTAGTAATAGTTTATAAAAAAAATTATATAACTAGCAATTATAAAAGGGATTAAGTTCAAAATGTTAGAAAAATAAAACGGGACTTAAAAAAAAACAATGTCTCAAAATTGAGACAAACAAAATAGGGAATATTTTCAATCTCCCCCTTTGGCCAATTTTGAGACAAACATGACTTTGAGACAAAAACAAAATACATAACTCAACTAACAACATTTTGGGTCCTAAACAAAATACATAACTCGATTAACAACATTTTGGGTCCTAATCCAAATACATAACTCGACTAACAACATTTTGGATCCTAAACCAAATACATAACTCAACTAAGAAACATCAATCCTAAACGACCATATAAGACACTAACGGTCTCAAATTCTCCCCATGTTTGTATAAAAGGGACAAAGGGAGAAAACAAAAATCAAACTTGGATTGAAACGTACACACACCAATTGACATTCGTAGAGTTTCAAATCTATGATTATCTAAAGGTTTGTTAAACAAATCAGCAAGTTGGTCTTTAGTATTTAAATATTCTATACATATTTCCTTTTTCTCAACAAGTTCCCTAATAAAATGTTCACGCATTTTGATACGTTTTGTACGTGAATGAAAAATGAGATTTTTCAATATACTAATAGCACTTTGACTATCACATAATATGAGAGCACTTATTTCATTTATTCCATAATCGTTTAGCATTTGTTTAATCCACAAAAGCTGAGTACAACAGCTACCGACAGCAATGTACTCAGCTTCGGTGGAGGAAAGAGACACACAATTCTACTTTTTAGACGACCAAGAGACTAGGTTGTGTCCTAAGTAAAAGCAACCACCAGAAGTGCTTTTACTATCATCGGCACACCCAGCCCAATCAGCATCCGTATACCCAATTATTTTAGAATTTGTGTCAAAAGTATACATAATACCAAAACTTAGAGTACCACAAACATATTTCAGTACGCTCTTAACCGTAAGTAAGTGAGATTATTTCAATTCACATTGATATATGTCACACGCGCACACTATGCATTATATAGGGTCTACTAGTGGTTAAATATAGAAGGCTACCAATCATACTACGATAGAGAGTAACTTCAACCTTCTTACCCGATAAATCTTTGAAAAGCTTAGTGGTGGAACTCGTAGGTGTCCTAGCAGTTTTTGCATTTTGCTAGACCAAAACTCTTAACTAATTTAGTTGCAAATTTAGTTTGGGATATAAAAATGCAGTCCGATTTTTGAGAAACTTGTAAACCTAAGAAAAATTGCAACTCACCCATCATAGACATTTGAAATTAAGACTTCATAACATTAGCAAAAATTTCAGCTTCTTGAGGAGATGTAGACCCAAAAACAATGTCATCAACATATATTTGAGCAATAAGCAAACAGTTTGTATTTCTCTGAACAAACATTGTTAGGTCTACTCCCCCTCGATTGAAGCCATGGGATAAAAGAAAAGAAGTAAGACGATCATACCAAGCATGAGGGGCTTGTTTGAGACCATAAAGCGCTTTCTTTAATCTAAAAACATGATCCGGAAGAAAAGGATCAATAAAACCCTTAGGTTGTTCAACATACACTTCTTTATTTAAAAAACCATTCAAAAAAGATGATTTTACGTCCATTTGGTATAATTTAAATTTCAAATGACAAGAAACGACAAGCAAAAGTCTAATAGACTCGATTTTTGCAACCGAGGCAAATGTCTCATCAACATCAATCCCATCAATTTGGGAGTACCCTTGAGCTACTAGTCTAGCTTTGTTACGCAAGACATTACCAGTTTAGTCACATTTATTTTTAAAAATCCACTTAGTTCCAATGACATTAGTATGAGTAGGACGAGGAACAAAAAACCATACATCATGGATTTTAAATTGACCCAACTCTTCCTGCATAGCAAGAATCCAAGATTCATCCACAAGGGCATCCTTTATATTCTTTGGTTCAACTAGAGAGACAAAAGAAGACATTAAAGCATTTAAAGTTTGATCTCTAGTTTTGGTTGGTTCTTTAACATCTCCCAAAATGTTCTTTTTAGGATGATTTGCCCTAACCAAATTTGGAACATCAAGGTCTTCCGATTGAAGGGAATCCAAATCACTATCCGTTGATTGTTTAGATAAATCATTCGATGAAGTATTTTCAATGGGTAATGATTCTAGGCTATCTTCTACAAAAGGGGAAATGAAATCATTTATCACAACATTAATGGATTCCATAATAGATTTAGTTTCAAATTATAAACTCTATAAGCCCTACTGTTTTGAGGGTATCCTAAAAAAACAGCCTTCTCTCCTCTAGTGTCAAATTTGGACAAATGTACCCGATCCTTACACACATAACATTCACTACCAAAAACTCTAAAATATTTCAGATTGGGTTATCTACCATACCATGATTCATAGGGTGTTTGTTTAGAACTTTTCCTTAAATGAACCCTATTAATTATGTGACAACCTATTTGGGTAGCTGCAACCCAAAAATATTTTGGCAAATTTTTAGCATGAATCAAAACTCGAGCCATTTCTTGAATGGTTCGATTTTTTCTTTCAACAATACCATTTTGTTGGGGTGTCTTAGGAGCATTAAACTCATGTTGATACCCATTACCAATACAATAGTCAATGATACCCGTGTCTTTAAATTCCCCACCCCTATCGCTACGAATACGAGTGACTTGAGTATCTTTCTCATTTTCGATTTTTAGCAGAATTTTCAAAAAATGATTAAAAGTGTCTGATTTTTATTTTATAAATGCAACCCAAGTGAATCTAGTAATGCCATCAACAATAACCAAAATATAGGAATTACCACATAAACTGACTGTCCTAGAAGGACCCATTAAATCCATATGTAACAACTCCAAAGGGTGAGAGGTAAAAATTTCAGTTACTTTCTTATGAGTTGCCTTATGAATTTTACTAATCTGACACGGACCATAAATAGACTGTTTAACTTTAGTTATTTTGGGTACACCATGAACCATATTTTGACTAGTTAATTTAGCCAAATTGTCATAATTTAGATGGCCTAAACATTCATGCCATAAGTCTAAATCACTCATTCTGGAGGATAAACAATTTTCAATTATCTGGAGTCCTAGTACCACACAAAATAAGTTTCTCATTGGGTTCTAAAATTTTACAATCAGATTTAGTGAAATTAACAGCATGATCGTTGTCACAAAATTGACTAATACTCAATAGATTCACTTTCAAACCATTAACGAGTAAAACATCCTCAAAATTGGGGAGCCCATCTGCCTCAGTCGACCCTTTGCCTATGATGTGGGACATCTTTCCATCACCAAAAATTACAACACCGCCAATAAAAGATTTTAAGGTGTTAAACTTGGATACGTCCCCCGTCATATCTCAAGAGCAACTAGAATCTAAATACCATTGAGAATTTTTATTACGAACATTTAGTGCCGATAAAACAATATTGCTTCTCAATGAGTCATTTGATTCGGATTTTTTAACCCAATCAGCCTTAGTTTTCTTATAAATATTTTTTGTAGAATAAGGCTGCTTGTTGGGCTGATTAGGCTTCCTAACAAATTCAATTTTATCGTTAAAACGAGGTGGCCTGTTTTGAACTTGCAGTTTTTATAGCAGAAATCAATCAAGTGACCATTTTGGTGACAAAAATCACAACGAAAAAATTTCCTATAGACAGGTGTAGTCGGGACAACATGTTTGTGGGCTGGTCTAGAGGTTTCCATTGTAACACCCCGACTAATTAAATACCGGGTAGCTACTCCTTTATGAAATTAAATCAAAATGCCAAGTTGGCACAGTTAATAGCATCACTGTCGAAAATATTTTATTATTTCTAACCACCTAGTATTTAAAAAGTAAGTTGTCAAATTTTAATAAAAGTCTGATTAACATGCAGTAAAAGATTTAAAGCAAGAATAATATCACCATTCACCATAACGAAATAACAGAATAACCATCACACGATATAAATAAATCCGGAGGAAAAACTCCTCACAAAAAACTCCACAACTGAAATGAATAACTAAATACTTAATACTGAATCAATACATACCAAAGTCTGAAAAACTGAAATGGAAAAGTCTTTAATAGAAATTGGGCAGCATGCCCTACAACTGAAGAATACTGAATATGGAATCCAAATGGTAGAGGCGTCTAAAAGCAAATCCCTGTAGCTTCCACAAACAACTACAGCTCGTCAACTGAATGAGTATCCTATGCATGGTGTCCTTGTGGCTGGGCACCTAAAATGGTTTTACAAGAAAAATAGATTTGAAAGAAAACGGGTCAGAGCCCGAATGTGGAGATATTTTAAAAACCTGCAAGTGCTTTAAGAACATTTAAAACATTAAATGCAAAGTACATGTTAGGACGTGCACTCACATGAAATTCTCACCTCTCGTCTAACTGTGCACTCCTAACGTAAGTACCCATCTAAAATGAGACAAACCACTAACTAAGTGACATCATATCTAGCTAGACTTTCATAGGTTCTACCCTTATTACTCGGCTCCCATTAACATTATAATGCTCGAGTAAATTCAGGTTCTCAAATAAAAGTAATACAACTCATTATAGATCATCCCTTTTGTTATTCCATAGTTATACACACAACACCATATGAAAGTTCCCAGTTTATTAAGTGTATATTTTCCACAACATAAATATACAATATAAGCACCCCGAGACTAAGCTGCGGTGCGCACATACTCTGCTATCCATCCCGGTACATCACGTACATAAGGATCACGCATTCCGAATATCTCAGGAATCGTCCAGATAACACAAATCACAAACAGTGGAGGCGAACACAGTCACATCACATGGGTCACGCACATACCTGCGCTCCCACGATCAGCAGACTTATTAACATCCCAATAAGTCCTTCTCTGACCTATGTTCATCGAGGTAACCAGTCTAAATCCGGGGAACACAAGGATTAGAGGTCCCTAAGCGAACGCAAACCTCCCGTGATAGCAAGTATGGTAAGTATGTCATACACACAAATCATATATCAATACTAAGTAAACACGCATCTTAGTAATCACCATAGTTTAATTGTAGTACTTATCGCCTTCTCGTACCAACTTATAATTTATAAAATTTATATAATACCGGTTCGTAATCTTACACGTCATAATTTATTCTCACGTCGTAGTAGGCACTCACGTCTCAACTCAAAGTGTCTATTTGATTCGGTCCACAATTATATAATTTACTCCTCATTATGTCCCAATTGTCCCAAGTATACCAATACATCATCAAAGGAATGTTATCTCTATCCTCGAACAAGTTTACAGGACTCCCAAAATCAAAACTGGCCAAAAAGGCCTAAACTGCCAGCTCGTTAGAAGTCTCGTTCGAACGAACGAGGCTATCTAACGAGATCTCGTTCGAACGAGATTATCGAACGAACATCCCTCTCATTAGAACCCCAAACTATCAACTCGTTAGAAGCTCATTAGAACGAGCTCGTTCGAACGACCTGGGTAGGTCTTCTAATGAGTGACCAGATTCAAGCCCAGAAATCCTATCTCGTTTTTCCAATTTCTCTACACCTCAAATCTCATCCAAACCTCAATCTAACAATTGTTTAAGGCCTCTAATCGTCCATAAACATGTTAAAGTCACATACTAACGTATTTTAAAGGATTAATTCTTCCTACACATCATCAAATCACTAGTCTCTACTCTTTTCCCCAATTTTTTTTCAAGAACATAAACCCTAGATTTTATCATCATCAATTCCCAGAATTTAATCCGTTTTTATATCACATAAATTTGTAATTCTCTTAATTCAATCTTCCAATAACGTTTCTACATGCAAACCTACATCCAAAATTAAACTAACAACTCCAATTTCATGGGTATTCCTTTATCTCCCAAACAAGAATGATTATCAAGATTTCTAACATGGAAGAAACATTTACTGCATAAAATGTAAATTAAACCACTTGCCTTGATTCAATCTCAGATTTTGATGACGATTTGAAGGAGTTCCCTCTCTCTTTCTGCAGAATTCCCTTCTATCTCTCTCTCTCTCCAAGCTTTCTTCTCCAATGGCTATGGTGGTTAGGGTTTGTTTTGGGAAGATATTAGAAAACCTAATTCTAATATCCTATGTAGCCTTCTAGGTTAATATGGGTTGTTAATGGGTTAAGTGGGTCAATTCCCAATCAGATAAAAACTCTTAATTTTCGTCACTTTTAATTCCCAAAAATACAAAATTACCAAAATACCCTTTATGTTGCCGGTAAGGCCTAAAAATACCCCGGGACCCAAACTAAACCCTTGGCTAGTGTTTTCTGACTATCTCGATCCTTCCGGACGTGTTGGCGCACTCAAAACGACCATACGGTTACTAGAATTTAAATTCACTTTTATAATTAAAATAATTGTATCCTGACGCGACTGTCTCACGCGTCCTAATAAAATGTCCAAATTGTCGTATATCAATCTCACGACAACTTTCGTAATTCAATATTCATATATCATCATATATACTCAATATAGTCAAATACCAACTCACATCTCGCTAGTATTTTGTCCGGATTAATTCCCAATTAATTCTCATTTAATTAATTAATCCCAAAAATAAATATCGCCAAAAATACGGGGTATTACATACTTCCCCCCCTAATAATAGAATTTCGTCCCAAAATTCGTAACTAGAAAGTACCTGATAAAAACAACTCTGGATAACGTTCGCGCATCTCATCCTCGCATTCCCATGTGGACTCCTCGACATTGTGATGTCGCCACTGAACACGCATTAGTGGAACTATCTTTGACCGAAGCTTCCTCTCACTTTGGTCCAAAATAGCAATCGGCCCCTCCTCGTAGGAGCTATCAGGCTGTAAATCAATCTCCTCCAAAGCGATGTGAGAATGAGACAAATCGTCCCTGAGATATTTCCTTAGAGAGGAAATATGAAACACATCGTGAATTCGGTGTAAATGCTCTGGTAACCCGAGTCTATACGCAACTGGTCCAATCCGCTCAATAATAGGAAACGGCCCCACATACCTCGGTGCCAACTTCCTCTTATTCCCGAAATGCATAATCCCCTTCATAGGAGATACTCTGAGCAAAACCTGGTCCCCCACTTGGAACTCCCTGAAAGATCTCTTCGCATCAGCATAACTTTTCTGTCGGTCTTGAGCTACCCGAATGCGACTCCGAATCAACTCAATCCTTACCGAAGTATCCTGAATCACTTTCGGCCCAAGTAGTTTGTTGTCCCCCACCTCTAACCAACATGCTGGGGAACGACAAGGCCTACCGTACAACTCCTCAAACGGAGCCATGCCAATAGTGAACCGGTAGGAGTTATTATAAGCAAACTCTACCAGTGGAAGGTATTGCTCCCATCCACCTCCAAAGTCAATAATGCACATGCGTAGCATGTCCTCCAACATCTGATTTGTGCGCTCGGTCTGCCCATCGGCCTGCGGATGATAAGTCATACTCAACCGCAATTCCGTGCCCATGGCCTCCTGGAAACTCTCCCAAAACCGCGAAACAAATATCTTGTCTCTGTCAGACACGATATTTAGGGGCACACCGTGAAGTCTCACAACCTCTGAAATGAAGAGCTGGGCATACTGTCCCGTAGTGTAGTCAGTCCTTACGGGTAAAAAGTGAGCGACTTTGGACAATCTGTCCACAATTACCCAAACGGAGTCGTGACCCCTCTGCGACGTAGGCAACCCCGTGATAAAATCCATGGATATGCTCTCCCACATCCACACCGAGACCTCCAACGGCTGTAGAAGTCCTGTCGGTTTCTGGTGATCCACTTTTACTGCTGGCAAGTGGCACATTTCGAAACAAACTCAGCAATAGCTCTCTTCATACCGCTCCACCAATACTGCCGTCTCATGTCTTGGTACATTTTGTCCCCTCCGAGATGTACCGCGAACCGTGAGCCGTGCGATTCTTCCATCACCTCGTGTCGCAATTTCTCCCCTTCCGGAATCACCAATCTCCCATTGAAGCTTAATCCCCCGTCTGAGCTAACGGTATAGGACTCGGCTCCCTCTGCTAGTAATCGAACTATCTGCTCCTGACAGAACGAGTCATTAGTCTGTGCCCGTACTACCTTCGTGACAATCTGTGATGTAACGGTCATCACAGACATGAAAGATCGGGCCACTGCATCCTGGTGTCCCAACTCCTTCCACTTTGCCTTCCACACCCTTGCCACCTCATCTGCTGGCCTACGGCTCAACGCGTCTGCTACCACGTTAGCCTTACCCGGGTGATACTGGATATCGAACTGGTAGTCCTTCACAAACTCAACCCACCTCCTTTGCTGCATGTTCAACTCCTTCTGCGTGAACAGGTACTGTAGGGACTTGTGGTCCGTGAACAATTGGAACTTCTCCCCCAAAAGATAGTGCCTCCAAATCCGTAGGGCAAATACCACTGCCGCCAACTCCAAATCATGCGTGGGGTAATTCTTCTCATGAGGCTTAAGCTTACGGGAAGCATAAGCTATGGCCTGTCTCTCCTGCTATAATACACCTCCAAGTCCTTACAAGGACACATCGGTGTAAACCAAATACTCAACTCTCGGTCTCGGCAATGCTAACACAGGTGTTGAGGTTAACTTGTCTTTTAACTCATCAAATGCCAATTGACAGGCATCACTCCAAATAAACGGCACACCCTTACGAGTCAAATGTGTCAAAGGACCCGCTATCTTCGAAAATCCCCGAATGAACCTCCTGTAGTATCCTGCTAGGCCCAAGAAACTACGAATCCCCGTTGGTGTCGTGGGATGTCCCCACTCCCTCACCGCGGATACCTTCCCCGGATCAACAGATATTCCCCGATCGGAAATAATATGTCCCAAAAACTGGACCTCCTTCAGTCAAAACCCGCACTTCTCAAACTTTGCATACAACTCGTTCTGACGTAGTGTCTGCAAAACTTGCCTCAAATGTTCGACGTGCTCCTCCTCTGTCTGGGAGTAAACCAAAATATCATCGATGAAGACAATGACAAACTGATCTAGGAAATCCCTGAACACTCTGTTCATCAAGTCCATAAACACTGCTGGAGCGTTGGTCAAACCAAAAGGCATAACCCGAAACTCGTAAGAACCATATCTAGACAAGAACGCAGTCTTCGAGACATCATCCTCCCTGATACGCAACTGATGGTATCCCGATCTCAAATCAATCTTCGAGAAGAAAGAAGCTCCTCTCAACTGGTCGAATAAGTCATCGATTCGAGGCAACGGATAGTTATTCCGTATCGTGACCTTATTCAACTCTTGGTAGTCCACACACAATCTCAGTGAACCGTCCCTCTTCTTCACAAACAAAACTGGAGCGCCCCAAGGTGAGGTACTCCTGCGAATAAAGCCCTGACCTAACAGCTACTCTATCTGATCTCGTAGCTCTCGCATCTCTGCCGGAGCCATACGGTACGGTGCGCGTGCTATAGGTCTCGTATCTGGAAATAGGTCAATAACAAAGTCTATCTCTCGACTGGGGGGTAGGCCTGGTATCTCCTGAAACACATCAGAATACTCCCTGACAACTGGGATCGAATCTAAAGGAATCACAACCTCCTTAGAGGTATCCTCCTCTATGTAATACATATGAGCGGTCGAACCTCCATCCGGGCGAGGCATCGCCACTACAAACATCTCTTGCCCCGGAATGGCAAAAACAATTCTCCCGCTGAAGCAATCAATCATGGCCCTATAATCTACGAGCCAATCCACACCGATAATCACATCGTGAACATGCATATCTAATACCAACATGTCTGCAGGTAATACCAGACTACCAATCTCTACCCCCACTCCCCGGCATATAAAGAAAATAAGTGACCCACTCCCCAATGGTGAGTCTACACACGTCACTGTGCTCTCTGTCGTAGCTAACAATCCTAACGCTTTCTCGAAATGTGTAGCTATAAAACAATGTGTAGCCCCCGTATCAAACAATACCCGACCCATAGTGCCATGGATAGGAAACGTACCCTCAATCGCGGGCGGCGCCTGTGGAACTGCTGCCTGGTGGACGTTGTAGACACGTCCATACTGTAGCTACCCCTGCTGAACTGGGACTGCTGGAATGGGTGGCAATGCTGCCATCAGTGGAGGTGCGGGGAGAGCGGCGAGAAACATAGGCCTCTGCGGCTCCTGGCGAGCACCCTGTTGCTGCTGCTGTGGGGCCCTACCCCTATCAGGACAATCTTGTCGTTTATGGACAATCTTCCCACAAACAAAACACCTCCCTGGGAAGTTCCCTCCTCTCTTCCCCTGCTGTCCCCGGCCTTGGTGGTCGTTACCGTTCCTCCCTTGGCCCTGCTGAAACTACTGCCCATTCTGCCCTTGTTGGCCCTGATGGCCGTTTGGACCCTGATGGCCCTGACGGAAACCTCCCTATCCGTGCCTGTAATTCCCTGATCTGAACCTCTTCTGATCCCCCTGCTGGGAACCCTGCTCACCCTGTCTCTGCCCCTGAACAGATTATACCCCACCGGCACCATGTCCTCCAGTCCTGCCCTGATGGCTAGACTCTCCCGATCTCTTGCCCTCAGCCATATGAAAGCGGTGATCCTGGCAGTGTAACAAGGCAGCGTTAACCACATCAGAATACGTGGCCAACGAAAGGTTCCCTAATAGATGCTGACGGATCCTCCATGTCAACCCGTCGGTGAATTTCTCAATCTTCTTCGTTTCTGTCGGTATCTCATCTGGAACGATATTCAACAGATTCGTGAACTTGGCCTCATACTCGGCCACGGTCTTACCCTCTTGCTTCAGATTCATCAGTTTCCTCCTCATTTCTGTGTGAACAGTTGACGAAAAGTACTTGCGGTCGAACCGCACCCAAAAGTCCTGAATAGTGAGAGTATCCCTCTCCTCCACGGTGGTAATAGACTCCCACCACTGCAGTGCAGATCCAACTAGCTTGAAAGTAGCTAGCACCTTCTTCTGAACATCCGTGCACTCATACATCCTCAAGTGCCTCTGTATATCCTTCCTCCACTGGCTCGAGACTACCACATCTGAGCTACCTGCAAACTCTAGCAGATGCGATTTCTGAAAAGCGTCACGTACACGTTCCCAAGCAAACGGGAATGAATTTGCCTGTACTGGCGCGGCAACCGGCCCCTGAGGTCGTGCCTGCTGAACTACGGAAATTGCGGCATTTACCGTTTGGGCTACAATGGCTGCAACCTCAGCGGCGTTCATCATGCCCTGAACCGGAGCGGGTTGGGGTTCAGGCGTTGTATCCCTGGGAACTCGTCGTGCACGTCGTGGAGGCATCTGAAATAAGAATAAAATTTATAAGTTCACTGTTTGTAAACTTAAAATAGCTGAAGAACGAAGCATACACAAAAAGAGTACAACAGTCCTAAAATAGGGCTCTATATCAAAGAAAACTTAGCGGAAACATAATAGTCGTACAGATCCTAAAGGACACTAGAACCTGATGCTCTGATACCACCTGTAACACACCGACTAATTAAATACCGGGTAGCTACTCCTTTATGAAATTAAATCAAAATGTCAAGTTGGCTCAGTTAATAGCATCACTGTCGAAAACATTTTATTATTTCTAACCACCTAGTATTTAAAAAGTAAGTTGTCAAATTTTAATAAAAGTCTGATTAACATGCAGTAAAAGATTTAAAGCAAGAATAATATCACCATTCACCATAACGAAATAATAGAATAACCATCACACGATATAAATAAATCCGTAGGAAAAACTCCTCACAACAAACTCCACAACTGAAATGAATAACTAAATACTGAATACTAAATCAATACATGCCAAAGTCTGAAAAACTGAAATGGAAAAGTCTCTAATAGTAATTGGGCAGCATGCCCTACAACTGAAGAATACTGAATATGGAATCCAAATGGTAGAAGCGTCTAAAATCAAATCCCTGTAGCTTCCACAAACAGCTACAGCTTGTCACCTGAATGAGTATCCTATGCATGGTGTCCTTGTGGCTGGGCACCTAAAATGGTTTTACAAGAAAAATATATTTGAAAGAAAACGGGTCAGAGCCCGAATGTGGAGATATTTTAAAAACCTGCAAGTGCTTTAAGAACATTTAAAACATTAAATGCAAAGTACATGTTAGGACGTGCACTCACATGAAATTCTCACCTCTCGTATAACTGTGCACTCCTAACGTAAGTACCCATCTAAAATGACACAAACCACTAGCTAAGTTACATCATATCTAGCTAGACTGTCATAGGTTCTACCCTTATTACTCGGTTCCCATTAACATTATAATGCTCGGAATTAAATAGGGGGCTTAACGTAAATTCAGGTTCTCACATAAAAGTAATACAACTCATTATAGATCATCCCTTTTGTTATTCCATAGTTATACCCACAACACCATATGAAAGTTCCCGGTTTATTAGGTGTATATTTTCCACAATATAAATATACAATATAAGCACCCTGAGACTAAGCTGCGGTGCGCACATACTCTGTTATCCATCCCGGTACATCACGTAAATAAGGATCACGCATTCCGAATCTCTCAGGAATCGTCCAGATAACACAAATCACAAACAGTGGAGGCGAACACAGTCACATCACATGGGTCACGCACATACCTGCGCTCCCACGATCAGCAGACTTATTAACATCCCAATAAGTCCTTCTCTGACCTATGTTCATCGAGGTAACCAGTCTAAATCCGGGAAACACAAGGATTAGAGGGCCCTAAGCGAACGCAAACCTCCCGTGATAGCAAGTATGGTAGGTATGTCATACACACAAATCATATATCAATACTAAGTAAACACGCATCTTAGTAATCACCATAGTTTAATTGTAGTACTTATCTCCTTCTCGTACCAACTTATAATTTATACAATTTATATAATCTCGGTTCGTAATCTTACACGCCATAATTTATTCTCACGTCGTAGTAGGCACTCACGTCTCAACTCAAAGTGTCTATTTGATTCGGTCCACAATTATATAATTTACTCCTCATTATATCCCAATTGTCCCAAGTATACCAATACATCATCAAAGGAATGTTATCTATATCCTCGAACAAGTTTACAGGACTCCCAAAATCAAAACAGGCCAAAAAGGCCTAAACTGCCAGCTCGTTAGAAGTCTCGTTCGAACGAGCCTGTTCGAACGAGATTTCGTTCGAACGAACTTGGCTATCTAACGAGATCTCGTTCGAACGATATTATCAAATGAACATCCCTCTCGTTAGAACCCCAAACTGTCAACTCGTTAGAAGATCGTTCGAACGAGCTCGTTCGAACGACCTGGGTAGGTCTTCTAATGAGTGACCCGATTCAAGCCCCGAAATCCTATCTCGTTTTTCCAATTTCTCTACACCTCAAATCTCATCCAAACCTCAATCTAACAATTGTTTAAGGTCTCTAATCGTCCATAAACATGTTAAAGTCACATACTAACGTATTTTAAAGGATTAATTCTTCCTACACATCATCAAATCACAAGTCTCTACTCTTTTCCCCAAAAAATTTTCAAGAACATAAACCCTAGATTTTATCATCATCAATTCCCAGAATTTAATCCGTTTTTATATCACATAAATTTGTAATTCTCTTAATTCAATCTTCCAATAACGTTTCTACATGCAAACCTACATCCAAAATTAAACTAACAACTCCAATTTCATGGGTATTCCTTTATCTCCCAAACAAGAATGATTATCAAGATTTCTAACATGGAAGAAACATTTATTGCATAAAATGTAAATTAAACCACTTACCTTGATTCAATCTCAGATTTTGATGACGATTTGAAGGAGTTACCTCTCTCTTTCTGCAGAATTCCCTTCTATCTCCCTCTCTCTCTCCAAGCTTTCTTCTCCAATGGCTATGGTGGCTAGGGTTTGTTTTGGGAAGAGATTAGAAAACCTAATTCTAATATCCTACGTAGCCCCCTAGGTTAATATGGGTTGTTAATGGGTTAAGTGGGTCAATTCCCAATCAGATAAAAACTCTTAATTTTCGTCACTTTTAATTCCCAAAAATATAAAATTACCAAAATACCCTTTATGTTGCCGGTATGGCCTAAAAATACCCCGAGACCCAAACTAAACCCTTGGCTAGTGTTTTCTGACTATCTCGACCCTTACGGACGCGTTGGCGCACTCAAAACGACCATACGGTTACTAGAATTTAAATTCACTTTTATAATTAAAATAATTGTATCCTGACGCGACCGTCTCACGCGTCCCAATAAAATGTCCAAATTGCCGTATATCAATCTCACGACAACTTTCATAATTCAATATTCATATATCATCATATATACTCAATATAGTCAAATACCAACTCACATCTCGCTAGTATTTTGTTCGGATTAATTATCATTTAATTAATTAATCCCAAAAATAAATATCGCCACAAATACGGGGTATTACAACCATGCTTGCCTTTTCAAAATAAAAGTGTTCTAAATGCACAAATTTAGAGCAATGTCCACAATGAAAAGTAGGTTTGGTAGTTTGAAACTTCTTTCCATTTTGAGTTTGCCTAAAATTGCCCAAATTAGGACCATTTTGTCATAACTTCTTAAAACAAAATTTTTCCAAATATCCCGTTCTTTGACTAAAACTGCATTTAAAGACAGACTTAGAAGATGTTGAACAACCTAATTTCATTAGACTCGAGAAATTGTTCTTTTGAATTTACGAAATTAGTGACATCAAAGTCTTCCCGTTCAAAACCAAGTCCTTTAGTAGGAACAAAATCAGAATAAGAATTTGTGGGATCATAGCGCAAACTTTTATTAAGAGTTTTGCAGCAAACCCAGAATTACAATAACTATTTAACCTATTGGAGGTGATCTCTAGTGATATACCCAAAGTACACCTGAGAGACCTCAACCTCGGCATGGATTGGAGCTGAGGTAATAGAAGCCCAAGGATGCCTATCAGCAGCGTCTTCCTACATGGGTCGACCACAGCCGACGTCCTAACATCGTCTTGGCTTGGAAGTAGCCGAGGTTAGCCTGAAGCTGAGAACCCAACATCCTCGGGGTCAGCCATAGCCAATGTTGTCGCTACCTTGTATATCTACCTCGGCCCTTCATCAGTCGAGGTCAGCCAAAGCCTCGCGGGATCAATTAACAAGCATCATGTCATCATCGATCCTGGACGACATTGCACCTCATATCCAACCTCGGCCGACCATCCTAGTCGAGGTCTTCATGGAACATTGATCTCAGACACAGCAAGGGTCGTACTTCACCAACCTCGTACTCATCCAAGCCGAGGTTGGTACCAATTGAAGACAGCCAAGCATTTACACTTATATGGATGCCCTGGAACACGTGGATAAGTCTGTTATAACTGAATCATTCCCTCCACGTAAGGAAATATTGATGTCATCATTACTTAATTGAGATCATCCAGGTGTCACCCTTGCACTGGCTAGATCAACACACACACATGCTCATTGCATGCATAGGGGGTGCATTAAACCCTCCACATACTATATATACTTACCTTCTCCTACTTGGATAAGGGATCCGAAATTACAACCCTAGCTGAAACTCTGCCCAGATATACAGTAGAGAGAGAAAGCTTGAGAGTTTGTATCCATGGCCATTAGATCCCTCATACAGTGATATTAACCACACACCTTCACAGTGGACGTAGGCCTGATTGGCTGAACCACTTATATGACTATTTTTCCTCTTCTCCTAACCTCATTCTCTTATATTTGATACACTTGTGCTTCCATTGTTACACACTGATTAGAGTTCACAAACACCTTACCTAGTGGTGCAAATCCTTTCATCATCATTTTGGCACCGTCTGTGGGAACGAGAAGCTGTCTCTTCCTCTTTTTCTGCTTAACCTCACCGGAGACTCTGGTGGTGAACCAAGCCTCACCCCTTGCGTGGAGTTGTTTCAGCATTGAAAGAGGTCCTTTAAGGTATTAAGCTCATCTACTACTCAAGATCTTTAGTGTTAACAATGGCACTAGAATTACCACCACCTCTTCCGTCGCCTGGTGCTGGAGGACCTAGTTCCAGTCAGGCACCGCCTCAGTCCGAAATGGTGGAGGTGGCAGCAGGCGTGAGGTCTTTGGCTAAAACGCAACAAGCAATGAAGGATAAATTTGCACAACTCAGTCAAAATATGATGAGACCACTTGGGGTCTCACCGGAGATGATTACTTCGGCGACTGTTCAGCCCCATCCTGAAGCCAGGGGACCACCCCAGGCACCACGGAAAGACCAACCTACGTCCTATATGGGGTAAGACCACCCCAGTTGACCTCTTCCTATTCCCTACCTTGTCCTATATGGGCTTGGCTGAACGATTCATTCACAACTTCTGTTTTGGGGTAAGACCTCAAAAGAAGACCACCCATCTGTCGTATGTCAAACAAGGTAAGAACGAGAGCCTAAGAGACTACATTGCTAGATTCAATAAAGAGAAACTTGAGGTTGAAGACTACAAAGAGAATATAGTCATGACCTCCCTCATAGGAGGTCTTTAGAAAGGGAAGTTGTTATGGAAACTTGCAGAAGACCCTCCCAAGTCCATGGCAGAGCTATTGGCAACTGCGGGGAAGGTCATGAATGCTGAAGAGGTCATGGCCACAAAGTATGAGGATGAGAACGGCGGTAGAAACGGGAAGTTCCAATGAAAGAAGGACGGAAAGAAGAGATCAGTTGACGATAAGTTCGTACACTATACCCCTCTAACTGTGAGCTGCGAACACATCCTAAATGAGATCAAAGATGAACGATCTCTGAGATGGCCAGAAAAACTGAAGGCTCCTCCGCATAAAAGAAAAAAGAACTTGTGGTACGAGTTCCACCAAGACCATGGCCATGTTACAGACAAGTGCTTCGCCTTAAATGATGAGATTGAGAAGATGATGAAATTCGGTAAGTTAAGAAAATATGTTGATGATAAGGCTCCTAAGAGGGGAAGATATGACCCTAAAAAAATAGAAACGATATATGTTATGATGATACCCCAACAAGAAAAGATGATGACTCGGGTGGTGATGATGAAGATGATCCAGACCTCCCACTAAATATGACAACGCCCCGGTAAAGAGGGTTGGTATGACCCCCTTTGGTGTTAACACCATATACGAAGGACTTGCAAGGGGTGGTTCTGAAGTGGCTGATCGAAAAGCTCATATGGAAGAGGCCAAGTCAGTGGCCAAACTTGAAGTGGTAAATCTGACGTCTTTCGATACATCGCATAAGAGAAATAAGGTGGACATGGACACTCTCATAGTCGGGTTCTCCCGACTCGACTTCAAAGGCATCCTAGCTCCACATGATGACCCTTTGGTAATTACAATAAGAGTACATGGATGAGAGGTACAGAGAATTATTATAGATGGGGGAAGTTCAGCAGATGTGATGTTCTGGCCCTATTTCAAAAGCCTAGGCCTTAACAGAGCTAGGCTGGTACCCTATCATCATCCGTTCATGGGCTTCAGTGGTGAAAAGGTCCATCCGTTGGGCATGTATGAGATGGACGTGCGAATGAGCGATGAGTGTCCTAAGAGGTTAACCCGAAAAATCAATTTTCTTATTATGGACAAAAACATCTTCTCGTCCTATAACCTCATCATAGGAAGAGTATCCCTTAAGGAGTTTGAAGTCGTGTCGTCGACGGTCCACCAGATGCTAAAATTCCCGACCCCCTATGGGGTAGGGGAAGTGCAGGGTGACCAGACCATAGCACGAGAATTCTACTTCAACTCAATCAAAGAAAGAGAGGCCCACAAGAGAGCAACTACCACTTATAATATTGATACACTTGACCCTAGAGATGAAATAAAGTTGAAGAAAGGAGAGGCCGAGGAAGAGGTAGAATCCATCGTCCTCAATTAGGATGAACCAAAAAAACCATCCAGGTCGGCAAAGCCTTAAAAGCGGAGATCAAGGAAGAGTTGATAAACTTCTTGAGGAAGAGGCAGAGTGTCTTCGCTTGGAGTTACGCAATTATACCGAGCATCAGCCCTGAGGTTATGTGCCATAAACTCAACGTGACTAAGGATGCTAGGCCAATCAAATAAAGACGAAGAGTTTACTCCAGGGAGAAGTACGACGTCATTCGAGAAGAAGTCAAAAATTTGGAAGAGGTTGAGTTTATCAGGGAAGTCATATATTCGGAGTGGCTATCGAATGCAGTCATTGTGCCCAAAGCTAACGAAAAATGGAGAATGTGCATAGATTTTACTGACCTAAACAAGTCTTGCCCAAAAGATAGTTATCCCTTACCTCGGATAGATCATATGGTAGATGCCACTGCAGGTCATGAACTTATGAGCTTCATGGACTCGTATTCAGGCTACAATCAGATCTTTATAGATGCTGAAGACTCAGAGAAGACAGCCGTCATCACTGACAAAAGGACCTATTGCTACAAGGTTATGCCCTTCGGTTTGAAAAATGCGAGGGCAACGTATCAACGTCTTATGAATAAGATGTTTGAAAACCAAATAGGCAAGTCTATGGAGGTGTATGTAGATGATATTTTGACAAAGAGCTTAAAGGCCTGCACTCATATGGCAGACCTAGAAAAGACCTTCAATACCATGGACTTGTACAAAATGAAACTTAATCCCGCGAAGTGTGTCTTCGAAGTAGGAGCTGGGAAATTTCATGAATTCATCGTCAATCAGAGAGGAATAGAGGAGAACCCTGAGAAAATCAAGTCTTTGCTTGACATGAAGACATCAAGAAGTATCAAGGACATTCAGAGGCTCACTGGAAGTGTGGCTGCACTCAACAGATTTGTTTCCATAGCGACGGACAAGTGTCTTACGTTCTTAAAGGTGCTTAGAAAGGCCTTCGAATGGGACAAAGAGTGTGATGAGGCTTTTAACCAACTCAAGTCCTACCTCGGATCTCCCTTACTCTTATCTCGGCCCATAGTAGGAGAGAATTTATATTTTTATCTAGCAGTCTCTGAATCAGCTATAAGTGCAGCCATAGTGCGGGAAGATGTTGGGGTCCAAAGTCCTGTATACTTCACCAGTAAGTCCCTTTAAGGGTCTGAACAAAATTATCCTCGAATGGAAAAGTTAGCCTACGCCCTGATACATGCTTCTAGGAAGATGAAGCCTTACTTTCAAGCCCATTCCATGGCCATCCTTACCGACTCCCCACTAAGATAGGTCCTCCATAAACCTGAGAAGTCGGGTAGATTGATGACATGGGCCATTGAGTTGGGAGAGTATGACCTTACTTATCATCCCAGGGTGACCATCAAAGGGCAGGCACTTGCAGAATTTATTGCTGAGTTCATATGGAAAGAGGCCGAGGTTGAGAATAACCTAGAGACTGTAGAGGGTTCAAACAACAACGTCTTTCGAGATCCAAAAGAGGTTGTATCCAAGAGAACTAGAAACGGAATAGCCAAGAATGAGGAAGACCGGTACCTCTTTAAGCAAGGAATCATGTCAGAAGGGAGCTTTTCATCAGATAAAGATACCTAAAACCTCTTCATTGACGGGTCTTCTTGCAACAGTGGAAGCGGTGCAGGGCTAATACTTTCAGCTCCAGATGGTACCAATATTGAATACGCCTTGAGGTTTAACTTTAAGGCATCAAACAACGAGTCAGAATATAAGGCCATGATAGCAGGCCTCTCCTTGGCAAAGGCCCTTGGGGTAAGATGACTCCTACTTCATAGTGACTCACGGTTAGTCGTTAATCAAGTGTTGGGGCTTTATGAGGCCAAGGATGAAAGGATGGACAAATACCTGAAGAAGGTGAGAATGATACTCGAAGGTTTCGAAGAGGTAAAGATGAAGAGAAAACCTCATCAAAATAATAGCCACTCAGATGCATTAGCAAGGTCAGCTTCAGCAATAAGGACAGACATCAGAAGGACAGTCCCAGTTGAGATCTTACCCAAGGCGACCATTGAAGAAGAAGAGGTCAGTAACCCTTGCCTCAATTTGAACCGAGGGGACTCATGGATGGACCCCTTATCAGATATATCAAAGAGGGAGAACTGGCGAAATCAAAGCTAGAATGATGGAAACTGAGGTACAGAGCTGCAAAGTTCTCAATAAGAGGAGACGTCATATATAAGAAGGGATTCCTATTACCTCTCCTCAGATTTGTTCATCCCACAGAAGTTCACAGCATCCTACAGGAGGTACACGAGGGTTCTTGCTCCAGTCATATAGGAGGAAGACCTTTAGCCAAGAGGATTATTATGTAAGGATACTGGTGGCCGACCTTGGTCAAAGATGCTGCAACTTATGTGAAGAGGTGCGATAAATTTCAAAGATTCTCCACTATCCCCCATCAGCCTCATCAGCCTATGACGTCAATCAGCTCCCCTTGGCCATTCACAGTATGGGGGATTGACTTAGTGGGCCCCCTACCAAGGGCTGCAAATAACTACCAATTTTTTATAGTTGCCATTGATTACTTCTCCAAGTGGGTAGAGGCCGAGCCGATGATCATGATTATAGAGAAGAAGACCTTCTAATTTATTTAGAAGAACATCATATGCATACATGGACTCCCAAACACCCTCATCTCGGACAACGGATCCCAGTTCAAGAATTCTTCCTTGGAAAAATATTATGAAAGAATTGGGATAAAGAAGTTTTTCTTTTATCCTGACCGACCTCAGGCAAACGGTCAGACCGAAGTCACAAACAGAACAATCCTTGACGAGATCAAGAAGAGGTTAGAAGAATCTAAGGGAAGATGGACTGAAGAGGTTTATATTGTGCTATGGGCCTACAGAACAACGGCTAGGACACCAACAGGAGAAACCCCATTTATGTTATGTTAGCCCGTGGCTCAGAGGCCGTCATACCAACAGAAGTAGGACTTCCTACTCATAGGATTCCGAGAAGAATGGGGAGGAGAGAAGACTTGACCTCGATTTAATTGAAGAGAGAAGAGAAGACGCAGAAATCAGGTAGGCAGCTTACCAGTAGAGAACAGCAAAATTCTACAATCAAAGGGTAAAATCAAGACCCATAGTTGTGGGAGACCTAGTCCTGAAGAAGATATTATAGAAGGTAAACAAGCTCCACCCGAATTGGCATGGTCCTTATAAAGTGATTGAGGAGGTGGTACCCGAGACCTACAGGCTAGAAAACCTTGAAGGAGAACCTTTTTCTAATCCTTGGAATACTGATTATCTAAAAAAGTATTACATTTGATGTTGCAAGAGTTTTTATATAAATGTATGATCTTATGAAGAGATTATTAATGAGAAGATCAGTTCCCGTGTCAATTCTTGGTTCATTATGCTCTATTGGTAGAATTTATGAGGATAACATCTTAGCTGATGACCTCAGACCTTATAACATCATAATTTGGTGACAAGGTCTGAGGTGAGACATAATGCTTGGATGACCTCAGACCTTAAACATCATTAATTTGGTGAAAAATTATTTATGAGGATAACATCTTAGCTGATGACCTCAAACCTTATAACATCATAATTTTGTGACAAGGTCTGAGGGGAGACATCATGCTTGGATGACCTCAGACCTTAAACACCATTAATTTGGTGAAAAATTATTTATGAGGATAAAATCTTAACTGATGACCTCAGACCTTATAACATCATAATTTGGTGACAAGATCTGAGGTGAGACATTATGCTTGGATGACCTCAGACCTTAAACATCATTAATTTGGTGAAAAATTGTTTATGAGGATAACATCTTAGCTGATGACATCAGATCTTATAACATCATAATTTGGTGACAAGGTCTGAGGTGAGACATCATGCTTGGATGACCTCGGACCTTAAACATCATTAATTTGGTGAAAAATTATTTATGAGGATAACATCTTAGCTGATGACCTCAGACCTTATAACATCATAATTTGGTGACAAGGTCTGAGGTAAGACATCATGCTTGGATGACCTCAGACGTTAAACATCATTAGAAGAAAGAATCAACAAAGCAAACAAAATCCTCTGAAGAGGGTAACATAACATTGAGAAATAAGTTGTAAATTAAGATTATTTCAGAGAAGTTATCAAAGTTACAAACAAATTATGAGAGGAAACAACAAAAGTAAAAGCTTCACAAAAGACAGCCTAGGCGTCTGCAGCTACAGTGTTGGTATCCTCGGACTCATTTCCTTGGCCGATGTTAGTCACCTCGACCCCATCATCTTGGAGGTTGGTACCCTCAACCTCTGTAACCTCCAATGGCGCAGTTTCTATAGGAGCAGCATCTTCCTCCTCAACCTCTTGTAAGGCCTGAGAAAACTGAGGGTTAGCAAAGCCCAGACAAATGAAGTCAGAGGTTGCTAAGCTCCCTGACTCCTTCTCTTTAGCGGTCGCCCATTTGCAAAGCCAAAGATGATAAATTCGTCAGAAACTTTGCAATCAACCAAGATCCCCTCTGAAGCATCCTCAAGGGCAACTTTCACTGCAGCATCAACCTTCTGCTGAAGAACGTCATCCTTGGCTTTTAGGGCAGAGGTGTGTTCCTTCTTAAGCCTGGAGATCCCTTTCTCTAACTACTTAACCTTCTTGTCAGACCCTTCAAAGGCAGCCTTTAGACGATCCACTTTTGCATTCAGAGAGTCTTACACTTTCTCGACCTCTTTTCCTTTCTCGATGAGAGGCAACTTCTTCAGAGTCCAGTTGACAAATTGGTGTATAGTAACGATGCCCTGCACATTAAGAATCAGATGTATAAGTTTAAATTCAAATTCAAAGCAGAGGTTACACTTCGAAATTAAATTGAAGTTGAAATCTTACCTGGATAGACATGTGAAGGAAAAACTCAGCCAGTAGGGGAGTATCCATTGAGCGACATAAGCATTTGTCAGCATCGATCATAGCAAAGCCGATGGCATCCAACACCTGAATACTGTGGCCTATCAGGCTGTTATTGATTTTTAGCTGCTCTAGGCGAGCAGCCAATGCATCATCAGAGGATATGGGGATGGCTTTTGGGGCTTTACTTTGCCTCTGATCCTCAGGGGTAGAAGTTGTAGTTTTCCTCTTCCTTATACTATCGACCTTAGACGTGCCAACACTCTGCTTCGGTGGGGGGGGAGGAGTTGCATTCAGGCATGCTTTCTTTACCAACTTTATGAGGCTGGGGGCTGCTATCTCCCAGAGGTCGTCAAAAATTCCTTTGGGGTGCTCTGCAAATAGAAAGGTCTGAGTTAGAAAATCAGAGACATAAAAAAGTTAGAGGTATAACTTGTTAAAATAATAAAATAACTTACGGAGCTCGGTTAGAGGACTCCCCCCAAGGCCAGTCTCAGAGAGATAGTAGGGGGTCATCAGATGTTCGAACTTGACCAACAAACTATGCTCCCCCTGATCTTGAAGGTCTTTTACATTCTGAAGATTACTTTGGCTTAACCCAGGGTCGGCCCTGGCAGCCATTGACACCTTTCCCCATCTTAGGGGTATCGTCAGCTCTAAGGATGAAGAGGGGGCACAGGGGCCAAATTCCCATGGCCTTGAGGCGAAGAAGTATCGCGGTTTCCAATTGTGATTTGAAGTTTGGGTAACCTGCAACATCTTCTTATTTGACTTTTGAGCTAAAAAGTGTCAATAGCTCGGATGATTCCTAGCAGAGGAAGGGATGTAGCACCCAGTGAAGACCTGGACCGGAAGGTCTGAATGGTGGACTGCCCTCCATAAAACTATTGCTCCAATTATTACCCTCCAGGCGTTGGGGGATAACTGGGAAATGGCTAAGTTAATATAGGACAATATGTCCCTAATAATTGGGTGGATGAGAAGACGAAATCCTAACTTGAACATCTGCTCATACAAGAAGATCTCACCATCTCGGCCGTCGAAGGCCCTCTCGTCCCTCAGAGGCCTCCTAAGTTTTATGGAGGGTCCTATAAATTATAGATGTCTGAAGGCTAAGAGGTCCAGTTCGCTGACAGTGCTCTCTATCTCGGCTGCCTCCGAGGAGTTAATATCACTCTACCTATCATCATCCTCATCTCGGTCAATGTCGGTTGGAGCGGATGAGGGATTACCATCAGGGAACCTCTGAGCAAACAAGCCCCTGTAGCAGCCGACGGGGGGACAACATTAATAGGAGGAGGAAAAGCTACGTTTGGCCCGATAACTTCAATGTCTGAAGAATATCTGGATGTGCTAGACTCGTTATGGGACGAGACGCGTCTCAAAACCTCGATTTGGTCAAGGACATGATCCTACCAAATGGAAAAGTCCATGGCCTCTTGAAAAGAGTCCACAGACATAGGGTCTGAAGTAGACGACTACATGGGAGTAGGTTCTACTGGGACCTCTGCTGACTTAACTAGTTCGGCTAGCTCGAGGTATATGACCTTTAGAGGGGGTGGAAAGATAGGTCTGAGGGGAAAGGCCTCAGCCCTACGAGCTTCCTTTTGGGCTCGCTCTATTTGCCTAATGTTTTCTAGAGTCCTCTCTTTAAGAGATGGGAATTCTTCTAAAAGCTGATAAAGAGGTCTGAGCATATGAGGACGGCCTCACACTTGGGACATTAAACTAGGAACAAACAACTTGGCTCAACTTGACGAAGGATCAAAATATTAACTTTAAGGAAAAACAACCAAGAACAACAAGAACCAGTGCCACTGGAAAACGCAAGCAGTGGTCAAAAAACTCAAAATACTCTCCAGAAAGTAAAAAAAGCAGAATTAAAGGCTGAAAGTGAGTGGAGAAAAGAGGAAGAGGGTACCTGAAAGAAACCTTAGCGAAGGAGAAGACGATTGGGAATGAGAAGACCCTTGAGAAGCCCAACCGCTCTGGTAGAGAGAGAGAGAGTTGCAAAGAAAACAATAAGCGAGAAAATGAAGAAGAAAGAAAGAAAATGAGGTTTTAACCCTCAAACAACATCACACGCGTCCCAAGGCCCATCATTTCCTTGGGAGCCCAAAGGAAAACTGACATCATTACACTTGCTAGGCACGCTGCCCACTTCAGTCATTGACACTTATCAAAGGAATATTGGCACAAGGAAGAAAGACCTCAGAGTTATACACCCCATTCCCACAAGTAACTGAGGGCTAGGGGTGATTGATATGCCCGAAGTACACTTGAGAGACCTCAACCTCGACCTGGATTAGAGCCGAGGTAATAGAAGCCCAAGGATGCCTAACAGCAGCGTCTTCCTACATGGGTCGGCCACTGCCGACGTCCGAGGTTAGCTTGAAGCTGAGAACCCAGCATTTGTGGGGTCAGCCATAGCCAATGTTGCTGCTACTTTGTACATCTACCTTGGCCCTTCATCAGCCGAGGTCAGCAAAAGCCTCGCATGTTCAATCAACAAGCATCATGTCATCATCGGCCGTGGATGATATTGTACCTCATATCCAACCTCGGTCGACCATCCTGGTTGAGTTCTTCATGGAACATTGATCTCAGACAAAGCAAAGGTTGTACTTCACCAACCTCGTACTCATCCAAGCCGAGGTTGGTACCAATTAAAGACAACCGAGCATTTATACTTATATGGATGCCCTGGAACACGTGGATAAGTCTGTTATAACTGAATTATTCCCTCCATATGAGGGAATATTGAGGTCATCATTACTTAGTTGAGATCAGTCAGGTGACACCCTTGCACTGGCTAGATCAACACACACATGCTCATTGCATGCATAGGGGGTGCATTACACCCTCCACATACTATATATACTTACCTTCTCCTACTTGGATAAGGGATCCGAAATTGCAACCCTAGCTAAAACTCTGCCCAGATATACAGTAGAGAGAGAAAGATTGAGAGTTTGTATCCATGGCCATTAGATCCCTCATATAGTGATATTAACCACACACCTTCACAGTGGATGTAGGCCTGATTGGCTGAACCACTTATATGACTGTTTTTCATCTTCTCCTTACCTCATTCTCTTATATTTGATACACTTGTTCTGCCATTGTTACACACTGATTAGAGTTCACAAACACCTTACCCGGTGGATCAGGTCCTTGCATCATCATCTAGTTCCTTTTTACACTCATCATATTTATTCAAAACAACCTTAAGTTCAATTTGAGACTCGTCATATTTAAGCAAAATTTCCTTGTTTTTGGTCTCAAGAGAGTGGTTCAAATCAGTTAGCATAGCAGTCCTCTTTTCAAGTAAAACAACATCATATTCCAATTCTTCGATGTGAAAAGATGATTCTTCAGACAAAATTCTGATTTGACTTTTTAAAGTGTTAATTTTTGCTAATAACCTAGCATTCTCTTCACTTAAGTTTGTGCTGTCGTCAATTGTGTCATTTTCAGCATTATCACACAAATCTTTTTCAACATTTTCAACATTTTCAACAACCTCTAGCAAATCAGATTCATCCAAATCAGCATAAATATTCCCAATATCTAAAAGAGACGGCGAGACAGTTGGGTGATTTTGAACAGGAAACGTGTGAGATAAATTCACAAAGTCTAAGTTACAAGTATCATCACACAAATCAAAAATATCTGATAAACTAGATATGTTATCTAATGTGTCCTCTGATATCATAGTACAAGCAGAGGTAAATGCCATCAGGTTATCAAAAGTTTATTCATTATCACTATCGGAGATATCATCCCAAGTTTTAGACAAATGTGCCTTATTTGAAGGTTCCCATTTAGATCTAGAAAAACACATATCAACATAACGACCATATTCATTGTACTTACGGCACTGAATGTGGCTCAAATCCTTCTTAGGTCCCGATTTTTCAAAACTTTTCTTCTCAAAATATTTTTCATGGGGTCTATCGGAATAACTAGGCTGACCTTGTTTTGAAGCATATTTATTCCTATACTTCACAAATTTCTTATAGTGCTTAGACAAAAGTGCAAGTTCATTATCCAAAGATTCCAAAGAAATGTCAGATTCGATTAAATTGGACAAAGAGGATACAAAAGCCAAACTACTTTCACTACTATTTCTAAAATTAAGCACATTTTGATTTTCAGTGTGTGCAGGTGCTTTACCTATTTGGTCATATCTTAAGGTATTTTGATATTCAAAAGTCTTAAGTTTACTACACGAGATGAGATGTGTAACTATCCAGATTATCAGCAATAGTATGAGTAATTAAATCAAAACTCTTAGGAAGTGATCAAAGAATTTTATCACAAATTTCAGAATCAGCATAAATGACACCATTAGCATGTGATTGATTTACAACATCTTGCAATTTCAAATAAAAATCATCAAACTTCTCATTATCTTTCATGTAGAGAGAATCATAAAGCCTAACTAGCATTTGGGACTTAGCCCTTGTAACTCTAGAGTCTCCTTCATGGGTTGTCATTAAAATGTCCCAAGCCTCTTTAGATGTAGTGCAGGCTGAAATTCTTAAAAATTCAATTGCACCCATCGCTTGAAAAATGGAATTTTTTCCTTTGTGGTTATACTGTGAACTAAGTTTTTCTTCCTTAGTCCATTCAGAAAAAGGTTTTCTAACAAATATTTCAGCATCGTGATCACTAGGTTTAGAACGTGCAGAAAAACCATTTTCAATTGTTTCCCATACCTCATCTCCCAAGTGTTGGATGTTTGCAACCATTCTTACTTTCCAATAAGCAAAGTTGCCACCATCAAACACGAGAGGACATACGGAAGACCCATTGTGGTCACCCATAATAAAAAAAATTGGTTGATTGAAAACAAAAGAGTTCAGGATCTTTGCGGAATAAAATTTTTAAAAAGTGACACCTGATGCTCTAATACCAATTGAAATAACCTAAACACTTAACATGTTTTAGTTAATAAATAAAACTCCAACTCTTTTAAAATTTAATAAAAGACTTTATTGAAATCGTTGTAAACACCCGCACAAATAAAATAGATTTGGAATAATGCTGCTGAAATAAGTATAATCAAAATGGGATGAGGAAAGGTAGATAGTAACACAGTATTTGTTCTCGAGGGACCCATCGTGGTGGTAAACCCCATGTCCCTAGTCCCAGGAAAACACAAATAATCCAAGAGTGAGTTTCAAAATTAAGTCCAGGTTTGTCAGAGTTAAATATAGTTCACTCACTGAGTTAACACAAAGTCAAATTGATTTTGATCTGAGTTAAGTACGAGTTAATGACTGTGTTAAACCAAGTCTAAGTACGAGTTTATTAACTCACTCACACTAGATCAAACAAAGCACTCAAACACACAGGATCTAAAACACACGCGCACACATGTTCTATATAACACACACATGCACAAAATAAACCAAAAAAAATAATATACTATATCAGTATATGTGTGTGTGTGTGTGTGTGTATATATATATATATATATATATATATATATATGACTTACAGCCTAAACCAAACAAGGCTTTGCAAAAGCGTTCCAAGGAACAAAAATTATCAAGACTGAATGTTGAAAATACGCACACTGCCTGTTTTGATTTTGTGTAGCTAAAAGTCAACAGCAAGAAGAACAACCCCCATTTGTGAAATTCAAACACCAGCGACTAAATCTCCTCAATCCAGACCATACAATCCAACACCTCTAAAAAAGTGATGTATGAGACTAAGGAGGTGTAACTTTTTAACACACTTTGCAAGAAGGAATGTTATCCTCTCCACAAAGTAGGATACATTTGTAAAGGAAAAAAGATAGAGAGGGAAAGAAATTTCGGCTGAGAAAAATGAAACAAAAACCCCAAACTTACATAAAGGCATCGCAAGTAAAATATACCCAAAGCACCAATGGTATGGTTCGTAAACAATAACCCACAAAAGAAGGGGTATAACCAAAACAAACCCAAAGATATCAAGGGTTAAAAGCGTAACCCAAAAATACAAAGGGTACCAGTGTAAAAACACTTAGGGGATAAGGGCTAAAAGGGACAAATACAAAGAGATAACCAAGCGTCTCATACACGCTAAACGGGTCTTTGAAATGACCAAGGCCAGCAGACCTCGATCTCCCAAATCAACCAGCCTTACTGCCAACAAGACCAAATGGTCACAAATAACAAAAAACAACTCAGCCTTTTTAATGTTTGTTTAAACATTAATTTTAAACAAAATTGATTTTTTTGTTTAAAAAGAATGAATGTTTAAACACTAAAAACAATAGCCATAAATATAAAATTATTTTAAAGTGCAGAATACAAATATATAACGAATAAGTTTAAAAAATAATAATATAAATATCTCTGGGAATAAAAAATATTAAAAAGGATAAAACATATATTAGTAATAGTTTATAAAAAAATAAATTATATAACTAGAAATTATAAAAGGGATTAAGTTCAAAATGTTAGAAAAATAAAATAGGACTTAAAAAAAACAATGTCTCAAAATTGAGACAAAAAGATAGGGAACATTTTCAGAAAGTTCTTGGAGTTCATCGCCAATCAAAGAGGTATTGACGCCAATCCTCAGAAAATAAAGGCTCTGCTAGAAATGAAGACCCCTAAAACCATTAAAGGTGTTCAGAGGCTCACAGGGCGAGTGGCTGATTTGAATAAATTTATATCCAGAGCCACAGACAAATGTCTACCATTTTTCAAAGTTCTCAGAAAGACTCTGCTTTGACTCACGCCTCAAGAAAGATGAAGCCGTACTTCCAGTCCCATACAATGGTCATCCTCACGGATTCCCCTCTTAGGCAGGTCATACACAAGCCAGAGAAATCGGAGAGGCTAATGGCCTGGGATATAGAGCTGGGAGAGTTTAATATTGTGTATCAACTTAGGATGGCCATCAAGGGGAAAGCATTAGCAGACTTCGTGGCTGAATTTGCTTGGGAAGAGGCCGAGGCTGAAAACGAGAACCTCGAGGAGGCAGACACCCAACAAGGCATCCAACGAGGTAGAATTATTGGCCCGCCCACAGATGAGGCTGAGACAAGCGCGGCTAGAGAAAAAGTCATTAAAAATGAAGAGGGAAGATACCTCCTTACACAGGGATCCCTCTCTGAAGGAAATTTCTCAGAGGAACGGGCTATGTGGAATCTCTTTGTTGATGGGTCCTCCTGGGAGAACGAAAGTGGAGCTGGATTAATAGTGTCAGCACCTGATGGCATGGAAATCGAGTATGCCCTGGGGTTTAACTTCAAAGCCTCTAATAACGAATCAGAATATGAGGCCCTGATAGTAGGCCTAGGTCTCTTAGTGTTGGCCATATCTTGGTCCATAATGATTCAAGATTAGTAGTGAATCAGATACTAGGAGCATACAAGGCTAAAGATGAGAGGATGTAAAATATGTTGAGAGAGTTAAATCACTCTTGAAAAGTTTTAAAGAAGTGAAATTGAAGAGGATGCCTCGGTTGGATAATGGTCGGGTCGATGCACTTGCTAGGCTAGTCTCAGCAACTAGGACAGATATCAGGTAAACAGTTCCAGTGGAAAATCTGCTTTCGGCTAATGATTGAAGATACAGATGAAACACTTAGCTCTTGCTTGAGTATAAGCAGGGAAGCTTCGTGGATGGGCCCTCTAGTCAGATATATTAAAGAGGGGGAGATGCCAAAGGCAAAACTATAAAGGAAGAAGTTGAGGTACAGAACAATAAAATTCACTGTCATTGGAGCCACGTTGTACAAAAAGGGCTTCTTGCTCCCTTTGCTCAGGTGTGTGCATCCGTTTGAGGTTTTATATATCTTGCAAGATGTGCATTAGGGGTCTTGCTCAAGCCACATTGGGGGTAGATTATTAGCAAAAAGGATAATCACCCAGGGATATTGGTGGCGCAACGGTATATATGAAGAAGTGTGACAAGTGTCAGAGGTTTGCCATCACCCTCACCAACCTCTCACCTCTACTACATCCCCGTGGACATTTGTAGTATGGGGAATTGATTTGGTAGGACCCTTGCCTAGGGCTGTCAATAACCATTGATACTTGATCGTAGCGATTGATTATTTTTCAAAATGGGTGAATTCGAAGCCAATGGTCACAATCACCGAGCATAAGACCTTCCAGTTCATCTGGAAGAACATCATATTGAGGTATGGTCTCCCCAACACCCTCATCTCAGACAACGGGACTCAGTTTAAGAATGTATCACTGGATAAATACTGCGAAAGAGTTGGGATCAAATAGTTATTCTCTACCCCAGGCCGACCTCAGGCTAATGGATAAACTGAGGTTATAAATCGGACAGTCCTAGATGGGATAAAGAAAAAACTCGAGGAGGCAAAAGGAAGATGGGTTTAGGAGGTATATGCTATGTTGTATGCCTACAGGACGACAGCAAAAACTCCTACCGGGGAAACCCCTTTCATGTTGGAATATGGCTCAGAAGCCATCATCCCCACCAAAATTGGGTCACAGAGTTCAAATGCATGATCCTCAGAGAAACATGGAAGAAACAATACTTGATCTAGACTTGATTGAGGAAAGAAGAGAAGACGTTGAGATAAGACAAACAGCCTACCAGTAGAGGACTGCCAGGTTTTACAATCAGAGGGTAAAGCAAAGGTCGATCGTTGTGGGAGAACTAATCCTCAAAAAGACATGGAAAAAGACTAATAGGCTTCACCTAAATTAGCATGGTCCGTATAGGGTCATCGATGAAGTTGTCCCAGGAACCTATAGACTAGAAAACCTTGAAGGGGAACCCTTTTCGAACCCCTGGAACACAGATCATCTGAAGAAATACTATCAATGATGTTGTAGTTGATGTCCTACTTTTTCATAATTGTAATGAATGTATTGTTTCATTAAACACTTGGAATGTTAATGATAATATTCTATTACCCCCTCATCTTATGTTTGTCAATTTAAATATCTGATGGGGTAATTATGCTAAGCCACAGAACATCATTCGTGGTGAAGTAGGCTTAAATGCTCTTTGGTGATACGACAACATGAATGGGGACAACCTCATCCATACGTTGTCAATAACATTGAGGAGTATTTAGTTGTGCAAACAGCATTTGATTTGGTGGATAACTACCCTCGACTATGATGAGATTGAATGGTAGGGACGACCCTCCATTCGCTCTCAAGAAAGACGAGGGAGGACTTATGTTTTGAAACATCATTAATTTGGTGGTTAATATCCCTTGGATATGATGGGGGTGAATGGTAGGGCGACCCTCCATTCACTCTCAAGAAAGACGAGGGAGGACTTATGTTTTAAAACATCATTGATTTGGTGGTTAATCTCCCTCGGCTATGATGAGGGTGAATGGCAGGGACAACCCTCCATTCACTCTCAAGAAAGACGAGGGAGGACTTAATGTTTTAAAAAACATCATTAATTTGGTGGTTAATCTCCCTAGGCTATGATGAGGGTGAATGGTAGGGATGACACTCCATTCACTCTCAAGAAAGACGAGGGAGGAGTTATGTTTTAAAACATCATTAATTTGGTGGTTAATCTACCGCGACTATGATGAGGGTGAATGGTAGGGACAACCCTCCATTCACTCTCAAGAAAGACAAGGGAGGACTTATGTTTTAAAACATCATTAATTTGGTGGTTAATCTCCCTCAGCTATGATGAGGGTGAATGGTAGGGACGACCCTCCATTCACTCTCAAGAAAGACGAGGGGGGATTAATATTTTAAAAGCATCATTAATTTAGTGGTTGGTTAGCAAATTACAAAAAGAGCAAAATAGAAGACCAAATGAAAGGGAAAGGAACTTCCATTAAAAATAGTTATAAGTGTTCAAAAGATGGCAAAAACTAAAATTACATCAGAGGGTATAGGTCACAGACGACCACCCTAAACAGTTGCCTCAGAGGGCAAGACAGAGTCAGCAACATTGACCTGGGGCCGATCCTCAGATGTCCCGATCCCCTTAACAGCTGTCTGAGACTTCGCGTGGTACAAATCCTCATCCATCAAAAGGTCTTCTAGGTCTGCAGCTTCCAAAGATGGGTGAATCGCCGACATTGCGCTTGAAAACTTTAGGACAACCCACCGATAAGCTATCACGATCCCTCTCTCTAGATACTCAAGGCCAAAACCTTGGAATTCATCAGAGAGCTTGTATGCCTCCACATCATCGGCTCCAACCCTCTAACCATCTGCCTCAAGGCCTGACTTCAATTGCGTTGCTTGATTGGTCAGAGCCTCTTCCTTGGCTTTGAGAAGATTGTCTTTTTGTGTCAGCTGCTCAGTGTGCTCCCTTCCAAGCTCCCCAAGAACTCTGGAATGGTCGGCCCTTACACCCTCCAACTCTTTCTTGAGACTCTCTAGCTCTACCTTCAAGCTAGCCTCACTCTGAATAGCCCTCTCAGCCTCTTGGATCTTGGGGTAATTCTTATCCATCCACTTCATGGCTGACGTAAAAGTGCAAATAGACTGAAACAACGAGGATAAAGTTAGTCGAGGTAACAGTTGATATTTCTTGAATTATAAACAAAAAGGATGTGATAAAAGTACCTGGGCCAGACTGTGAAGCCCAAAGTCATAGACTTTGGGGGGCATCTTCGCCAAAAAATCATAATCGAACAAAGACGGGGAAGAAAACATGCCCGCCTTAGAAGCCTTTCTATGGGAAATCAGAGAAGTGGGGTCGGCCTTTAGCAAGGTCAGGTTGGCCAACCATAAAGAATCTATAGAGGAGGAATAACTTGTCCTTTCAGCGAGCGTATCGACGGTATAGTCATTACCCTCGCAGTGTCTTCTCGATGACCCTCAGTAGGAGCGTCTCTCTCCTTCCTTTTCCGTCAGTCCACCTGGGTCGGCCCCACACCTGTCGGCCCCACTTCAACTGTTTCCTTCTGTTGTTGCTTCTAAAGACCAGCTAGCAGAGTTGGGACTGACATTTCCCAAAGTATGTCAGATATGCCTAGAGGACGACCTACAAAGATAAGACAACATGTCAGATAGAAGTAACAATAACAAGGGAACACTTAGAAGAAATTGAAAAAAAAATAACTCACATAATTCTGTCAAAGGGATAACCCTCAGACCAGCTTCTTTGAGGAGACGAGCAGTCACTAAATCTTCAAACTTAGGAATCGCACCCTCTTTCCCTTGCTCCCTCAGATAGTTGGATATAGTCCTTTCATCTAAGATAAGTCCAGGGTCTGACCTCGCCTTCATAGAGGGGTTAAACCATGACCTTGGGACCTTCGGTCTGTCTTCAGGGGGATCAACCCCTGCAGGGAATTCCCAATCCACAGAAACAAAGAAAATCCTCTTCTTCCAGTCATGGTTGAAAGTCTGTGTAATATAAAAAAGTTTCTTGTCTGACCTCCTAGCCCCTAGGTGGAAGTATCTAGGTTGCTTGGATGAGAAAGTGATGTTGTAACAATCCAGGAACAGATCTGCCAATGGCTCGTCAGTAAATGTGTTCTTCCAAAGGGAGATGTAACCGAGGATGATCCTCTAGGAATTAGGAGGAAGTTGGGTAGGAGCAACCCCAAGAGAAGAGAGTATGCCGACTATGGCAGGATGAAGAGGAAACCTGACACCGACCCTAAACATCTGCTCGTAAATAGCGACTTCTCCCTCTCTCCCCTGGAATACCTTCTCATCTTCATCTGGGATCCTTATAGTTACATTGGGCTGTACACCAAACGAATGTCTTCAAAATAAGAGATCACGATCCTTAACAAATTAGACATAGGTCGAGGCTGTTGAAGTGTCGACCTCTTCCTGAGTATTTGAACTCTCATTTTTTACCTCGGTCCCACTACCCTCGTCCTCACATCCCTCCTCCCCCGTTGTGTCGGTATCATTGTTATCAAAGGGTGGGGGGCCACCAGGAAAAGTCCCTTGGCATTAAAGTGGAGACATAGCAATAACAGTCATAGCTTCAGGGTTAATGTTTCCGTTGGTTTGTTCGTGGGGGGTAAGACTTGAGGGGTCGTCTCTCCCGGAGGTCCCAGCACCGAAAGAAGACGACACTCTGACTCGTCTATCCATAACTTCTTGACTCTAACTCTGAGATGGACGATGGGACGACCCAAAGGGCTCAGAGGCCAATGGTAAAATTGTGGCCAATGGAATTGGGAAAATAGGTCATACCCAGACAGGGTCGGCCCTACGTATAGACTCATTCTCTTCCTTTATTCTCCTAATCTCTCTAAAGCACCTCTATCTCAAAGTTAGAAACTCCTCGACTAAATCATAAAGCCTTTGGATCATTAAGAGGAAGACCCTACACTTAGGGAATTTTCTCAAACAACCTACAAACAAAAGAAATAGTTGACCAGGTTGCCTTTAAGATCGACGTAAAGAAATGAAGGGTTTTTCAGAATGAACAGCCAAGAATAGAGCAAGTGAAATTCACCGGAGAGGAAGACCGGAGGGTCACCAGGAAATCTAAAAAAGACTACAAATCAACACAACCACTGCAAAATAGTGTAGGAGGAACACAGTAAGGTTTACCACTCGATTTCTAACCCTAAACCCACAGAAGAAAGGCGGATGCACACCGAAAAATAAAAAACGACCAAGAAAATCTCTATGAAACTATTTAAAACAGAAACCAAAAGAAACTTGACAAAAGAGAAAGAAAATGGAGAGAACGATTAAGGAATTACCTGGAAGATAAGACCAAAATTGGAAGAAAACTTGGAGCTTTCATGAAAATTCAAGAATGGAGGTTAACTGCCAAAGTTAGAGAGAGAGCGTACGCGCAAAGAAGAAAGAGAGAGAGTTGTTTGAAAAGGTTTAAATATCTTGTCATCGTTGGGCTCGATAACCCAGATGACGCACAACTTACGAGGAAAATATCATTAAGGCATAACATTCCAAGTGTAATATGCAGCCGTCATTCCTGGAGAACATAAAAATGATGATTGACACCTGATAAGATGTCAACCAACTTGGCAAGTGTCACTTATCAGCTTTTACAATCATCAACTCAACATCCAAAGACATTATTACACCTCAGCCACCTCGACATCATCGATAACTAAGGGCTAGGGGGTGATTAATATACCAAAATATACCCCCGGCCAGGATGATAGTAGCCTCATCTAGGACGAGGGCTCAGACGTATTTTACCCCAGGGGGTCATACTGAAGATAGAGGGTCAGCCAGGCCGACCCCAATGTTGACAACACAGTCCAGACGATCGTATGATCGGATGACCCTATGGAGGCCAACCATACTATTGACAAGTTTGATGGACCAAATTAGCCCAAGTCCATATAGATTGGAACCTCGGCTTATGGCGGTGCAGACGACCCTACGAACAATCGACCTTATATAGGCCCACAGTGCAACTGTCTTACATTTAGCAATCAGGGCATCCACTAGGTCAGCATCAACCTCGGCTTGTCGCTATAAGCCGAGGGAGACACCATCATAGCGCGTGATTTGGGAGACGTATGGGATAATGCGCGTGGGACTCATGTAGCGCGTGGACTAAACCGTTATAACAAGATCATTCCCTCACGTGAGGGAATATTATATCATCATTACCTACAAGTGGACCAGTCAGGTGTCAATAGAGGATTGGCTGGATCATAATTCACATGCTCAATGCATGCTTGGGGGTACACTATGCTCCCCAAGCCCTATATATACTTGTCACCTTCATTATTATAGGGGGTCGATAATTAAAACCCTAGCTAAAACTCTGTTTGTACACACAGCAGAGAGAGAGAAAGCTTATGTGCATTGTATCCAAGGCCATTAGTGCCCATATTTAGTGGATCATGCACTCACAATGGATGTAGGCCTGATTAGCTGAACCACTATACATCATTGTCTTCATTCCTCTTCTACTCACCTCTTTCTATATACCTACATGCATATACAATTCTATTGCTGCCATTGTTATTATTATTTGAGCTCTACCACCTCTTATCTGGTGGTGTTGTTCTAAGCATCATCAGTGTTCCCCTTTGAGTTCGAGGCATAGTTCTTTTCATGGAGGGGAGAGTGATGGAAATTAATAAAGCTTTGAGGATACTTTAGTATTTTTATCCTTTTATTTTATTAGTTTTTTTTACATTTTTGTTGGATGTATTGTAGGGATAATGGGAGGCCTTTTATAATAAGAATGTGATGTAAAGGGGATGCTCCTAGGTCATGTGCATTCACATGGGCCTAGGCCTATTTCCCTATTTAGGGTATCGATGCCATCATTATATATCCTTTTAATTCCACCTATATATATCCCTTTATCCCAATATTGTAAATCATTCTACGCATCCTAAAATTGAGTGTTAATTTCTTACTCAAGTGTCTTTTGTGTTGCCACTGCTAGTTTAATTTACAGATCTCAGATATATTGGGAAGAGGAACTTTGTCTAATTTCTCATTATATTACTTTGTTTCATTGGCTTCCATTAAACTCATCAAGATGAGGATGACACCATCTGTGGAACCAATGCTATATACATATACATAGCACGCGCATGCATGCAAGAGAGAGAGAGAGAGAGAGAGAGAGAGAGAGAGAGAGAGAGAGAGAGAATGTATAAGAAGCGGTATATTAGTCATGAGGGGAAAGAAAAGAGAGATTATAAATTAGACTTGGTGCAAAAAAAGTATATGGGACTTGTAGGATGATAACCTCTTAATAGGTACTTGTACGTGAAGCTCCTTAATTTATTTAGTACATGCAAAGTATTTTATATTTTCGAAACAAAATCAGTTTAGTTTGTATACGGTGGGGGTACGAAATAAGCTTCCAATAATAATGTTTGTTGTTTGTATAATTATGTGGAATTTGATTTTATTAAAGTGAAATGTGGTCAAAGGATTCTTCATTCATGATCTTGTCCATAAGTCATTATATAAGCTATATAATCCCTTGTAGATGAAGAATAAAATGGATGCGGCTCAAGCTTACACTCATAACTAATGACATGTCTCAATTTTATATAAGGTCAATAATGACTGACTATATAGTTTCATAAAAAAATCACAAAATTAGAAATAACTGAAATTTTCTTACAAATTACTTGTAGCAATAAATCTACATGATGCATAAATTTTTTCGTGTATATCAATCACGTATTAATTGGCTATGAAAATTGGTGATGACTCTTAAAAGTTTCACCTAAAATTCACCATGTATGAGAAATATGAGAAATGTTGAGTCCCAAAAATATTCCCAACTCATCTCCAAACATCAAAAAGTGTTGTACCTTGTTGTATGGGTCCTCTCGGAGCACAATACTTGAGTTAGGAGATTTTTTGGAACTCATTGCAGTGCTCAAGAAATGTTCATATAAAACTAGAAAAGGAAATATGAGATCCTATTTTTATTTAGCAAAAAGACCTCACCTGATGATGCTAAATTGATGACAAAATGGATTTTGATTGATGTTAAAATCATCTAAAAGCATCTATGTTACTTCACTTCACTTTCCATTTTCCTTTTCTTCCTAAAATATCAAACAGATAATTTTACAAATATTTAATGCAATAAGAAATACAACGCATAAGATAAAATGTTCGAGCAATCCTCCAAATAAATTTGGGCAGCTCCAACGATACACACTCCATTAATACCAAAGAAAAAGTATAAATAATTAAAGAAGTAAATCAAGTCCAATATTTATTTAAGGGGACTTCTAAGGGCACCACAACTTTTACTTCAAAATACCACATAAATCTAATAGTTACTTCTAAATACCACTAAAAGGGCCACCCCATATTTTAAGTTTTAAAATTCATTTTACACACTTTCCCTCCTTTTATCTATACACTCGAACCTCAAAACCTTCCAAACCTTTCATCTTCAACTTCTCAACCTTCCATTTTCAAATTCATCCACTTCAACTACAGATTCAGGTTGGTACATTGAACAAAATAACTATTGGAATTACAATATTTATTTTACATTAATCTCCATCCTCAAACTAACTATATATAATATATGAAAGTTGCAAAACAAAACGTTATAAATTGTCCTGAGCATTTGAGCATGATAATAAGCAAATATTGCGTATTTCATCCGTCGAACCTACGCATTTTAGCCCCCTTGGGTGCCTTAATCTCTATATTTAAGCTTGCTAACTAGACAACCTCGATTTATATTGTTAACATGCTATATGAGATATAATTGGGCTTTTATAGGTATTTAGGTACTAAGTATGGAGTTTGGACGCATTTCGGTGAAGTTCCGTATGCAATCACACATTCAAGGGCAATTTAGTCATTTATCAACTTGGGTACCTGGCCCAACATCTACACGGAAGTTGTATCCCTACTCACAAGCTTCGTGTGTCAGTGAATGGTGCGCGATTCGGATCCCTAATGAAGAAGTTACAACACTTTTGGCGGAAGAGAAAAAACGATGAAACCAAACGATGAAACCAACTTGGCTTAAATTCCTTATTGTGCAAAGTTTATGATTAATTGATAATGCTCGATTAAATTGCTCTCGAGCTGGAAATCTAATTAATAGTTATTTCGAGCCATATGATTTGATGATATCTCGATCCTCGCTTTTACTTTATTAGACTTAACTTCTCTCTTTTCTTTTATTTCCTAGCACACATCACCCTTTTACACTTTTATTCCTGAATTAATAATCCGATTACGAGATATACTAACACTCCCTATAGATTCGATACCCGACTTACCGCTGTACTTGTATCGCAAGTATAGTCGTAACTTAGGTTTTTGTATAGAGTTGGTGAGCCGAATATAAACGACCGGCGCATAGGTGACTCTTGCGCCGCGGTAAACCCTGTCTATCAAATGGTTCCATTGCCGGGGAGTGTTTTGTTATACATTGTAATTGTCTTATTAGTTCGTGGTATTTTTTCTTTTGTATTTGTATTCTTTGTTTTAACATTTTTTGCAGGATTTCTACATTTGAGCGCCTAGAAACTCTTGAATTTTGTCGTGCGCACATCATCTTTGTGGAAATATCCATCTTGAGCCTTTATTTGGGTAAGCATGTCTTATTCCAATCCTTTCAGTAATCATTATGATAATTCTCAAAATCCTCGTACTCCTATGACTTTTGGTCAATACTTAGAGTCCCAAAAAATTCCAGATTCAAAAATGACTTTGGACGAGTATTACAAAAGTCAAGCTTTGGAGTGCGTGTATTTTGAGGAGGAGGATAACGATTTTGAGCCTCTAATTCCTTATAATAATAATGTTGAAACTAAAAGCTATAGCTTTCAAAATTCTTATAATAATTAATTTGAGTATAGTTCCGATAATAATTTTCAAACTTCTCATTTCCAAGAATCCGCGCCTCAACCTGTTACTTTCGGCTAGAGTTTGCTCATGCTTGAGAATGATAGGTATGAAGACCGTTATTGGGAAGAAAACCGTTTTTGGGAACATGAATTGAATTTATTATTTGAATCCGATGACGACTTTTCTTCCGAAACTTTTGAAGTCGAGGAATGTTTTGAACCAAATGAGGATTTTATGCCTACTTTGGAACAAACCATTCTTGACTTGGCCCATGGTTTAATAGAGAATGAAAGTGAGGATGAAATGGATGTAGTATCCATTTGCAATGAAATGATTTAATCTTTGGATCCTAAAGAAGAAAGTTTCATTGCAAATGATCCTATCTCTTTTGAAATTCCAACTTTTAGTGATGATAACTCATCTCTTGAGTTTGAATTTCTTTCCTCTCCCTTTTCATTCTTCGTTATCACATCGTCTCAAGTACCCGATGAATCGGTGTCGAACTTTAAAACGTTCAACCCTTTCACCGACGAGGAGTTTCTCGAGTTTGTCTCCATGAAGGTATCTTTGCCTCCATGTGCGTCCCCTCCCATTCCAATTTCAAAATACTTGAGAGATGATTCATTTTTTGTTGTCCCACATGTGTATTTATCACCCTCCCTATCCAAATCCCCCATCATCCCTCCCAAATTTGTCATTGGGGATGGTTCACCTTTTCCACCACCCACATGCCTTCCGTTATTTGAAAGGAATTCCTATATTCTGGTAGGCATGCATGAAAGGGAGGGTCCACCATTGATCCTCCAAAGTCAAATTGTATTTTGGGTGAACCCTCAAAAATTTATACTTCTAGTGTATAGTTAGTTAGGAGCCTAAATGGTAGGTTGTACATAGTTAGCTTTTTATTCTTTATTTCTTTTTACTTTTTCTTTCCTTTTAGTTTAATCTAGTATATTTAGTTAAACTTTTTGTTATTGCTTTTTGTTATACCTTGGTACTAACATATTTTATAGAATCATTGGACTTGTACTTTTCGGAGATCGCTCCATTTTGGGTAATATCGCTCTTTTCCTTCTTTAACTTGGTTCTTAATTAACATTGAGGACAATGTCGGGTTTTAAGTTAGGGGGTGTGGGATATTTTATTCATTCCTTGGTAGTGTCCGTGATTTTGATTATATGTTATTTTCAAGCATGCTTTTCTTGAAAAAATAAAAAAATCCAAAAGATTTTCTTTCTTTTTTCTCATTTCTTGGGCATTTTGCCCTTGTTTTCGATGATAAATTTTAATAATTGCCCGATCCATTAGACAATTCAACGATACATGTTCTCGATTTTAGAAGTTATTAGTCTTTAGTCCTCAAATCATTGATATTATGAATAACTTCATGAATTAAACTTTATCCCATGAGCACATGCATTTTTCTTATTATATTGATTTGGTTTAAGATTTTTATAACTCGGTAATCTTTTGTTGCATTGTATATACTTACACCGAGTGAGATTAGAGACTTACCTTCGTTTGTGAGTGTATACACTATTCTTTCCTCTTTGAAAACGTTACAGTCATTGATAATCTCTTTATTCTTTCATTGACCGTTCATTAATTGAGTTCATATATGAAATGTATTACTTGAGCATGATTTTTATATATTGTTTTGATTCGAGAATTGCGTAAACGTTTTGAAATGATCATAGGCCATCTTTGTATATCACCCATATGACCTTGACCTCACCTTTTATATGTTCCCTAGTCAACCCATTTGAGCCTAAACACTAGCCTTTCATTTCATTACCCAAAATCCCATAACCAACTCCAAATTTGAGTTATATACCATACATATTACCTTACATACCCTTGTTTGGATTGTTACTTGGGATTGAATGATATTGTTATTTTGTGGTTGCAATTTGAGCATGAAAAGATTGAGAAAATAATGGTGAAAGAAAATAAAGAGAAGAAAAAAAAGAGAAAAAAAAAGAAAAAAAAAACAAAAGAAAAAAGTGAGAAAAAGAAGAAAAGAAAAAGAAAGAGAAATTTGTATATATTGTCTATAGTGATTCAATAAGCTTTGATTACTCTCCAATTGTTATATTTAATGCTCGTTTGGAAATCATTTGTCCAATTTTGAAATTGCCCACTTTTTTCCGTTATCCCGAGTTTCATCCCCAAACACCTTTGAATCCGTATATACATCTCTTTCATTTCGTACCCTAGCCTAGCATACATTACAATCCTATTAAAGTCCTATGTGATCTTAAGTAGATGTAATTCAAAGGTTTAAATAGTTTTGATAATCTGTGAAAATGCATTTCGCCTCTTTTATATGTGCGGTGTCTTTCACTGAGATTGCAGTTTTTATTTCCTATATAGCGTTCTTCAATTGTGGCATGTGCGCGGTCTAGTTTCCCTTTACATTTACTCCTTATGCCCGCATGTCATGTGTGTTACCTCCCTGTTTCAAGTGAATTCATTTTATGAGTGTAATGCCCGTGAGGATTGACGTATATGCATGGTTTAATATTTAGTATCCGATTTATTTAAGTTTTTGCCAAATCATATTTTGCATGTGCTCACTCCCCTCCCACATTTTAAAGTTTCAATTCATTGAGGTGCATTCGATATTGTTAATAACTATGGACTTTTCATGTGAATTCGTTTGCTTTGCTATTAACATGTTGAAATCTTGTTCGTATTGTTGAGTTTGTCACATGTGATTGGGCATATTTTGAGAAAACTTTATGGGTTTCATCCCTGAAAATCCTCATGAGACGACACTCATCCACTAGGGTAACCTAGGGGTTTAACGGCTTATTGCATACACTAAATGCAATCGAATCGCCCGCAAAAGTGGCCTTATGCTTTTATACCATACTTTTGTACTATCTCCATCTTTTGGTTTACTTTTTGTTCTTGTTTCATCCTATTTCATTGCTAAGGACTAGCAATGTGTAAGTTAGGGGGTGTGATAATAGGCAAATATTGCGAATTTCATCCGTCGAACATATGCATTTTAGCCCCCTCGGGTGCCTTAATCTCTAAATTTAAGCTCGTTAACCAGACAACCTCGGTTTATATTGTCAATATGCTATATGAGGTATGATTGGGCTTTTGTAGGTATTTAGGTACTAAGTATGGAGTTCGAACGCATTCCGGTGAAGTTTTGTATGCAATCACATGTTCAAGGGAAATTTAGTCATTTATCAGCTTGGGCACCTGGTCCAACATCTACATAGAAGTTATATCCCTCGTTGCAAGCTTTGCGTGGTCACGAACGGTGCGCAATTCGGATCCCTAACGAAGAAGTTACGGTACTTTTGACGGAAGAGAAAAAATAATGAAACCAAATGAGGGGGAGAAGAGAAGGAAAAAGAATGCAGGGGGGCTCACACCTGCTTGATCGATCGATCGATCCCTCTTTATTTTTGAAATCGTGGGAGACAGTGAGCTTGATTTTTCACCATCGATCGATCGATCCCCTGTTTTTTTTAGATATTTTCCTTTTCTTTTCTTTCTTCTTTTCTTTTATTCCAACTTACTATATAACCCAATTTTGTTGTAATATCAGATACACTTGGTTTTAGAAGACATTTTATGTTAGGGTTTGGTTTTGAGAGCTCATCTTCTTCTTTTCTTGGGGTGACATCCATTTGGTTTTGTAAGATTGAATTATTCATTATCATCTCCTTGAATATAGTTTTGTTCTTTATTTTCCTTGCCTAGATAATTAGTTTCCATGCTTTGTAGTTAGTTTAATTGCTTTATTTCTTGCTTTCCTAGTTTAATTAGTTGTAATTTAGTTTAATCATTATGTGCCCTTAGATAAATAGGGCCGGGATTTCCTTCCGCATTAACGGTCCCCGAGCTCTGAAAATTAGGTTTCGTGCAGAATTGCGTTTAATTGAACCCGTGCGTATTAAAGTCGGATTATTACGCTTTTAACTTTCTCTGTCATGCAACGTTAGTGTTTATAGCTATAATCCGAATTTAATCCACGTGCGACCAATTTTCGGTTAAATGTTTATTCACGCAACTTTGGCTTAAATTTCTTATTGTGCCAAGTTTATGATCAATTGATAATGCTCGATTAAATTGCTCTCAAGCCGGAATTCTAATTAATAGTTGTTTCGAGCTGTATGGTTTGATGATATCCCAATCCTAGCTTTTACTTTATTTAGACTTAACTTCTCTCTTTTCTTTTATTTCCTAGCACACATCACCCTTTTACACTTTTATTCCTGAATTAATAATCCGATTATGAGATATACTAACACTCCCTGTGGATTCGATACCCGACTTATCGATGTACTTGTATCGCAAGTATAGTCATAACTTAGGTTTTTGTATAGAAATGGTGAGCAGAATATAAAACAACCGGCGCGTAGGTGACTCTTGCACCGCGGAAAAACCCTGTCTATCATAGCATAAGTCCATGACCGGTTGTAAATCGACTGGCAAAACAAAACGTATTTGAACTCAAGTGAAGCAAATTGACTCCATAGTTGAACTCAAGTCTACCTTATATTTGAACTCAAGTTTCAATTTTTTCCTTTCACAGTCGCACATATTGTTGATAAAATGAAGATGTGTCGAAATAGGGTTTCATTTGATATAAATCTCATGAATCCATTGATTTATATCACGATTTTTATGACGAATCAATCCTTGATTAAACCTAGGTTTGATTCATTGAATTTACCCCGGAAAAAAACGTTGTTTCTCGGTATATTTAGGATGAATCAACCCTTATTTAAACCTATGCTTGATTCGTCGTATTTAGCCTGAAACAAATCTTATTTCTCAGTATGTTTATGCCGAATGAACCCTTAGTTTAACATATAATTCATTCGTTCGATTTACCCTAAGATAGATTGTTTATCTCGGTATGTTTATGCCGAATGAACCCTTAATCTAACATATATGCCAATTGTCTGTCATTTTTTTCTTTAATATAAACTGCAAGACATCATAATTGTAACTTATTGAACAACATGACATCTTAAGACTCCATCCTTAACATGTCATATTGTTATTTATAATGCTGTTATGCGAACTTCTATTATCATATGATTGTACCTTATAATGTTGTTATGTAAACTGCTATTAGACATGGTGGATTTTTTTAATTTTTCAAGGCCTACCAAGTATTACGCCCACACACATTATAAAGGGTTTGTTAGCATGGATTTTACCTACCATGAAATATTTGTTGCAACTGTATTATGATATAGGGTTGTCCACTCTTTAGGGGATTTACATTATCACATACAATAGTAGTTTTCATATTTAATGGCATTTTATTCATTATCCCTTACCCTTGTTTAATCCTCTTTATTTTAATGCACGTCATATATGGATAAAATATTATGATACTCTTGTGCCAACAGGAAGATGGTTACTGCCTCAAAGAGGAAACATCGTGAAGAGATCCATGCTTTGTCTACTGCTACTGCTACTCCCTTAGAGGAGGATGTCCCTGCTGTGGTTGAGGGGGATGTCCCTGCTGTGGAGACGGCCAAGGAGGTTCAAGGTCAGGAGTGTTATGATGAGGAGGGTCATGGTGTGGAGGAGTAAGTTCATGATGGTGAGGAGGATATTGCTCAGGATAATGATCCCACTGACGGGGGTGTAGATGCCCCTAGGTTGTATAACCTAATGAGCATTTTACACAAGACCACTGTTGAGTATAGTAAGAATAAGAAGAAGAAGAATAAGAAGTTCTTAATTTTTACTCATTCTATTAATTTTAACTACTTTGTCATACTAAAATGTATGATATTCGATGGGTGGACGAGGTACAGAAGGCGATGGAATTATTACAGAATAACATGTTTGATGGGATTGCTACAGATGTCGATACACTAATTGTGCGTAATGTTCAAGCGTATGATATACTTATTGTAGCTATTGTGGGGGTCAACCGATTGTCATCGAAGAGACGGGTAGAAAGAAAATTAAGATGAAGGGCTAAGGAAAGGAGAAGGTTGCTTAGGATCCCAAAAATGGAAAAGAAATGATAGGATGCCTTGAAAATTGTAATTGATATAAGTTTTATTCTTAAAAGTTGTAATTGATATATCATTTTCTTATTTTTTGAAAGTTGGTTGATATATATGTATAAACCTGGTTGGATTAAATTTGGTTGATTGAAATTGGTTGAAAATGGAAGTGGGTTTATATATATGTATGAACTTGGTTGGTTGACATTGGTTGATAATGAAAGTTGGTTTTAATTAGTTCAGTATGATGAATTATTTTGTTCTTGTTGGTTGTACTTGGTTGTAATTGGTTCATAGATATGCATTGTAATAATTCATATTTTATTTATAAAAACTATGGAAATGAAATAATATATAAAAACTGTGGAAATGAAACTACGTAAATAAACTATGGAAATGAAATAATGGCTAAAAACTACGGAAATGAAATTATGGAAATAATTTTAAGAAAATGAACTATGGAAATGCACTATGGTTGGTTACAATATGGATATGCACTATGGAAATCCATCAACTTCGATCCCACCTATTTCCATCCATTAGGTCCAAACCTTAGACCTGTAGTAACGCATCTAAACCCACAATTATTGTCAGCATCAACCTCCACGATATCTTCTGCGAAACCTTTATAAAAGTTTGGTATCTCATTGATGTACTTCTTATATATAGGGGTGTATTTAGGGCACCATGGGGCGGGACGGGTGAACTCTGTAGAATTAATTTTCCTCTTAGGCCTTTGGACAGCAAGGTGTTCCTTATCCGTTGCTTCCCTATCAAGTTCGAATCCTGAGGGATCCCTTTTGGTTGACTTCTCATGATTTTACTCACGAGCATTTGGTTTTCGACCTCTCGACCGACCCTAGCCTTGCTTAAGCACAAATGGATCAAATAGCCTAGCGGTGGTGGGACATCCTATATCCTTTAGTTTTCATAACATGGCCCTTTGCTCATCGAGAGTTGGCCTTTCCCACCTCTGTTTAAATAATATAATTTTCGGCTCATAATCAACCATGTGGTACTTCCCTAACTCGGGCACCATTGTTAATTTATGCCAATGTGCATCCACATCCCCCCAAATTATAGCCCTACCCTCCATTCGGTAGATGATCAAAATCATGAGCGCACGGTATATTATAGACATTGTGCGCCACATGTAGGCACGATTGAAAATCCATGCCAATAGTGTCACAGGTTTTTAGTTCCTCAATAATTGGGTTGTCATAGTGCGAAATATTGTGCGAGTCATTTAATTTCTGCAATGAATCCTCAAACTCCCTCATAATCTCAATCACTTACAACTCAATATAGTTGTGCATGCCGACAAAAACCTTATCAAAAGGTAATTAAGAACTCTCCAAGTGCCTCTTCAACTTACCATGAGCTCCTTCACATCGATTGGTAGTTCGATTACCCTGGTGCTTAATCATATTTGTCCAGGCATGAATGAAGTTCTCCTTTAGATTATACCATGTGCAATCTATGTTGTGAAGAGTGTTGGGGTATTCATCCCAATCAACATGAAATAACATCCACGATTCCTTAAAATCACTCTCGATGGGGGATTCAACCAAATGCATCCAATCTCTCATGAATTTCTCTAAAGAATCCTCATCGTGGATGTCTTTTCGAGCATGGAGTTCCACATTGTGGTAAACATGGAAAATGAATTCCATATATCTCGCCTTGGGAATAACATTTGCAATGCGTTAATACACGCGTACTCCCGATCGAAGATGAAGACCATGGGGCATGCAAATGGATCGAATTGGGATTTTAAACATCCTAATGCCCACCAATAGTTCTCTTCCTTCTCCGTTACTAAGAATGCGAAGGAAATATTGAATGTCCTCCCACAAGATGATATATCAATCATCTCGAACAAAGGCATCTTGTATCGATTAGTCTTATAACTACAGTCAAAAATCACAATCGACGAAAAACACTTCACCAATTGGATGGAGTTTGGATGAGCCCAAAAAATGTCTTCCACTTCCATGGTAGACTCATTCATTCTATACCAATAGACGTACGTAGTGTTTGTTCTCAAGCAACTTCATTAACTGTGGCATCTCCATTCTACCTCTCTTTCGAAAATCCTCAATTTATCCTTGGCATTGTAAATGGTTTTCATTGTCAAAACATTAGTAACAATATGACTTTTTATCGTCATTAGAGTGGCAACCGACTTTACCCCACTCTACGACATCTCTTCAACAATTTTTTTCTCCTCCAGAGTGAGGCGATCGGTGTATGCATATCTAATAAGTTGTAACAACCCCCTATTTTCTCACGTAAAGATTAGCCAGACACGATACCCTAAAGATCGAGATTCCTTGACAATTTATATCATTCTTAGCATTGACCATAATAAACATTCAAATTAAATTGGATTAAATAAATGAACATGGAGTAATAGTGAATCTAACATCCACATCCAATAAAATAAAAACCCAGATGAACAAAACTGTCTCGACTAATAAATCAAATAAGTCCGGGTTATGCCCTTACAATAATCCAAAACAAATAAATACTTGAAGAAGTAGCAACCTAGGCTAGAATCAATAAATTGATCTTCGAGAAGCAACACGTGACAGCAAGTCTGATATTCCTTCAATCCCTTTATTCCTATATAAGCAAACATGGGCGGGTGAAATATTTTTTATTTTGGGTCAGCGCCCTAGAGTGTGCGAGAATTAACTTACTGAAATTAAAATGCAAGAATACAGTTAATTTAAATGAAATACTCCCATCGGCACTCACATACGACAAGTATCTCACCACTCACCTAGGTGCCCTCCTAATCGTATCCTAACCCCAATTCACAAAATCAATATAGATAATAAGAGCATTATAAAATATGTTGTGCGTTTAGCATAATTTGCGTACTAAAATATACTTGTCTACATTCATATTACCCTTTTTTCCAATAACTAAGTGAAACTATCCATAACCGTGACACGATCATTGACCATGCATACTATGTTGTATTGGGTCCGTATTTTATAGTCCACATCATTGGACTAGGAATTCTTCTTATTGATTTCCATTAATGTATATATATGTCCATATATGCGACACTAAGGTATCTACCAATAGCGTCTCATTCGAGCTCTAACAGCGAGTTCGTAGGAGTCTCTTATCCAAAATGGATGAAACAAAACACAAGCAAGTGAGGCGGTACCTACGCGGTTTCCCTCGAGGGTTCTCCCTGGCTGATTTGTGTTCTTTTATCACAGCTTTGTCTTCAATGAAATAAAAGTACCAAATCACCTCCGAGTAAGTGCATTTATTATATGTCACCATACAATCCTTAAATCTGCCTCTAATTCCAGTCGAGCAGCTTTCTCAACCCCAGAAACAACCTCCTCAAAGAATATGTTAGATCCCATCGCCTACAAGCCCAAAAGCTCACAAACACCCTTAAGAGTGATAGTGAATTCACCCCAAGAAGCCACGAAGGTATGTGACCTATGAATCCAGAGAGATACAAGAAGTTGGAGGATGTTGTTGTTCTTATAAAGGGTGAGATAACCCAACCAACTAGTACATGATAACCCGATCAGAGCTAGTTTCACGGGGTACTTGGAGTGTATGTAATTAGTCCAAGGACCCAAACCTTTATAGGCGCCGGAGGTAGATTCAAACTCCATCTTGGAAAATGGGTAATCGCTACGTTCAATACGAAACCTAGTGACAGTGTCGGTGGAGATATATGCGAAATCCTCAGCGTCATCACTTTACTCCATGAGTAGTCTTGCCTGCGTCACTGGCACCGGATCACCGGAGAAATTTTTAGTCATTAACCAAAAATGATCAAGCTCTCCAAAGTATGGGGCACGACGATAGCATGCCCACTAGTTCTAGTGTGCCTGAGTACAGAGGGAAGCACCCCTAACAAATTGGGTTCTCCTCACAATAGGTGCCATAAAAGAAGTTAGAAGAGAAATGCGTAGTTTGAATACGGGAAAGAAGAAAACAAACTCTGGATACTTTCTCTCAAAGTAAAAAAACCCAAGGGTGAGGGTTTGAGGAAGTGTAAGTGTGCCCTTTTATAGGGGCAACACAAACCCCAACAGGCGGCAGATGTAAGTGTGCCTTTTATAAGAGCAAGCATTCTTTGTAATATGGGTGAGGTTATTCGGTACCCTCGAGGGATTATGCCTGGCACATCATAGGAGAGGTAACCTACTCTATCGAGCAAACTCCCCTTGGGAACCTCGCAGGGACATGGGTTGGAGGATTGAAAGAAAGGCAACGTTAGGAATGTAACAACTAACCTTCTTGGTACACTTGGGCAAAATTCCATCTAGTACAAATGGCTGCTCGAGACACTTATGTCCGAGCCACTATGATTCAAACCTATTCGGAGGAACCTCCTCGAGGAACCTCAGTTTTATACCTTCGGCCTGAAAATAGTCCTTATCCAACACACATACTAAAAGGCTCGAGCCACTTGTCAGCCGAGCCATCTCAAACTACACACCATCCATTTGATTGATGTGATAAAATGTCTAGTGGGGTCACTGTTTTATCCACTTTATGACGTCATGCCGTATGACATTGAGGAACTCGATGTTATGGCACTCAATTGAGATTATCCTTAGGATGGCATACCTAGGCCACCTAAACCTAATCTTATTACCATTCTAAGGCATACCCTTGAGTTGCCACGTCGCATCCCTCATTAACTCCACCATGTTTCTAACAGGTTAGGCAGTTTCCCACCAAAATATAATATCTCATGCATTTAATGGAGTATCTTGGACATTAATGCGATGGTAACCTAGCATTTAATGTTGGTCGATCACATCCAATACCAACAAGGTCACTCAAGTAACATTTCCTTCATATAAATAGCTAAACCAAATAATTTGCAACGACGACACTCTAGATAACGAAGTGCCGTTGGTTTTCCCTTATACACGAGAGCTTCTGTGAGAGAGAATTTATTGCTGAAAACATTCCCCTCATACCCATCAATACCATTATCATTGAGCACTAAATTAACTGAGAGTTCCTGCCTTTCCTTTATTGTGCCAAGAGTGCTTGCTTTTTCTCTCTCCGACCAAGTTACTTGTTAGTCCCATTCATTTATTGTTCTGTGATGCATTTATGGTGTAAAGATCTTATTCAATACTAGATTGAGTATTCAATGTTATTATCTCTTCATTGCCTATGTCCATCATTCATATTAAATATGGTCTTGTTCACTAATCCTGATATTGATAAGGGGTTACGCCTCGCTTGATACTAATTGTATTCCAAGAACCACATCTTACATTTGGCGACTCCGTTGGGGAGTTATTCTCTTTTGCAAAGATAGCAGAGGATAATACGGTCAGGATCATCGACTTTGATGCCATACAGCGTGAGAAAGAAGCAGATTTCGATGTGTTAACTGAAGGAGTGAGAATTACGCAAACGAAACGTGGCATATCTGCTACCGGTGTAACGAAAACTACAGGGGCGCAGGTAGGAATCAGCTCGATGTAAATGGTGGGACTCATGGGGTTGTTCTAAGAGTTTATCAAAACCCCAGCGGCCCAGAGGATGTTAGGAGTTACTAGAGGAACGAGCTTGTTCAAGACGCCATTGACGGGGATCCCAGCTCCTTCTGTTACGGGTGGGGTTACCACTCCTGCTTCTAATAGTGTTCCTCCCTCTACCCCACCTACCTTAGGTAATGATCCCCCCACCGCTCCACCTCTTTCCATTCCACCTTTGACGATAGGGCCGACAGCTCAAAGTCAGGGAACAGCCTCAATAGCATATGCAACAGCTGGGGGTACATGGAAGAGCATGCCAGCCACAGCAGCTATTCCAGCTATTACGATAGCGCCACTAACTAATTCCTCGCCATCTAGCATGGAAGAGATTAAGAAAGAGCAGTTAAAGTTTATAGCAGTGTCTAAAACTGAAGATAGTTCCTCGGTGTACGTTGACTTTCGCACTCCATACCCAGAAAAATATAACAATGAACTCTATCCAGTAGGGTATATTCCACTAATATTTGAAAAGTACACGGGGAAGGGCGCAAACCCTAAGGAGCATGTGAAAAGGTTCATTGAGAGCCTTGGGGGCCACTACAACGACAAAAAACTAAGGCTAAGGGAGTTTTTAAAATCCCTTACAGAAAAAGCCTACACGTGTTACTCCCACCTAGCACCAGTTAGCGTGGCCACTTGGGAAAAGTTGCATGTTTTGTTCGTACAAAATTTCTTTTTGGCCGAAGACGAGTTCATGCTTACACAACTAGTGTATGAGAAGAAAAAATTGGGGGAAGATGTTGTGACCTACATTAGGAGGTTTTGCGAGCGCTCCTGAGATGTAAGGGAGGAAACGCAAGAAGATAAACTCTTGCAAGTATGCGCAGAAGGGATCCTGCCAGAATACATCTGTCACTTGATTAATGAAACACGAGAGGGTACATTTGCGGTGTTCCTAGAAGTGGCAAGGAATATTGCCTTAGTGATAAAACCCCCTGCCTTGTCAAGTTTATTACTCAGGCTATCAACTACCTCTAGGAGGGGAATACCCTCGAGGGTAAGTTATATAGACGATGGAGACAGAGGAGAAAGCAGTGGTGGCTGAGTAAAAGAGGTTTAGGTAATAAGAAAAGGTTTGAAGGTGTGGAGGATCCTCCCGAACTGTTATATTCGATCGGTGGAGCAAGCTCTAAACCTGTATGATCTCATGGTTCGAGACAAAGTTTGTAGACCCGTTCATGTTAGAACAACGTAACTTTGTTGTGAGGATGGGGAGAAGCCGGGATACTATGCATTTCACAACAGGGTAAACCACCCTACTAAAGTATGTTTTTTGCTGCGAAGGCTGATAGATGAATATGTGAAGAAGGGAGACATTGAATTGCCCCAAGGCAATGTGAACGACAATCCTTTACCTGTCCATAGAGCTCACATGGGCAGTGCATTCGATGAAGAGGTTGAACAGCTATTGAAGGAATAATTGTCCCTCAATAAAGAATTTGAGGGGTCCTTAGAAGAATGCACCCTTGAGATGGCTCAAGTGGAGCAAGAAGATAAGTCAGACGAAGAAGATGCAGATGACCCCTTTAAGAGCCTCAACAGACAAATGAAGTCCTGTTCTCTAAAGAAAGTAAACGCAATGATAGCCTATGATAAGGTTTCTTACAGAGATGTAGAGGAAGTCTACGCGCTCGAAGAGGAACAAATATACCCTTGGGTTGAATGCTCAGTGGTTGCTTGCTCGCAGAAGTTCAGTTGGTTCTTCGACCAAGTTGGACTGTCCGAGCACTCGCGATTGGAGGTTACTCGAGCCATCTTAGAAATTTCAAAGAAAAACATGGCGCCGCACCTGAAATAGAAAGGAACCATGTCCAAGATGGTGAGGAGGTATTTATCTGAAGTAACGTTCTCGGAGGCGGACAGGTTGGTCAAGTACTCTCATAATAATCCCCTTTATGTTACAACATCTGTAAATGGTTTTGTCTTCTCGCGTGTGCTTATGGATGGAGGAGCATCCATTAACATAATGCCCATTGGATCCTTCTTCGTTACTGGTTTGTCTTAAACGAGAATAGTATCACACTCACTGGCAATTTCAGGGTACAATAACCAGTCATATAAGTCTGTGGGATATGTTAACATGGGCATTATAATGGGGAATATTACTTCCCATATCAAATTCCACATCATAGATTGTGAGCCTTCATATCAGTTATCGATAAGAAGAGTATGGATGCATAACCATGGGTTGGTGCCTTCCACTTACCACCAGTGCTCTAAAACCAATATAAAGGGATAAAAGGTTGTGATTCGAGCATCTAAGAAGCTCTTTTCGAAGAAAGAGTCACACTTGGTGGATGTTACATTCTATACCGAGTTATTCGAGGAAGCTACTGTCATAACTAGGTATAATGGAGGAATAAGGATTTCAAGCACTCAAGAGAAGGTACATGCGCCCTCTCGACTAGTGGTGATTTATGAGGAAGAACATGATCAAGAGTCGATAAGGGCTCCAAGTTTGTCAAAGCAGTTGCGTGATCGGAGGACACCACGCACTAAGCCATTCAAGAACCAAGTCCATACCTAGAGCGTCCTCAGCCGACACTCTGTGAAGAATTTGGAAGAAAATCACCGAAAGTGACCTCATAGTGAGGAAATCTCCCAGAAATTCAAGAGAGTGGTGTTACCTAACGGCAGGATCATATATAAATTCGAAGGTGTGAGCGAGAAGCTGAAGACTTGGACGATGAGACTGACCCAATTTATGAATGTTTCTTGGTAGACAACTAAGGACAATGCATGGTGATCAACAATTCGAACGTCAAATAATTTGTAGAAAATGTAAAAGAAGAACCTGAGTGCATGAAGGACAAACCAAGTCACAAATTCAAGAATTAGAAAAGATAGACTTGGCTAAAGAGGATGATGACCCTAGTCCTATATTTATCTCGAAGTACCTAAAGGGAGAACCTTGAGAGGATTTAATCAAGTTGCTCCAAGAAGTTAAAGACGTTTTCGCGTGGAAGTATACTGAGATGCCTAGGGTAGACAAAGAGGTGAGATGCCACAAGTTGAATGTTTTACCGTCGGCTATTATAGTGAAGCAGGACACTCGAACGTATAAGGAAAAATTAGATTTGAAGATCAAAGAATAAGTTTAGAGGTTGTTCACAGTTGGCTTCATTGTCCCTGCCCAGCACCCGATTTGGCTGTCTAGCATTATGCCCGTGGGAAAGAAGGACAAGAGCCAGATCCGTATATGTGTTGATTTCAGGGACCTGAATCGGACGTGCCCAAAAGATGAGTTCCTTTTAACTTCCATAGATATCCTAATCGATGCTACTGTGGACTATGAGATGTACAACTTCATGGATGGCTATATAGGGTATAACTAGATCAAAATGGACCCAACTGATGCCGAGAAGATCGCTTTCCAAACGCCTTTAGGTAACTTCTTGTACACAGTTATGCCTTTCAGTTTAGAGAATGCAGGAGCCACCTACCAGAGAACCATGATGGCTATTTTCCATGATCTCTTTCAAAAGATCGTGGAATTTTATGTCGACGACCTGGCAGTCAAGTCCAAAAAAGAGACTTCTCACTTGGATGATTTTAAGAAGGTGTTCACCCGATGCAAAAGGTACAGGTTGAAGATGAACCCTCTTAAATGTGAATTAGGGGTGACAAGTGGGAAGTTCCTCGGGTTTGTGGTGAATCAGCAAGGTGTTCAGATGGACTTAGACAAGCAACGGGAAATCCTCAATATGACAAGGCCAAAATCAACGAGGGAATTGAATAGTTTCTTGGGGAATATTTCTTACCTGAGGAAATTTATACCAGGGCTAGCCGAAGTGATGTATCCACTAATGGAGCTACTGAAAATGGATCTAAGTTTACATGGGATCATATGCACCAGAATGCCAAGGACAAGCTGAAAGCACTCCTCACATACCCTCAGGAGATGATTCCCCCATACGTAGGTATTCCTTTACGCCTATATCTCACATCCACCAAACGATCTATTAGGGCATTGTTGGCCCAAAAGATGGACGGTGTAGAGAAACCTATCTATTACTTTAGTAGAATCATACACGGGCCAGAGGCTAGATACACTAGCATTGAGAGGCATTGTTTAGCCCTTGTATTTGTGGCACAAAAGCTTAGATACTTCCTACTGTCATTTACACTCTATATTGTAACTAGGATCCTATAAAGCTTTTGCTTGATAGAACTGTACTAATAGGCAAGCCATCTCGATAGTTATTAATCCTCTTAGAATATGACCTCAAATGCATAGTCCCTCGAGCCATCAAGATTCAAGCTTATCCAGACTTATTAGTTATTTTTCCTTTTAGCACATTCGAGCCACCCGTGGAGGAGCTGTCGGGTGATGATCTCCAAGACAACTTTATAGCAATCAGTTTGGATGAATGGAGTATGGAGTTTAACGATTCGTCGACTGAGAATAATGGGGGGAAAAGAGGTCATCCTAAGGAAGAACGAGGAAGAAATCCGACTATCTTTCAAGTTGGAATTTAAGTGCTCGAATAATGAAACCGATTATGAAGCGCCTGTACTGAGGATGCTCGAAGACCTTAGAAGGGGCATCCAGGTCGTTATAATAAAAGGGGACTCTAACTTGGTGGTTAAACAAGTGACAAGAAAATTCTCCTTGAAGCACATGAGCTTGGTGCCTTACCGAACAATCATACAATGTTTTCTTGGTCAATTCAAAATAGTAAAAATTAAAAGGCATGTCCGAACGATGAATCGGCATGCTGACACTTATGCCACCATCGCCCAGAAGGTTGCCTTTGATGGGGAATCAACAGTCATTCAAATCACCAAGAGGACAGCCCCCTTTAACCATACTAGAGATGTTGCCCACTAACGCAGCAATAATTAGAGAGGAGAAATACGGAAGTAGTTAGAAACAAGTGAAGGCCCGCTGAGTTTAGTGGATCTTGCACAATACTTCATTGCCAGGGGTAACTTATACTATAAAAATAGAGGAGGGTGGTTATCCAGATGTGTAGATCCTGAGGAAGCCAAGAGGAGATTGATCGAAGTGTACGAAGACAGCTGAGAGACCATTGTGGTCCCCTTGTACAGAAGGGTCCAAAGAGTGGGTTATTTTCTTCCCTCGATAAGACAAAATGCTGTGATGGTACAGAGAGACTATGGAAAATATCGATTGATCTATCAAGAAGAAGAATACAACTTCATTTATCAACCTCAAGAGTTGAGGTAACCATATATAGACCTGTTAGTAGATGAAGTTATGCCAACAGACAAAGACGATGATATAAAGCCAAAGAGCCGATCAACCAGGTATTATGTCCAAGAAGGGCAATTGTACTGACGGGGCTATCACGACAGGCCCCTGAAGTGCATCAGGGGGAAGAGGTCGAAGAAGTATTGAAGTAAGCGCACGATCTAGGGCACATTGGGGTGCTAAACTTTATAAGTAGCTTATGACGTTGGGGTATTACTGGCCTATGATGGAGAAAGACTCAGCGAAATTTGTTCGCAAATGTAAAGCTTGTCAGCTATATGGGAACCTGATCCACGCTCCTTCGGTGGACTTGCATTCTCTCTCCATACCCTTCTCGTTCCACACTTGGGTGTTCGATCTAGTAGGGGCAATAAACTCCTCCTCAAGAGGAAAGATTTGGATACTCGTGGCCACTGAATATTTTACTAAGTGGGCAAAAACCATACCATTGAAGAAAGCCACCGCAGGGGTGGTCGCTCGATTCATAAAAGACTATATCATTTGTCAATTTGGCATCCCGAAGGTTTTCCTATCTAAAATGGCACTCCTTTTATGAATAGCGAAGTAATTTTGTTGACAGATAAGTACTCCATCATTCATCACAAGTCGAATGTGGCATACCCGAAGTGTAATGGGCAGGCCAAGGCTACTAACAAGACTTTGGTGAACATCTTGGCCAAAATACTCGAAGATTTCCGAAGCAGATGGGATGATAAGATACCTGAGGTTCTGTGGGCTTATCGAATGACAAAAAGGAAACCAACAGGGTACACCCCATTTTCCTTAGTCTTTGGGGCTGAAGTTTTTTTGCCAATAGAACTCGAGGTACCTTCTGCCCAGTACAACTTTTGAAGCACTATGCTCCCCCATAGCCGGCATGTGCAGGTTGAGGCACTCAAAGAACATAGAGATAATGCTGGGAGGCACTTTGAGATGTACAGAAAGTAGTTGTCTAGATCGTACAATCAAATGGTGAAACTAAGGAAATTTAAGGAAGGAGAATTGGTCTTGAAGGCTTGCACGAGGAACATCCGAGGATTATCATTGCTTAAGTTTGAGGCCAACTGAGACGGACCTTACATCGTTTGATCAGCCCATGGTTCGGGCTACTACGAGATATCCAATGTGGAGGATGATAATACTTTCAAACTTAACAACAAGTGGCTCAAAATTTACTATGTTTGAATGTACTCAATCTTAACTCAACACTTCAATTTCAAAGTCCAATATAATCTAACCCTCGGTTATGGGAGATTCTAAGTCCAATATAACTTGGCCCACCTGACCCTTGGTTATGGGAGATTCTAAAGTCCAGTATAACTTGGCCCGCCTGATCCTCAGTTATGGGAAATTCTAAGACTAATATACATTGTCCCACCTGATCCTAGGTTATGGGAGATTCTAAGTCCTATCTATTAGGCAATGCTAACAACATTTAAATGCAGGAGTTACACAATAACAAGAAGTATACCTCCGGCTTTTGATAATCAGCAAATTGGTGAGCGACCATCTGTACTAAGTCTTCTTCTTCATTCAAATCCCTAAGAGATACAAAAATACGTTACTCGGGAATAATAACAACATTGCTATCCACTTCACCTAATTCCTCCCGCCCACCTCCCACCTGACCTACAGCAGCAGCCTCAGGTCCCTGTGAATAGAGGATTGAAGGCCTAAATAGAGTAACAATGACTTGGATATTGTAGGCGGAGGAGCTAGCGGCACAGTTTACTCGGGCAGGGAAACCTGCGAAGTACAACAAAAAAAATGAGATAAGAACAACAAAAGCAATGTGCAAAGAGCTCAGAAAATGACAAAAAAATAAATAAATAAATAAATAAATATATATATATAAACTTTTGATTCTCTTACCACAATTAATGTAACAATATCAGCGGGGGATTTGTTAACTGACTCAATAATACCGAGAGCACCTGCCTCGAGACCAGCCTACTCGCGCAAGAAATTAAAACTAGGCGAATAACCACTACTCGATTCATTAGAAATAAGAGGTATAACTGCCCCTTAGGGGAAATTTGTAGTTACCTGCGAGGTTGTAGGGGAAGTTATCCCCTTCGGAGCAACTTCCTTCGAAGTTGGTAAAACTTCAATTGATTTCTCCAATAGATAACTTTCTCCAACATCATCGTGCGCACCACCTCGCGCATCAGCATTATAAGGGAAAAGAAGAAAAGTTACAGACTTAGAAATATAATAGCAGACATACCTCTTCTTCTTCCAAACTTCAGCCAAAACATCCTCTAAAACCTCATAATCTCGAGGAAGTGAAGCGGGCGTAGAAGAAGGGACCATTTTTCTCAACCTACGTCTTCGAACAAGAGAATCCTCCTCCTTTTCTTCTTCCTCCTCCTCTTCTCCCTCCACTACATCCACACTTTCTTCTTCCTCATTATCATCATAGTTACCTCCACTAATTACTAACACCCCACCATCAGATACATCCTCATCAGATTGCTAACTTCCTCGCATCTCGCACTTAGTTCCTCTAAGACAATCTTGACTGGGCTAACTAACTTCCTTTTCCTGCTACCTTCAGCAGTCAGGGGAGCATAGAGAAACTCGCGAGAAGCCATCTGGGTTGACATAAAAGCCCTATCCTCCTTATTAAAATTCTCCCAAGTCTTCCTCAGTTGGTTAAATAGCAAGCTAACTTGTTCAATAACTTTGGGGTCAGGAGTTTGGATTGGAAAGACATGCTGGGTAAACTTAAGATTCTTTGCTAGGGCAAGGGCTTTCCTAGTGGACCTCATAGCCGCTATAATAGAAGCAACATGGGAAGCGCCACCTTCTTCGATGGGCCTCGAGGGACTAGGGGCAACAACAGTCGCTCCGACTTAAAGAGAAGATTGAGTTGCCTTTTTCTTTTTACCACAGCCTGATCTACAGGGGCAAACGAAGGCAACTCGAAAGGAACAAAATTGTTGGTGGTGCTGAGCGGGAACAGAAAGTTAAAAGTTGTGCAATTACTTAAACCTAACTCTGTGGGAGGATACCTTTCAACCTCAGGGTATAGGGGCTCCTTGAAAAGGTTACTTTAAAAATTACCAAGCTGGTTCTGCCAGAATACTATTAAATACATCGTCGACCTACCCCCTTGATCTCCCTTACTCGGGATTATGGGGTTGGCTGAGTAATTTGCACAAAGATTAACAACGGTTGATGTGAGGAAAATGATATACATGAAAGAGAAGTTGGTGGGCTTCTCTCTGGTAAAATGGCTCAGCATAAGATTACCTTGATCATAGCCGAATTACATGGCTACATGATGCAAATTATAAACAGAGTAAAAAGATGACCATTCTATATAAGAGGGCAAGTACGAGGGAACCAATAATAGAGGGACATCATTTGCTGGGAAGTTCCTCGCCAGTGCGTCATCAATAGGGATGATGGGTTTTTCTTCATCCGCAAAGAACTGATTTGAAAAAAACTCGTCCACCCCAATGTAGGGGTGATGTACAAAATTTTCAACTTTGTCGATTAACAACACAAAAGGTTTGTTGGAACTTTTATGACTCCAATAGTAGATGTGAGGGACTTTAATAGGATAAAAGCTGGGATAGTTATCGGTCGGGGCATACTCAGGAAAGTGAGCATACAAGAAGGTTGTCATTAACATTTGGTTCACGTAATTAGAAATATCAAACATGTCGATGCTTCTAGCTGAGTCAGCCTGCACCTGATCTAGCCAAGTATATAACCAACCAATGGTAATAGCAATAAGAGGGAGATTCACATCGCTAGCCATATGAACGGCCATATTGATAAAATCCTTCCTCGAACAGTCGTGGGGTTTACCTAGGAGAAAAATCTTCGATAATACAACCCAGATGTAGCCTGCAAGCTCAATTTTTGAATCAAAACCCTTCCTAGCCTAAGGGTTCTCAAACTACTGCTTCCCTCGACGGTTCTCCCTAGCTGCTTCACGTGCTTTGATCACAGCTTTGTCTTCAATGAAATAAAAGTACCTAATCACCTTCGAGTAAGTGAATTTATTGTATGTCACCATACAATCCTTTAAAACCGCCACTAATTCCACTCAAGCGGCTTTCTCAGCCCCAGAAACAACCTCCTCAAGGAATGTGTTAAATCCCGTCACCTCCAAGCCAAATAGCTCATAAACATCCTTAAGAGTGATAGTGAATTCACCCCCAAGAAGCCACGAAGTATATGAACTATTACTCCAACGAGATACAAGAAGCTGAAGGGTGTTGTTGTTCTTGATGATAACCCGATCAGAGCTAATTGCACGGGGAAATTGGAGTGTATGTAATTAATCCAAGGACCCAAACCTTCACGGGCGTCAGAGGTTGATTCAAACTCAACCTTGGAAAATGGGTAGTCGCCACGTTCAATATGAAACCTAGTGACAGTGCCAATGTGGATATATACGAAATCCTCAGCGTCGCCACTTTCCTCCATCAGTAGTCTTGCCTGCGTCACTGGCACCAGATCACCGGGGAAATTTTTAGCCGTCGACTAAAAATGATCAAGCTCACCAAAGTATGGAGCATGACGATAGCGTGCCCACTAGTTCTAGCATACCTGAGTACAGGGGGAAGCACCCCTAACAGATTGGGTCCTCCTCACAATAGGTGCCATGAAATAAGTTAGAAGAAGAAGATAAATAAGTAGTTTGAAGACGGGAAAGAAGAAAGAAAACTCTTTCAAACTTGTGCGAGATAAAGCGCTTTGGGGGAAATTTAAATAAAATCTCTTTATGTCCCCCAAGGCATCTGGCACACGCAATCGTAAAGTCCTATCAAAGAATGGCTCCCTTAGAAAAAGACCACAATGCATTTGAAAGAAGGAAGTAGTTCGAAAGAGGGACCAGATGAGTTCCTCGTACGTACCTTCCCTTTAATATGCAGCCCGATATTTATTATAATATAGTTATTTGCCTATACATAATGCTCATTCTTGCAGGAAAAATTAGAAGATTGACCAGGAATTTCGTACAAATATTTCTTCATGCAATAAACAAATATCTCTACAAATGGGCAAATATAGGGGGTGTCTCCGCCAAAGTGCGATTAGCCAAATTGATTCTACATTTGGCAAATAAAGAAGGAAGACAGATCACTCGGGGGAGCTACCACGAAGACCTTCCACAGACACCCCTCGAAGGACTTCCCTTGAAGACCAATGTTATTCTAATAATAATGTCTTATAATATAAAGTAGAATGCATTCGATTATGTATTTCATGTATTGAGCAAACTTTCTTTGTAATATGGGCGAGGTTGTTCGGTATCCTCGAGGAACTATACCTGGTAGGGCATAGGAGAGCTCACATGCTCTATCGAACGAACTCCCGTTGGGAACCTCGCAGGGACATGGTTTGGAGGATTGAGAGCAAGGCAACGTTGGGAATGTAACAACTAACCTTCTTGGCACACTTGGGCGGAACTCCATCTAGTACATATAGCTGATCGAGCCACTATAATTTAAAACTATTCGGAGGAACCTCAGTCTTATACCTTCGTCCTGGAAATAGTCCTTATCCAACAAATATACTAAATGACTCGAGCCACTTGTTGGCCGAGCCATCTCAAACTATACACCATCCATTTGATTGATGTAACCACACGTCCAGCGGGGTCACTGTTTATCCACTTTATGACGTCATGTCGTCTCACGTTAAAGAACTCGAGATCATGGAACTCAATTGAGATTATCCTTAGGATGGCAGACCTAGGCCACCTAAACCTGATCTCGTATTCGTTCTAAGGCATGCCCTTGAGCTGCCACGTCACATCCCTCATTAATGCCACCATGCTTCTAACAAGTTAGGCAGTTTCTCACCAAAATATAATTTCTCATGCATTTAATGCAGTATCTTGGACATTAATGTGATGGTACCCTATCTTTTAAAGTCGGTCGATCATGTCCAATGCCATCAAGGTCACTCGAGTAACCTTGAATTTATATAAATAGATAAACCAAATAATTTATAACGGCGGCACTCTGGATAATGAAATGTTGTTGGTTTTCCCTCATACACGAGAGATCCTGTGAGAGAACATTTATTGCTGCAAACATTCCCCTCATACCCATCAATACCAGTATCATTGAACATTAACTGAATTGAGAGTTCCTGCCTTGCCTTTATTGTGCCAAGAGTGCTTGCTCTTTCTCCCTCCGACCAAGTTACTTGTTGGTCCCATTCATTTATTGTGCTATGATGCATTTATGGTGTAAAGATATTGTTTAATACTATCTTGAGTATTGAATGTTATTATCTCTTCCTTGCCTATGTTCATCATTGATATTAAACACGGTCATGTTAACTAATCCCGATCTTCATAAGGGGTTACGCCTCGCATAATACTAATTGTATTCCAAGAACCCACATCTTACACTCTTTAATTATTAGCTTATATATTTAGATAGAAGTCCTGACATTCCCAGAATTTATCCCCAATGAATTTAGGTGTTTACCGACCTTCCCGTTAAATATAAGTTCCTTTATTTAAATATTCATTCAACGTTATCGAATTTCTACACTTTATTTACTTAGTCACTAGTCTTCCCGAGTCATACCGTAACTCCCATGTTCCCGTATCCTGGATCCTATTCCCGGCTAACCCAAAGAATACCTTAGCCTACCAATTTTTTAAAATTATCGGTGTAAGGACACAAATTTCCAATTGAGTCCATATATAGTTTTGGCTCAATTCCGGACAAAAACATTTATTCATAGGATAGTATTTATTGTAATATTCTCAAACCTATGAAGTGTATGTTGAAGACGTAGCGGCAAAGAATTTAAAGCTTCATCAAAATGTCGGTTTGCGTGCCTCGTTTCTACGTCATTAACTAAGGTTCCATGCTCCCAAGGTATGAATGTAATTATATGTATATAGGAGCTTGGAACAATTTGAATTGGGTGTTAGGTGAAATAAAAACTGCATTTTAGTTTCAGAAAGAATCAATTAAGAACTTTAAAATAAGTATATAAAAGTTTCTGGGCCAAAATCGAATTTTTCAATCTTTCTGGTCGTTCGTTAGAAATGTCGTTCGAATGAGTTTTTTCGTTCGAACCATATTTCGTTCGAACAAGTTTTTTCGTTCGAACCAGTTTCGTTCGAACGAGTTTTGTCGTTCGAACCAGGTTCGTTCGAACGAGTTTTGCCAACGACCCTAACTGGTCAGTCGTTCGATATGTCGTTCAATATGTCGTTCGAACGAATGTTCGTTCTAACGAGGTATCTAACGAACTTCTAACGAGCCCAGGCTGGTCACTCGTTAGAAGTCTCGTTCGAACGATAATCACGTTCGTTCGAACGAACTTCCAGCGGGAACAGTTATTTGGCAGTTTTTTTGCAGTTTTTCCCCACTCCTCCACTTGGTTTTCAACCAACTTTTTTCATACATTATTATGTACGGGAAACACATTTTCCAAGACAACTTTTCCAACATTTGTTTATCTCCAAAAGAGAGTTTGAGAGCAAAATTAGTTTAGGAAAATGTTCAAGTTTTGAGTGTTAATTTTTAATGAAAAATTCATACACACTCTAGTTTACACCCAATAATTGTTTATCCAAGTTTCTATATTTATATCAATTGCTTGGAGTTTTTGGCACCGGTTTTCTCTACCGAATTCAAGAGACGTTTCGGGTTTGCTTCTTCACCCCATCACAAAGAAGACTTTTGTTGAGATTCTACCCGCAAGGAGAAAGGCTCCATGCTTGGGTGACGGTGACCATATAAAGTCCCATTGGTGTATTCCGAGACCACGGTGGAGCTCCGTTGGTTATCCGCTAATTGGAGGTTGATACAAGAAGGAGCATCACGGCTTGAGAGGGTTCGAGTTTAGGAAGTAAGTCTTTTTTCTTGTATTTTGTAATACCGTTTTTAGTGGATTTGAGGCTAGGGCCGTCCCGAGGTTTTTTCCCGTTAGTGGGTTTTTCCTCGTACATCGCGGTGTAGTGTGATATTGTTTATTTTATCTTGCACATCATTTAGAATCCATGCTTAGGATAAATTCAAGATAAAATTCGGTTTAATTCTCACACTATATTAAAATTGGACTTTAATTTAATATTGGGTAAAATTGGTTTATTCAAGTCATTTGCTAAAATTGGTTTCGCCTAACTTTGAATAATTGTTAATTATGACTTAGGCAATTTCTAGGACTTGAATTATGTTTTAATTTGTTTCTTAAGATATTAAAACTCTACCTTGTTTATTTGTTGAACCATCTCAATGCTTCCGCATTTATTTAAAAGGAAATTATATTTTAATTTGAGATTATTAATCACCGGGGATCCAACTGCGTTTTCAATCGGCTAGCCTAAATGGACATATTTTGATCCCACCAATATTCTAGAAGTATTAAATTAATATTTCGTAACTCTTAAATTCATCGGGACCTCGGACGACTAACTAGAACACAAATGAACCATTCTGGGGTGAATAGGGCATCTGAATCGATCCACCCCAAGGGTCGAACCGGTTCACCCTTGCAGTTTCAAGGCTGTTATCCATTTTTTATGAAATTTCCATATTTTCTTCATAATTAACCCATTGTTCATCACCCAAAAATTATCCAATCATCACTTATGGTCTTTCACGAGTTTTATATCATCTAAAAATAATATCTTCATCAGGATAACACCTAAATCATGATTAATTCAGAAGGGTACCATATTCTTCAAAAATTATAAAGTGGGTGACTCCTAACTTTCAAGATTCGTATCTTTGCTTAGGTTTGTGTCAAGAAAAAATCTTTCTCAGGGATATACATTAGATCTATATTACCACATCATAAAATCACAATATCCATCTCTAAACCAACATTATTCTTATTATTTTTCCAGATTTTCTAATCAATCTTTCAATTCTACAATTTTCTAATCATCAAAGTGAGATCCTTTACATGCATATAGTGAAACCTATTCCACATCCTCAATTATAAATTAGATCTGAAAATCTACATGGGAACCTACACAAACAAATTAAGAAATAACTTTAAAATCAACTTAAGCAAGAAAATTCTTACCTTAGGATGAAGGGTGAAACTCCTCTTCTTGAATTCTCCTCTTGAATCTCCGATTCTCCTCCTTTTTTGAGCTTGGTATCTCCTCTCTGTGAGTGGGGTTGCTAGGGTTTATTTTGTAATGTAAATGGTGTTTCCCCAAACTCTTATTTAACTTATAAAAAAACATAATCCCGAGTTAGGCCTAAATCCCCATTTTGGATCCCCAAATGGGCCCGAACCTAAATCAAAATAGCCTGATATCCTCTCAAATGATATACCTATACCCCTGGACTATTTTTAAAGGTCTAAAACACCTAAATGAGCTCATAAAGCCTTCCTAAATGCATCCCAATTAAATTTATTCTACTTAGATATTTTTATTATGTTTAAACGACACACTCATATATGTTTATTAGCATATGATTTATTTTCACTGGTGAACTCACTACACCAAATTGAGTCATGTAATTATATAATCACTTATAAACATTTATTTTTAATTTGAATCTTAACCATTTAAATTTTTAATCCATTTGATTTAATTTATTCCCAAAATTAATCCAAAATTTTTAAATTAAATGCCGTCACAATATTTTATTTCAAAAATACGGGGTATTATATTCTTTCCCCCTAACAAAGGAATTATGTCCTCGAAATTTATTGAAGCTTAACCTTACATTTTAATTTGTACCTTTATCACAAGTTTTTACACCCATTTAGTCCATAATCATATCCCATGAGAGAAAATAAAAGGTTAATCCATTCCTAACATAACATCACTAGGGTACCCATATATGCCACATTACATGCACAAACACATGCACAAATATCAATTATGGATAACATCTATACATCCAACCTTAACCATACATACCATGCACGTCCATCAAGCGAAGTATATCTCTACATATGTAAAACGTAAAAAAAATAACATCTTTGTATCTAACTTCCCTCAACTACCGACTTTTGCCAATTTCATGCGTGGGACGTCTCACAAGAGAAATTCAAATAAGGAACCCTTCCGATACACTATTGTACGGATTAGTCAGTTATTGAGATCCGTCAGCCCAAGATAAAAATAAAAATAATTGTTTATGTTAATTCCATAAATTTCCTTTTACGACCATTCTCAACAAAAGTTTCCTCAATTACAAGGGATACACTAAATCCCGATAGATTTATCTTTTTTATCATACCAAGAACAACAACAAAAATGTCCTAGGATATAACATCTATCAACTCCTAATATTAGCTACTTTCATGCGTGGGATGTCTCGCGAGTTAAATCCAAATAAGGAACCCTCTTGATACACTAATACATAGCTTTGTCGGTCGCTGAGATCTGTAAATCCAGGACCCACGTCTATTAATATGCTTAATCAATGTATAAGGCTCAATGACCCTACTTATTCCTGTAAAGGCTACCAATGCTTACTTAATAATGTTATTTATGATCGTACACCTCATCATGTAAACGGGACTACCACTAGTCCTAATATTCCCAAAGGAACCAAATAGTTCTAAAATAAAAATTCTCTCCGCTTTGCATACTCTTAACATAAATAGGAAGGTTTCACCTTCGGATAATTTTCACATTTATTTATCCTAAAACCTAACATTATTCTCATATGGTCTACATTTGTATCCCGAATCGAACACTCATAGTATCCCTAATTTCCAAAAAAAATTAGTAACAAATCCTCCTAAGGTAAATTCTTATACCCCTACAGATAAGTCACTATAAATGCATGTCCCTCAACTCACGGGTGAAACAACGTAAAGAACTTTTATAAGATGGAGTATACCTTCACCAATGTACTAATGAGAAAGTTTTTACTACGGAGTACTACGCACTAGCACTAAACTAAGCATGTCTTACAAGATTAAAAAGTTTAGATCATACCATTACTATTGGTGCAGGTGTTGGTCCCTCTCCTAGTGAGACGTAACACACACGTCCGTACTACAGCTACAACTGCTGTCTCTGAGGTGGAGTTGGTAGCGCTGGTAAGGCTGGAACTATCGGCACTGGCTGGACCTACAGTGGTTGACATTCCCCCTGAGGTGTGCGGTGTCCTCGTTGTTCCCAGAGGGCACTTTCAGGAAAAATGTCCCTTCTCACCACAAATATAACAATTTCCTTGGAACTTATGCCTATCTGGTTGTCGCCCCTTTTGGCCTTAATCTTGCTGCCCTTGGCCCTGGTGGCCTCTCTATTGTTGGCCTTGCTGGCCCTGACCCTGGCCTGGTGGCCCTGTCTGTTTTAATTATTAGAACATCTTAATCTCTTGTACTACTCTGAAGATTGAGGGCCCTGAAATTTCTGAGCCTCCGGGCTATTACTCCCATTTGCCTCACCCCGTTGGTTTAGCATCTCGGAGTGGTGTCTTTTCTCCACTTTATTTTTTTGGATTGCCCTATGATCTTGGAAATGCAATAAGGTGGCATTCATCATTTGGTTATATGTAGTGAAAGCCTAATTTCCCAATAGTAATTGTCTGATGTGCCAGGCTGTCCCGAACAAGAACTTCTCCATCTTCCTCTACTCTGTATTTACCTCCCCCTTAGAAAAATAGGAAAGAGCAGTAAACTCTTCCTCATTTTTTGTCACAATGTGACCCTCCTACTTGAGTTCCATGAACTTCCTTTGCATTTTTGATAGAATCGCCTGAGGAAAGTACTTCCCCTTAAATTTCTCCCAGGACTCATCTATGGTCAAACTATCCCTCCCTGCTTTCAAAGTGACGGACTCCCACCACTGAAGTGCTGCTCCTACTAGTCTAAATAAGGCCAACATCTACCTCTGAATAGGCGTACACTCCACCATCTATAAATGTCAATGAATACCACTCTTCCACCTGCTCGCCACTAAAATATCTGAATTGACTGCAAACTCCGGGGGGTGTGCCTTAGTAAAGGCCTCCCTAGCTTTGTCCCAGATCAATCTAGGTGTCTGGACTGGTAGCATCGCCTACTGTGGTGGTCGTGGTGGCTGTTGAGGCTGTTGGGGAGAAAAATGCCTTAACATAACTGCCATCGCGATGGACATTACCTGAGTCACTATAGTGGAAATCTCTGCCAGCCCAACCACATGTGGGGTTGGTGGTGGGAATGGTTGCTGTTTCGACTCCTACTAATCCCCCTCATCTGTAGTTGGCGAGGTGACACCTCCTTGTCTACCTTTCCTACCATTTTCCATGTGAAAGCAAATGAGATTCATATTAGTATCGAATGAAAAAAATACAATGATTCCTAAACATAGGGCTCCATGCATCAAAAAATACAACACATGATGTAATGAACACACACATATCCTAAGGACACTAGACCTGAATGCTCTGATACCAACTGTAACAACCCTCATTTTCTCATGTAAAGGTTAGTCGGACACGATACGTCGAATATAGGGCTTGCTTGACAATTTTTATTATTCTTAGCATTGACCGTAATAAACATTCATAATTTAAACAATGTTTAAATTAAAATTGGACTAAATAAATGAACATAAAGTAATAATGAATCTAACATCCACGTTCAATAAAATAAAAAACCACGTGAACAAAAATCTCTCGACTAATCAATCAAATAACTCTGGGCTTATGCCCTTTCAATAATCCAAAATAAATAAAGATAAGAAGAAGTAGCAACCTAAGCTAGAATCAATAAATCATTCTTTGAGAAGCAAAACATGACAGCAAGTCTGATATTCCTTCAGTCCCGCTATCCCTGTCTAAGTAAACCTAGGGGCGGGGAAACATTTTTTATTTTAGGTCAGCGCCCTAGAGTGTACAAGAATTAACTTACTGAAATTGAAATGCAAGAATATAGTTAATTTAAATGAAAGACTCCCATCGACACTCACATACGATAAGTATATCACCTCTCACCTAGATGCCATCCTAACCGTATCCTAACCCAAAATCATAAAATCAATATAGATAGTAAGAGCATTATTAAATATGTGGTGCGTCTAGCATAATTTATGTACTAAAATATTTTTGTCTGCATTTGCATTACCATTTTTTTGAATAACTAAGTAAAATTTTCCATAACCGTGTTATAATCATTTATCATGCATACTATGTAATATTGGGTCTGTATTTTATAGTATACATCATTAGACTGGTATTTCTTCCTTTTCATTTCCATTAATTTATATACACATCCTTCTATATGTGACATTAAGGTATCTACCAATAGCATCTCGTTCGTGCTCTATCAACGAGATTGTAGGAGTTACTTATCCAAAATGGACGAAACAAAACACAATCAAGTGGGGCGGTACCTGATGATACGAGAAATCGTACACATGTAAATCTCGTGCCAACAAATCAAGTATGAAGTGTAGAATCAATAGATAAAGAAAGCAAACAGAGAGTAGACAAGATATAGAGTGGTTCAGTCCCTAAAATGGGCCTACCTCCACTGTGTTGCTCCCTTCTCATTATGTGCATCGCATTGTACAATATTATCGTGCCTATAGAGGCGTACAAGTATGAGAATAAAGGAGAGTACATGATAGTATTAGAGATTCCGGTGAGCCCGTGAGGTGGCTGTGATGTAGATTCTAGGCCTCCAAAGCTTATGTTGGGGTGATGTAGAAAGAATCTGTGTTGTAGTGCCTCGGGTGTGTCTGGAACTGATCCCTCACTTTCAGGTGTGATCCTCTATTTATAAGGTAGTGTGTTGAATCACGTGCCCTGAGCACGTGGCGTGCACCAAGTCTGCAGATATGGAAGAGGGTGTGCGGCCCAGAGTAGCAGCGCTGAGCTGTTGGAGGGGGCCCGCGGACCCTGAGCTGGGGTGCCGCGGCCTCTTATGGAGAGGGCCTCACCCTACAGTTCTGGCAGCGCCTCGAGTGAGATACCGACCGCGGCCTGTATGGCTTGAAAGCGATTGTAGAAGTACTGCCACGGCAAGGTGATATACTTGTACTATCAATAAGCCCCCAAGCCGTAGTGCCAAGGGGGATATATTGGGACTGCGGCTTAGTAGCTTATGTGCCGCGGTGCTTTTAAAGCAACGATTCGTCTTCCGCGCTCCCTTATATAAATTGTTTCTGGCCGTGGACTTCATTACGTTTCCAAAACTCTTGAGAGCAAATCGAGAGCAAAACTCTGCAAATTTCTTCTTGCGTATTCCGGCGACCCTCCGAGGCGGTGTGTGGCAGTTCAAGGTGGTCTGTAGCTGATCTTCACTATTCTCTTCATTCCCAGGTGACTTTTCAACCACTATTTACAATTTTCTTCCCTTTTTATGCCTTTCCCGATTCATTTGCTAGAAATCTAGGGTTTTATTTGTTCGTTTTGCTTTTTCCCATATATGCTGCATATGACATACATATCATTGTTCTTGATGTTCATAGTCGAACCCTCCACATTCTGTGAATTTAATCTTAGAATGGTTGAAAATTGGATAATCAACTGTATAGGATAGAGGTCGCGGCATGATAGGATTATAATAAATTCGTCTGAACTTGCAATTCTGCGTCAAACCATGCTAAATGGCCGCGGTCCCTCAAGCCATCATCCGCGGTATCAAATCACCCCCTTGGTCATCTCGGAACAGCCTTAAAACTTTCATGAACCCAAGACATCCATGTAAAATAATTGTAGTTGCTACTAGAGCGTATCGAATTGTCTGAAGAATTAGGAATGGCCGCGGTCGGGAATGCCTTAAAGCAATTCTATCTTATTTCCGTGGCAGCGCATGTTCCACAAATATGGGTGTGTGCCGCGGCCAGTTAGGACCGTAAGGTCCATAAGCAATAGAGTTCGCCCGTTAATAACTGTGTTAGGGACGTAATTCCAAACTTTTAATACTTAAAAATACCCTTCTGCGGCTTCGTGAAGTCTTACAAGTCACACTGGCTGCGGCGCCTAACTGCGAACTCTGCTTTTCAGGTACTGCTGCAGCCATATGAGCTTTGACCCAGACGAGTTCCTGAGAGGCTTTTGGGCAAAGCATTTTAGGACCTCTCCCCCCGAGCTTACCTCCGTGCCCCCTCTAAGATCAGTTGGGCCCTGCAAACTGAAAGATTGCCCGAACTGCGTGATAATTGACTCAACCTCCGCGGACTCTGCATCTGGGAAGGATTCCCAATCTCAGCCGATGGAAGAGGAAGCCAACTCAAGTACACATCCAATGGGTGTAGGAGAAAATGTCGCGGCTGCTAGAAATAACCCAGGAGGCACATCTGGGAGGGCTGAGAGACCATTGGTTGCGCTTGATATCCGCGGCTCGATGACCCAAGATTGGGTAGAGCAGGTTGCTGAGGCTTTTGAATTTCCAGAAAATTTGACGTGCTCAGCCCCTGCCGCGAACCAAAGACCATGCACGGTTCTGTCCGACGATGGAATTTGCTTCCCTTTGCACGCCTTCATCTATGGGCTGCAGCTGCCAGTTCCTGTTCCCATCCGTCGCATTTTCTAGACGATGAAACTGGCCCCAGTTCAGTTAGATCCCAACGGTTGGAGAGATGTTCTTGCTGCAGTTGTCCTTTGGGAGAACTTGTTCAAAAAGGACATTACTCCCACGGAGTTCTTTCATTTCTACCGCCCAAAGGAGAACTCAGTAAAGTTCGCGGGCTACTACTATTTTTCTAGCCGCGGCAGGGACGAGACCCTTTACACTGGGAGACTGACCAGTGTGAAAAACTGGAAGGGGAAATATTTTTACATCTCCGGTGAAGGCTGGGAGATGCACCCCGAGGAGAATGAAAGAGAGAGATCATATAAAATGTCGCAGCAGTGGGGTTCACCCTCAAAACTAGGTATAAGATTATAGTCGCGTCCTTTAATTTCACGTAACTTCCACTAACTTGAATTCTCTTTTCTTTCTGCAGCCTTTGACAATCTGCACTTGAACAAGCGACAGGAAAAAAGAGTTGCTGAGGCCGCGGAAGTTCCTGCTGAGCATAAAAAGTTCAGCATACTTGTAACGTCGGCAACTATATTTGAGGCGGGATTCTTCCCAAACAAATCAATTTCTCAACAGATGGGTGCAGAAGGTAATTAACTGTGCCATTATTTTTATTCCGCGGTCATTTTATTTTCTTGAATTTGTTGATCTGATGCTATTCCTTTTCAGGTGAAGAAATTGACAGGGAATTGCTAGCGGCGCAGCTAGCAGAGATGGACGAGGACGCAGTCGTCTTAAATAACACTGCGCAGAGCAGGAAGAGGAAGAGGTCCAGAGCTAAGGTACCTGCCGCGACCCCTACTGGAGATAAGGCCACTGATCCTGCCATGGATCAGGTGGTTAATGATGAAAACCCTGCGCATCATGAACACTTTGATGACGACATAGGGGAAAATTTAGCCGCGGTTGGCCTGATGTCAGCGGAAGTCCCCCTTCAATCGTCCTCTCCTCCCCCGCTCACTGTAGTGGCGATTAATGCAAATTTGCCACCTCCCCAATTCCGCGGAGCGTCCAGTCCAGACGGTAGGCCAAGGCCTCAATTAAGGCAGCCTGACCCAAATTCCTCCTGGGACACTACTGTAAAGGCTACGCGGAGAATGAAGCGAGCCTTGGATGCCGCGGACCTCGACAGGCTGGTTGGGGAGGATCACGAGGATCTGGAGGACTGTGACCTCCACAGCCTTCTGAGGGTACGTACTAGTCATTTAATCTTTGCATCTCATATTTTTCTGTACTTTTGCTAACGTCTTTTATTTCATACAGGCCGCCGATGTCATTGTGGTCCAGAAGAGGAAGTATAAGGCTTTGTACAAGTTGAAAGAGGCCGAGAAGAGTGCTCATGCCGCGGACCTGCAGTCTGCACGGACCTCTTCTTTTGAGGCAGGGAAAGTGTCCGCTGCCGCGGCCCTCCAGGCAGCCCAAATGGACTTGGAGAAGGTCAACAAGGCCAGAGAGGAAGCGGAGGAGAATTTCAATCAAGCCGCGGAATCTCTGAAATCATCACAGGCCCAAGCAGTCGAAGCCGCCCGTATTGCAGAGATTGCAAGTACCAAGCTCACCCTCCTCCAGCAGAAATATCAAGAGCTAGAAGACAAGTCTACTCAGAAGGATGAAGCCCACGCTGCGGCCATACAAAAAATGGAAGTTGATCATGGCGACGCCCTCCAGCTAGCCATAGATCATGCCGTGGAGTCATTCAAAGGCTCCAAGGATTTCTTCCTCACCAATAACAGGGCATACCTCCGCGGCTACCAGGAGTTGCGGCAGAGAATCATTAAGAACTTCCCTGATGCCAAGGAGACGGTCCTCGCTTGGAAATTAAGTGATGCAGAACATCAGGAGTGCATTGTTGAGCTGAAGGCCGCGGCTAAAGAGAGAGCAAGGCTGATAGCACAAGCAGAGGCAGAGGCAGCGGCCGAGGACGGCGAGACAGATACTACCACGGGCGGAGAAGAGGCTAATGATGATGATGACGCAGCCTCCTAAATTCTTAATTTCTATTGCATCAACTTTTTATAATCTTAAACTCTGTTGTGGCTGTGGCCCTTCTTTCTGTAATCCAAGGCTATTAATACAAAGGTTGTGGCCATATTTTTATCACTGCTTAATATTCCATGCTTTTCTATATTGCATGTTTTACATTGCCTGCTATAATGAATGATTGCACGCTACTGCCTCATATTTGCAACTTGTTTTCCGTATTGAATGAACTTGTAGTACTTGTAACCAGGTCCGCGGCATCATAGTATAATTCGATGCAATCTTGCTCTTGTTAATCATCCGCAGTGTCCTTGTCACTTTATTGCCCTTTTTGTTTTACCCTAGCACCACTGTAGGGCTGTGATCCCCCAAGCCGCGGTGGCAATGAAGTTTGGTTTTGGGGCTGCGGCTTGATTTCTTCAATTTTTCGTAGAAGCCGCGGCCCCTTTTTGTTATCTACTCTTGCCATGTAGAAATAATGAATAGATTGATGTCGCGGTGATTTGAACGAGGGCAAATATTCTGAATCCAAGCCCACCTCAGCGACTCAGTCGCTTTTTCCATTCAGTTGTGGCAGGTTGCCATCCAGCACTAGGGCAGTGGTGGATGAGGATTCTGCGGCATCTATTTGACTGCTGACAAGAAAATGGGGCTGCAGAACCTTGCCCTTGGGAAATCGAGGCCACCCTTCTGTAGGTTTGACTTGCCTCATGATCATAGTAACAGAGCCTCCAATAGCCGCTTCGATTGTCTTTCATGGCTTTCCTTTAGTCCTTGGGACACTATGAAGCCTCCCCAGGCTGGGTTATGTTATTAAGCCACCCACAGCTAATATGCGAGACACTATCAAGCCTCTCCAGGCTGGGTTATGTTATTAAGCCACCCACAGCTAAATATGCGAGACACTATCAAGCCTCTCTAGGCTGGGTTATGTTATTAATCCACCCATAGCTAAATATGCGAGACACTATTAAGCCTCTCCAGGCTGGGTTATGTTATTAAGCCACCCACAGCTAATATGCGAGACACTATCAAGCCTCTCCAGGCTGGGTTATGTTATTAAGCCACCCACAGCTAAATATGTGAGACACTATCAAGCCTCTCCAGGCTGGGTTATGTTATCAAGCCACCCACAGCTAACATTGGGTCATTATGAAGCCTCCCCAAGCAGGGTTATGTTATTAAGCCACCCACAGCTAACGATATATATATAAATCCATCCCTGGCCAGATATTGTAACTCTCCCAGCTCGATGACGAGCCCCAAAAGCTTAGAATGAGCATTATAAGCCCCCGTGGCTAATGTCGCACCCTGAGAGCAGAGAATTGGCGTTATAGGCCCTGGTGGCCAATAAAAGCTCCTTGAATCCTCAGATGCTTTTGCGAGTATGGTCATCATATGATAAGATGTAGTTGCACATTGCGAGGGGAACTTCTGAGCCAATGGAGGTCGTAACCCATCCATAAGTTCATCCTGAAGTAGAATAATCCTTCGAGATAGTTTTGTTATATTTCCTCTGAAATATGATTGAGACAAAAAGTCTTTTTGTGAGATAGCAGGTTATGAAACCAAGAGAAATATCAGATATAGCTAAACTTGCTAGTTCATATATTTATATATGTATGCTGCCAATGACTTTGATAACAAAACATAAAGTCTTGAGTATTAAGGCTACAGTGAGCTTCATAAAACATAAACAGAAATAGTTGAAATTAGAAAGACTAAGGATGAGATGTGGCATGCAGCCTCTTCCAGACTGGGTTAAATCTCTTATGCATTCTTCAGGAATCGTTGAAGCATCCCTTGCCCAATTATCCTTTCAACTTCATCCTTCAGAGCATAGCATTGCTCTGTGTCATGGTCATGGTCCTGATGGAATTTGCACTAGGTAGCTTTGTTCCTCTTATGGGGTGGGGCTCTCAATTTTTCTGGCCACCTCAAAATCTTGTCCCCTTTGATGACTTCCAAGATCTCTTCAATCGGGAGGCTCAACTGAGTATAGACACCTGACTTTTTCTGCCTTTTTTGACCTCTGACGGTTGATTCCGCGGTTTCATTTACCGCCGCGGCAGGCATGGATGGCTTTGCTATTTCCTCCACTTTCGTGCCTATGTTTTTAGATCCCGCGGACTCCAGCATTAGTACCCTCTGAGTGAGAAAATTGACCTGGGTCTAAAGCGAGGCGTGGCTGTCATAGAGGTGATTAAGGTGATTGTATAGTTGCACAATCTCATCCTTGACTTCTGCACTCTGGCTGGATTCTCCTTCCATATCTGCTTTTGTTAGTCTTTACAATGTATATATATAATCTGAGAACAAACTAACAGAAGTGAGCAATCTCAGAGATGCTGAAGTAACCAAGTAAGAAACGGGGATGCAGCATTCACTGCTACGGGGTACCACGGCCGCGGCTATAAGGCACATAGCAAGATGCCCTGTCGCGGCCTCATATGATACACCATGGTAGAGCTAGAGCCAGACTGATTATGCTCCTCAACGTTTGAATCTTTTGTAACTACCCTAGTGGAGGCCACGGCCCTAAGACATATTTATTGTCTGGCCGCATCGCCTCCTAGGCAGCAAGGAGCAATCCCAAACCTGAAGCTCGGGAACTGAGTTTCTCTCCCGGAACTTATGGAGAGCACACCTACTAGGGTTTGTCCATGAGTAAATAACCTCTCGGTGCACACGCGGCAAAGTTTCAATGATAAACCCTAGATCATAGGCCAAGAACAGCAAAAAAGGAGTAGATACAATCCCTCCCTAATCATTCATCTTTTTTAGGCAAAAGCCCGTCATGCTTTTCGATACTAGCTAGATAGAATGATATCACAGGGGTATGCAAGATGGATCTAAAGCCATAAGATGGAGTATATCTGGATATAAGAAATACCCACCTATGGGTGTGAATATGATGCAGAGTCCAATAACCAGTAACCGACCCGTGAGGAGATGATCCAAAGGACCCCCCCCCCCCCCCCGGGATCGAATAAGGTGTTTGAAGAACTCATATATGCAGGGAAACAAGATTGAAATGTCTCTTTCCCATAGACGGCGCCAAATTGATGATACGAGAAATCGTACACATGTAGATCTCGTGCCAACAAATCAAGTATGAAGTGTAGAATCAATAGATAAAGCAAGCAAACAGAGAGTAGACAAGATATAGAGTGGTTCAGCCCCTAAAATGGGCCTACGTCCACTGTGTTGCTCCCTTCTCATTATGTGCATTGCGTTGTACAATATTATCGTGCCTATAGAGGCGTACAAGTATGAGAATAAAGGAGAGTACATGATAGTATTAGAGATTCCGGTGAGCCCGTTAGGTGGCTGTGATGTAGATTCTAGGCCTCCAAAGCTTATGTTGGGGTGATGTAGAGAGAATCTGTGTTGTAGTGCCTCGGGTGTGTCTGGAACCAATCCCTCACTTTCAGGTGTGATCCTCTATTTATAAGGTAGTGTGTTGAATCATGTGCCCTGAGCACGTGGCGTGCACCAAGTCTGCAGATGTGGAAGAGGGTGTGCGGCCCAGAGCAGTAGCGCTGAGCTGTTGGAGGGGGCCCGCGGACCCTGAGCTGGGGTGCTGCGGCCTCTTATGGAGAGGGTCGCACCCTACAGTTCTGGCCGCGCCTCGAGTGAGATACTGGTCGCGGCCTGTATGGCTTGAAAGCGATTGTAGAAGTACTGCCACGGCAGGGTGCTATACTTGTACTACCAATACCTATGCAATTTCAACGTTGCACGACCCATACCAAGCAGCGTCACATAGATCCCACATCAACATTTAACTGTTATAAGTGGCGTTGCCACATAGTATCTAAAATATGACCTAACACTACGCCTATCCCACCTATACCAACGTATGCAACCCCAACCGAGGGACGTCGATGAACAAAGGTATGTTCCACACACATAAATAGTTATATATCTATACCACACGATACGTGTATAGATAATTTCTCTATAATTACCCCCATAATATATTATTGATTTTCCCATCAATATTTTCCATATAAGTAACTATCTCGTTAATTATTAGTTTTTGTATTTAGATAATAGTCCCAATATTCCCAGAATTTATCCCTAATTAATTTAGGTGTTTACCGACCTTCCCGTTAAATATAAATTCCTCTATTTAAATAGTTATTCAACATTACTGAATTTATACACTTTATTTACTTAGTCACTAGTCTTCCCGAGTCATACCGTAACCCCCATGTTCCTGTATCCCAGATCCTATTCCCGGCTAACCCAAAGAATATATTATCCTACTAATTTTTCTAAAATTCTCGGCTAGCCTAAAATGGACATATTTTGATCCCACCAATATTCCAGAAGTGTTAAATTAATATTTCGTAACTCCTAAATTCATCGGAACCTCGGACGACTAACCTAGAACACACACGAACCAACCTGGGGTGAACAGGCATCCGAACCGGTTCGGTGCCAAATCGATTCGTCCCTGCAGTTTCGAGGTTGCTATCTATTTTAGACGAAGTTCCCATATTTTCTTCATAATTAACCCATTATTCATCACCCAAAAGTTATCCAATCTTCACTTATAATAACTAATCTAACAACAATTTCTATATTAGAATAACACCTAAATCATGATAATTCAAAAGGGTACCATCTTCTCCAAAACTTATAAAGTGGGTGACTCCTAACTTTCAAGATTCTTATCTTTGCATAGGTTTGTGTCAAGAAACAATCTTTCTCAAGGGTATACATTAGATATATATTACTACATCATAAAATCACAATATCCATCTCTAAATCAACATTATTCTTATTATTTTTCCAAATTTTCTAATCAATCTTTCAATTCTATAATGTTCTAATCATCAAAGTGACATCCTTTACATGCATATAGTGAAATCTATTCCACATCGTCAATTATAAATTAGATTCGCAAATCTACATGGAAGCCTACACAAATAAATTAAGAAATAACTTGGAAATCAATTTAAGCAAGAAAATTCTTGCCTTTGGGTGAAGGTGGAAACATCTTTTCTTGAATCCTCCTCTTGAATCTCCAATTATCCTCTTTCTTTGGACCTTGGTATCTCCTCTCTCTGGGTGGGGTTACTAGGGTTTCTTTTGTTTTGTAAATGGTGTTTCCCCAAGCTCTTAATCAACTCATAAAAACCCTTAATCTCGAGTTAGGCCTAAATCCCCAATTTTGGACCGCCAAATGGGCCCGAACCTATAATCAAAATAGCCCAATAACCTCCAAAATGATATACTTATACCCCGGGACCATTTTTAAATGTCTCAAACACCTAAACGAGCTCATAAAGCCTTTCGAAATGTACCCCAATTATTTTTATTCCACTTAAACATTTTTAATATATTTAAACGACACGCACCCATAAGGTTATTAACGTGTGATTTATTTTCACTGGTGAACTCATTACACTAAATTCAGTCGTGTAATGATATAATAATGTATAAACATTTATTTTCAAGTTAAATATTACCCATTTATATTTAAATCCATCTGATTTAATTTATTCCCAAAATTATCCAAAATTTTTAAATTAAATCCTGTTACAATATTTTATTTCGAAAACATGGGGTATTACAAAAGTGATTTTGATAATTGGTGATTGTGAACACCGCTAACAACAGACAACATTCACTATCCGTTGTCAAATGGAATGTCCTTTAATAGAAACGGGCAATTGCACTTCCAAGTGGTCGTGTCCCTCTTCTGACCTTTTTCCCCTTGACTACTACCTTCATTCCCAACATTCTTCCCGTGATGATCACGATACTCCCCTCCCCTCTCACAACCCATGTGTAGACGTCTCTTATGCATTGCAGAAGGTACGTCTAACTTGGTGATAATGATTACTATTTTAACAGATCGGGCTTGCTCTTTAGCCCAGGCAACCAATACTTGTCGGATGGGAAATACCTGAGAATATATAATAGAAATAATAAATACATTATAATTATAATATATAAATCTAGAACTTCACTCATCGACATTATAATACCTGGTCTGTAAAGAGTGTCTCACTAACATCGACTCCCACGGAACCATCAACCCCGTTATAGGGTATATTGACATTCGCTAACGCCTGATCAAATAACAGTGAGTTGAATTCCATGAAGGCATCCTACAATGAATGTTAGAATCAAAACATTGAATCACAATATTTGAACTCAATTATATTATTTAATCACAATATTGAATTATAATAATTGCAATGAATGTTTGAATTCCCTTGCAATGAATATATGTGTGTATGATTGTATGTTTGTATGTTTCAATTCAATTGCAATGAATGATAACATCAATTGTATGAATCACTAAATTGTATGATTTTATGTTTCGAATTCATTCATCATGAATATGCTAGATATATAGCATCATCTCGGGGTAAATATACTGAATCTATAACACCAGTTCGGGGTAAATATCACAAACCAAGCTATAAAATTATATAACTGGTTCGAGGTGATTATACCGAGTTCAGTTCATCGGGTCGACATTGTTATGATGAATTATTGAAGGTTATTCGGCATGTGTTATAACGAATGGATTTAGTTGGAACAAAAAAATATAAGGTTGGTTCGGGAGGATTCCCCGAGATTTTAGCTTGAATTCGGGGCCCCGAACCTAAACCACGGGATGATTTTTGTGATTTTTCATATATATATATATATATATATATATATATATATATATATATATATATATATATATATATATATATATATATATAATGGGACCAAACGTTCACATCAAAAATGTGATTTGGAAAGTTTTGATTTGCTTTTTAGGTGTTGTCATTGTCCTTTGAGGAAATATCTATTGATATTTGAATATTTAAATATCAAACCCTTGTTATTTAATAATGTGGTTGAAGATGGTTGGCGTGTGGGGGACAAAACTTCAATAACATTTTTGAGAATGATTGGTGTGTGGGGACCAATGGAAGAAGACTTTAATAATATTGAAGACGGCTAGTTGAAGATGGTTTGTTGGATTAATGGATATGAACTTCTTAACTTTTGTGAAGAAAATAAATGGAGAGTTTGGAGTGTAGTGTAGAGAGAGATAATGTGTGGTCTTTTGTGTTGAAAATAGTGTGTAATATATATATATATATATATATATATGATGTGGTGGTCCTTAATATAAAACTCTTTTTTCCTTGTGGTATTTTGAAGTAAAAGTTATGGAACCCTGAGAAATCCCCTTATTTAACCTTAACAATGAAAAAAGTAGACGACCTCCTACTCTGACCAATCTTGAGAAAACAAAACAAAAACTTTGAATATTAAAAGAAGGAAAGTATGTCCAATCTTGCTTTATACTTGACAATGGGAAAAGTATAAGACCTTCTATTCTGAGCTGAATGTAGTGTGCATGTATTAAGTGATTACTAGTAATAAGTCAGTGTGATTTTAGTTGAAGCAAATTAAAAGATAAGCTAAAGTCAAATTACTTATACAAGAACTCAGGTTACAGAGGATTTTGTTGATTATCTTCAGCGGCACACCCTCTCCATATTTTTTGAAATAAATAATGTGTCCCTATATTAGTTTTAGCCTGGTGAAGGTTCAAGAAAAATATTTTTGACTATTTCCCTACAATTCTAGTTGACAATATGCCCTCCAAAAGTTCCATCTTCTGTAATTTTTGCTATTTTTTATCTTTCCACGAATGAGTGAAAGAGAGAGAATTGATGACCCAGAGCCATGATTATAAATCTCGGACGTAAGCACACATAAACACATAACACTGATATGTTGTGTAACTTTCGGATTAATTTTACGTCGTTATGTGTATGTTAAGGAGTCGTGTCTGAAATTTTTACCCTTATTAATAGTTGAAAACACTTTCTTACCCACCATCTTTGCTCTCACTCTCATCTTCACGAGAACCAAGAGCGCTAGTAAAAGTTAAACTGAAATGAAAATTATGAATTTATTTGGGAACTAGTATATTAACCTCAAATAATTTGACTCGGGGCGTTCCGCCCCTAACCCCCGAAATTCATTATTACTACACCAAAATTCACCAGAAGTCTTTGATCAATCCTTTGATCTATGCACGTTCAAAAATATAATTGACAAGCTCAATATAAACTTAAAAATTCAACGTAACTTTAAAGCAAAAGAAACTTAAGAAACATTAAATCAAAGCATACACAAAGCACAACACAAAATTTACATGAATCTATAATATTTCCTTTGGTGATGATATGTCTTATTATCCTACCTAAAACCATGACCTTACTTATCCTAACTAACCTATTCTAAAATATTCCTAAAGTAAAATCATTTATTAATCAGAAAAACAATAAAAATAGAAACAAAAATATATAATGAAACAATCTGGCCTCATACACATTAGATCATTTGGTAATAAAGGTAAAGCAATATTTAAAATTCTTAGCGCATAAGGAAAAACGAAAAAATAAATACTAAAATATATACTAAAATTAATGGGGAGAAGGAAAAAGGTGGAATGTGAACATTCACAAAGCACACATCAAATAGTTTACAAATTTTGAATGCAAATGTAATAAGAATATATTACTTCTTGCACATTATGAATATCCCCCTAGATTGTAAATAATGTGAGTTACGTGACAAAATGCAAGATATTTACTAAATAAAAAGTTCAAAGTTAAAGCAAGATATGATGCTCTCTAAATAAATTTCAAAATGATTTGGGAACAAACCATTTGTAACTTTGCATTTCGTATTTTCAAAATTAATGTAGAGAAGAAACACTATCCCATCTAGTGTATTGGCAGCGTTTAGCACATCAACCTAAATGCATATATAAGCTTGTTATATAATGGTTATCCTCTAACATATTCTAGCTACCATATAATTTTTTTATTAAGAACATTTAAGAGGTAAAAAAAAAAGCCAAATGGGAAGACCCCTATGTAGGACAAAAAAAAGACTGATCCATAGGCTTAAATACCCTGCCACAAAATGGAACAAAAGCGAATACCATAAACGTAAATTGTCCAAAAACTTTACAAAAGAAACAATAAAAGTCGGATAACTCGCCCTACACCATGAATACAATATAGAAAGTATCAAAGCCTGAGTAGTGAGCACCAAAGATTTTGAAGCCTCAAAACATCTCATGTTCCTCTCATCATACCTTCTGCATGAGTCCCAGGGGTTCCAACCACACCTCGCTATTAGTATTTCTCACCAAGAACCCTACCATGATTGCAGTAACTCCTCCACCGACCTTGGCATTGCCCACTGTGGCTATCACGATGTCGGAGGGTCAGGGGTCCGGTAGAAGATCCCTCATTCCTTCCCTCCTTCCTCTTTCGGCGTGCATGCGGGATTTGAGAACACACTATATGGTTGACTCACTTGAGTCTGCACCATATAGGAGTTCCAACTAGTTTGGATATGGTGACAAAATATGATTACATTTCATGAGCATGCCCTATAAAGTATCTACAAGATTCATATTCAAACATCATCCAGTCGAAGTCCAATGCATCTACCGAAAGGAAAGTATTCTTATCTCTTGAACACACAATAGGTCACAATTCATGCATATAAGTGTTAATGTGTGTGCACAAATGTTTGCACATTCTTTAGGAATTTTTTTAAATATTGTTAAAATATTTTTTTAATTTTTTTTAAAATTTTTTAAACATTTAAAATCATGTTTTAAAATATTGTGGGCTTAATTATAATTATTATTATCCCTTAAAAAAATTGTCAGGGTAGAATATAAAGGCACTAAAGACATTTGTGGGTGAAATTTGTATTTTGAAAACTTTAAAAACACGCGTTTTACATTCAGTTATATCCTTACATGTGTTTGCCTTCTACCGATTGCATTTGTGTTTCTTTACACTTTCAAAACGGATCATTAGTTACCATCATTGAATCATTTGTTATCAACGTCCAGCATGTATTATAAGTTAATCCATGTGATAATATTTAGGGCCAATCAGAGTGAGTATAAGAGCGGTGCACTTTCAGGCCTTAGATTTGAACGTTGAATCGTCAATTTAATCCCAGCCCTTGATTGCCTTTGAACGTCTAGATCCTTCCTTAATCAGTATAAATAGAGACCCTTTGTTAGACATTTAAAGACTTTGACATTCGTCTCATTTGAGTTGAGAGTTAGATCTTAAACTAGCCGTCCAAAACTATCAAACCCTTAGGTTTTTCTCACAAACCAAACACCTACTTTTTATTTTACTCCAAGTCAGAAAACCTCTTAAGTTGAGGGCTAGATCTTCTAGGTTTTCCAGTGAGTTTGGTGTGTGGTTTTGTTGTTTGAAGATCCTCTTCAACCTGTATCTTTCTTAGGAACCCTTCTCACAGTAGATCTCAAATTTCTCTTTAGAAATTTGAGATTTGCTAAAAGATATACTACACGTTATTGTTTAGAGTTGCTGATATCTCTTTTTGTTGGATCTTGCTTTTCATGTGTATGTTTCTTAAAGATCCATTATATTTTTAAAATACTTTGAAAAAGAGACTTCGTATAGTCGAAAGTTTTAGATCTAAAAATCTTTGTTTCAAAAACACAAGTTTCACAGTTTGTGAAATTATTCTCGTACATAAATAAGTTTTGAAACAATTGAATCTATTTTTCAGAAAGATTCTTTTAATTTCAAAAAATATTGAAGTCTGATTTTCTTAAAGATTTGAACTCTCTGCATCTCATATAGAAAACTGTGTAATATGTAGGATTTATTTGTATCAATCTTAAAAGGTGTGAGTTGCATACTTGCATGTAGTTTTAGTCATATCAGAGTCACTTACAGTCTCCCACAAACACCTAGATTGTATGGTTCATTTGAGATATATAACATTGTTTGAGCCACTGTAAACAAAGGATAAGGAAGAAGGCAAAGAAGCTGGTAGGAAGGTCAGAGAGGTCAGATCAAAAGTACCCAAAAGAGGGGAACTCATGTAGGTACAATTCTATCTTAGTCTTAGAATCTTGAATGCATACTTAGTGCTTGTAATCATATAATATTGTTTGATTATTAGTGGATTTTTTTTTATTTTGTGGCGTAGAGGTCACCCTGGATGTTTCCCCTAATTTGGGATTTTACTAAATAAAAAATTGTGTCTCGTGTGTGTGTGTGTGTGTGTTTTAACTCTTTGCTACTACTATTGCAAACTAGACTTAGGTTTAACTTTAAAACCTATTTCCTAGAACCTAAAATAACTTGTTCATAATGTGAAACACATCTTCTATTAACTGTTCTGTTTTATAAAAGAGTTTCCTCAAAAAGTAGTTCAGAACTTACTTAACTGTTTTAACTTGTGTTAAATAACTTAGTAAGGTTTTTTCAAGATTACATCCTTTATCGGGCGCTCAGCCGTCATCGATGTGGGGTGATATGTAGAGATAGAGTCGCCAACCTATTTTTCACAAAACAAGCAAAATAAATGTTGCCGCCTCGAGAGAACGGCATCAAGGACAATACTGATGCTTGTGAAACCAAGTAGTTCAAAGGTCCAGGGACTAAGTTATGAAATAGGAAGATGTTGGGCACCCATCCTGCCCTTTTAGTCTCTCATGGGCCTGTTATAATCCTCTCTTGTAAAACTTCGTGATGTGTGTGCTTATGTGCATAATATAAATGGAAGATGGAATCACTCGACTAGCATCATGGATAAAAGAGGAGTGATTTTATCCTTAGGAGTGTCCCCAAAATAGTAATAAAATATGATTCAAGTGTTTATCGATTCACAAATAGTTATAAAAGAACGATTGTGTATATTGGACAATAAACGAATAAACAAGCATATAATATGTATATATCATGAATATATGAGAATGAAATAACAAAGGTAGGCGGGAGGACTTGAGTCGAGGGATTCACCCAACACGCCTACGTAGCCCGAGGGGCATCAAAGTCCACGCAGTTCAAAAATAATACGAGGTGGGGTTTAACCCATAAATCCAACCGGGGATTTTATTTATACGTGTGTTCGTGTGTAGAAAAAGGTGTTTTAGTATGAGAAAATGTGATAAGAAATCCCCATTTGGAAATTATGAGTGAACCCACTTTCCTTGTTTTTGGATTCTTATATGAAAACAAAGTATGTGCGAATACTAATAATAAAACTTAGAATTAAGATGTGTGTTGTAATGAAGTAATATACTAAAGCAAAAATGAAGTAACTAATGCCAAATTAATAGAAATTAAAGACAAATGGGAAGAAATGGACCTCCTTATGATGACTTGAAGTAGATCTTCCTTGTAGATGCGCTGATCTCAAGATGAATTGATGGTGGTTTGAGGAGGTGGGTACTCAAATGAATATGAAAATTATGGTAAGAATTTGGGATATGGGCATTTAAAGAAAGAACAACTCTGAATTCGAGGGAATTACTGAGAGGGGTGTTCAGGGGTGCCTAAGGCGTGTCTTTTAAAGTGAGGTCGTGGCCTCTATTTATAGGGCCAAGGGGGGTGCCGATCAGCATGGTCCTTGACCTGACTATCGGCATAGAACTCTAGACACACTGCCAATAAACAAGTTCCTCTGATTGCCATTCGATAATCTGACACACGTTTTCAAAAAAATGACCCTAAAATGTGAATCGCAAATCAGAATCGTGCATGGGGCAGACCATTGGAAAGGGTATTGAGAGACTTTTAAGAATCCATTGAGAAAATCCTGAGTTCAGGAGTTGATCGAGGTCAAACAGAGGTCGAAAGTTCTCGTGTTCACTAGACAGGAAATTCCCAGAGGAATATGGATCGTTCGTCCGAACCGTAAGTCAGAATTGCATATGGAATGAACCATTGAAAGGGTATTCAGTTCCCTTTAGAATATTCATCGGTTCAGAGAGTTGACCTTGGTCAAACGGGGCCCTGAAGCACTCGAAGACCCTTCAGAGTAAAATGGGTCATTCATCCGTAACGTAAGACTAATTCACACGTAGGGCTGACTATTAGAAAGGGTATTCAGAGACCTTAGAAGATTCCTTTATTCTCATTCGAGATGAAGAGTTGACATGAGTCAAAAGAAGCCTGGGAGCTCCTAATGACCTCCAAATTAGTTTTCGAGGTAAAACAGATCATTTGTCTGAACGTTAAGTCCGATTTGTGCACGGGGTGGACCGTTGGAAAGAGTATTTAAAGGCCTTCAAATATTAATAGAGATTTCACTCAAGTGAGGAAGTTGATTAGGGTCAAAACGGGGCTCGAGAGTGCCCGGTGTCCTCCAGATCAGTTTTCGATAGTGAAATAGATCGTTCGTCTGAATTATAAGTCTAATTCGTACATGGTGTGGATCATTGGAAAGGTTATTCAAATGAATTTAAAGATTCATTGAGTTTCACTCTGATAAGAATGTTGATCGGAGTCAAACGAGGCCCAGTATTCTCGATGGCCACTAGATCGGTATTAGGATATGAGCTAAGGTTTGCAGTGGATGGGTGGGTGTTACGGACCTAAGGAGGTTCTTAAGAGGGTCCTAGGATGGGTGTCTACATAGATCACCTCGACAGGTAAGCTTAGAACAAGTGAAGGTCGTCGAATGATAGACATCACATCACGTCAGGAAAGAGGTTTCGTAGGATGATTCTGAGGACCTAAAGAGGCAAAGATGACTAATTCTGCGGGCCGAGGATGTGTTAAGATTAGTTTTAAGGGGTCTGGAGAGACCAACTTAGTGGGTCGAGGTCGATTCTATGAACCTAAAGAGATGACGATGACTAGTTCAATAAGTCGAGGTTGATTCTAAAGTTGTGCTAAGGATGACCAATTCTGAGGATCGAGGTCTATTCTGAGGACCTAAAGCTTGTAGGACCAATTCTGAGTGCTGAGGTGAATTATGAGGACCTAGGGTTCTAGCGAATGATTTTGAGGGCCAAGGTCATTTCTAAGGACCCAAAGTTGTAACGACCAATTCTATGAGTCGATGTCAATTCTGAGGACCTAAAGTTATAGAGACCAATTCTACATAACGAGGTCAATTCTAAGGACCTAAAGTTGTAGCGACCAATTATCACACCCCGCCTAATTCTAGCGTCGGACGCCACCAAAACTAAGTCGGGCGTGAGTTAATAAAATACCATTCTTAGCATGAGACATAAATAAATCAATCCTCAAGGTAAATAATTGAATCAAACTCAATTGATCACAACAACTGAATGATAAAAGATCCATCACATGCTAAACTCAAAATAAAAATTAATCTCCAATAATATAAAACTGAATAAAACCCATATAACTTTGGAACCGAATGGCCCAATCAAAGCCATAAACTGTGTCTCAAAGTACATACGAAGGAATGGAAAACTAAACTAAATCAACATGCATAAGGTAGAGGAACTACAACTGCACCTCCAAGCAAATCCTCAAATAACTCTATGCAGCTTCTTCAATTACTAATTCCTGAAAAGTTAGTCAACGCACGAGGTCAGAGCCCCGAGCATGAATACACACTACTACTCTCAATTAGGATCTTTGAATCCATACATTAGCATTATGCGTAATAAATATCACAATAGAATATTTTAAATTAATTGAGATAATTAAACGCGATAATTATAAATCACTAACTACCCATAGAGGTCTGTTGATGTAAAAAACTAGATCGCTCTAATTATTTAATCACAGATAAATAAATAAGACAAAGATTTTTAAAGTGGTTCGGCTAGGAATAAAGCCTACGTCCACTGTTATGTTATTGCTGAGTGTTTGTGGAATTCTTGATTACAAGTTCTCTCAAGAAATTCCGGTCCCCTTGAATGAGGATGATACAAGGTATTTATAGCCTTTAGGTTGTACATGAAAGGTCCAATACATTAAATGATATACATATGAAAGGGTAATACATTTAATGCAGCGTGTGCGTCAAGAATATAATGAATAGTTGAACAGTTGTCCGTCTGGTAATTAATGATACGGTCGAGATGCAGTTCGGACCGCCTTAGTTGCTCGTTGATCAAGAGTTCCTCGGAGTGCTTAGAGTATCTCGGGATGATAGAGTTCCTCGGGGTGTCCTCCTCGTTGCTCGGAGAGACCATGACTTGGTCGGGAGAAATAAACTTCCTCGTTGTTATTGTGCCATGTAGATTGACACGTGTCTTCTTATTATTGGTCCACATCAGCAGATTAAATTTGGTATCAACAGAAGCCCCCAATGCTTCATGCTTGATGGGTTACTTGAAAGGATGGAGTATTTATTCTGCCATGTTGCTCGGTGCTCGTGAAATTCTTGATCTACCTTCTTGATTTGTTTAACATAAAGTGCATTATCTTTTGGACGACATATGATGCCGTTTGTAGCTTGTCATAATCTTCAAGTATGTTGATTGGTTTGCTAGCCGACCTACTGCCTCCTATGAGCTAGTGGTGGACTTCGAAACATTTTCATATAACTTCTTCTTCTATATTGGTTGGAATAGTAGTAGCAAAGATCTCAATACTGTTGATGTTGATTTTGATTTCTACCTCTGCTCGGGGACGAATAAGAGGTTCTCAGGGACGAGCAAGTGCTTCTCGGTAATAGGCTAATGCTTCTCGGATAGATCATCTGTGATGAATATCAGAATGTTGAAAGGTCTTAACTTCATAAACTCCTCTTATATTTTAGATGATCCTCCTGTTGGTGAGGAACCTGTTTCAAAAGTAGAAGGAAAAGAAACCAATAGAATAGGAATCTCAATGTAATAGTTAGTATACATTTTCATTCTCAATGTATTTTGTTTTTTGAATTTAACGAAAGACTTTCATTTTTATTCGCAATCTTAATTGCTATTGTCTTGTAAAATACTTTACATGTGTGCATATGTATAACAATATTGTGTTGTTCATCGACCAACTTAGTAATAAAGAAGTTACAAGTATTAGTAACGTTGCTCGATCACTTAATAATAAAGTAATGAGTATAAAAATGTTAAAATTTTTTCCAACCAACCAAGGTTGTTAAATTATGCTTGTCGACTAACTACAGTTGATGGGTTTTTATCCCCGACCAGCCATACTTGGTTCAATTTCAAATATTTTCATAAAAAGTGTTCGACCAACTAAGGTCAATAATTTGTCCTCGTCGACCAACTACAGTTAGTGGGTTTTTATCCCCGACCAACTATACTTGGTGTATTTTGGAATATTTTGTTCTTCAAAGAACTTTTTGTAATAATCTTGCCTCCCGACCAACATAAGTTGTAATATGAGAGTATATTTTTATCTTACCAACCGTAATTGATCATGCTGGTGTACACCTCTTAACCAAAGGAATATTTTTGGCTCCTTAGAGCTTTTGGCTCCTTAGAGCTGTCCTCCTAACCAAAGGAGGTTGGCTCCTTAGAGCGCTTTTTGGCTCCTTAGAGTTGTCCTCCTAACCAAAGGAGGTTGGCTACTTATAGCACTTTTGCTCCTTAGAGCTGTCCTCCTAACCAAAGGAGGTTGGCTACTTATAGCACTTTTGCTCCTTAGAGCTGTCCTCCTAACCAAAGGAGGTTGGCTACTTATAGCACTTTTGCTCCTTAGAGCTGTTGGCTCCTTAGAGCACTTTTTGGCTCCTTAGAGCTTTTGGCTCCTTAGAGCACTTCAAATGTTTGACTGATGATAATAGGCAACAAACTCCTCGTTATCAAATTGTTTTCCATGGTCTGTGATGAAGGCATGAGGGAGACCATATCGGCAGATGATGTTCTTCCAAACAAATTGGTACACCTTCCTTCTCGTATGTCATGTCAATAAGTGGCTCAACTTCTATCCACTAAGTAAAATAATCTACTGTGATGACGAGGTATTTGAATCTTCCTCGAGTCGTCGGCAATGGTTCAACCAAATCAATCCCCACATGGAAAATGGCCAAGGATAAGTGATGGGTGTCAACAATGTTTGTGAAGTTCTTCGGATGGAGGAAAAGCGTTGGTAATTGTCACATTTCTTGGCATAAGCTATACAATCAGCCCTCATCGTCGGCCAGTAATATCCTTGTGTCATCACCCTTTGCAAAAGAGTCCGACCAGCTACATGAGCTCCACAGGATCCTTCATGGATTTCCTCAATCAATTCCCTGACTTCTGATGGATGTACACATCTCTGCAAACCTTCCATAATTCCTCGTCTATACAAAACACCATTAGTTAGTACATACCGAGCAACTTTATACTTCCATTTCTTGGCAGCGAGCTTATCCTCCGGTAATTATTCCTCCTCAATATATGCTCTGATGGGATCCATCGAAGATGGTCCTAAATCAAGGGTAATAATATTCATCGTCAGGTCTTCATCTATGCTCCGACTTTCTAATACTTCAATTGGTATCGTTCTTCGTAGCTCGGTACGAGTAGCTGATGCTAATCGGGCCAAGGCGTATGCTCTCACATTCTCCATTCTTGATATTCATACCAGTTTGAACAGCAACAAACTCTGATACTAACTCCATCACCTTTGTTTGATACTTGATCATCAATTCTCCTTCGGCTCATTATTTTCCCAACATTTGGTTTACGATCAATTGAGAATTACTGAAGACAATAACCTGCTGTGCCTCCATAGTATTTGACAAATTAAGACCTGCAACCATGGCCTCATACTCAACCTCATTATTAGAAGCTTTGAATTAGAAACGTAGGGCGTATTCCATGTCGACCTCGTCTGGGCTGTTCAAAACGATCCCTGCCCCACAGCCTGTAGTGCAAGATGAGCCATCTACATATAATCTCCATATAGGCAATTTGTCTTCTAATTTCTGGTCTGACAGAGTTCCTCGGTGGAATACTTTTCGCTTTTTTTTATCATGTCCTGATACTTCTGAATACAACTCTTGAATTTCGATATACCTCCTGAACTTCAATATTCCTCCTGAACTTCAATATACCTCCTGAACTTCAATATACCTCCTGAACTTCAATATTCCTCCTGAACTTCAATATACCTCCTGAACTTCAATATACCTCCTGAACTTCAATATTCCTTCTGAACTTCAATATTCCTCCTGAGAAAGTGATTAGTCGGGGTTGAATTTGATGCTCGACTGCATGATGATATAAGAATGTGCCACCAAATGAACAAATATATCTGTAATAGAAGCCCCCAACTGTGGAATGTGAACTTTGAATGAGATTTATCGACCAATACCAACCGGAGTTGGATTTTATCTACCAACCGGAGTTGGATTTTATCTACCAACCGGAGTTGGATTTTATCTACCAATCGGAGTTGGTGGTAATTGATAATGAATGATGAAGACTTCCTCGGAGCTGACCAACAGATTGTTGGGAATAAGATAATATAAATGCTGGAGACCTCCTCGGCGATGACCAACATATTGTTGGGAATAAGATAATATAAATGCTGGAGACCTCCTCGGCGCTGACCAACAGATTTGTTGGGAATAAGATAATATAAATGCAGGATACCTCCTCGGCGATGACCAACAGATTGTTGGAAATAAGATAATATAAATGCAGGATACCTCCTCGGCGATGACCAACAGATTGTTGGGAATAGAATATAATATAAATGCAGGATACCTCCTCGGCGATGACCAACAGATTGCTGGGAATAAGATATAATAAATTCCGGAGATATCCTTGGAGCTGAATAAGATATAATAAATGCTAGAGACATCCTTGCTGAAATGAGAATAGAATATGCATCCAAATAGATATAAAGAATAATTAAAAATAATAAATTGCCTCGCCGATCCGTCGAGGTAGAATCATATAATGCCGAACAAGAATAAGATCTTTCAGAACATAAGAATATGGCCGAGAACGTTGTCAGGCCTGAATATAAATAAAAATTATCCGAACGAATGTTGTAATTCTCCTTAAAGCTGAATAAGTATCTTGTCGAGGCATAATTGCAGAATGCCGAATAAGAATAGTATTTTCCAGAACATAAGAATATGACCGAGAACTTTGTTGGGCCTGCATATAAATAAGAATTACCCCGACCAACTATCCGTTGGGGGTGAAATATAATAAATGTTATAGTTTTCCTCAAAGCTGAATATGATAATAAGTATCTCGCCGAGCTCCATGTTGAGATGAATATAGAATATGAATCCCAATGGATATATAGAATCACTTGTGCTGGAGCAGATATCTGGGCCTGAATATAAATAAGAATTACCCCGACCAACTATCCGTTGGGGGTGAAATATAATAACTGTTGTAGCTTTTCCTCGGAGCCGAATATAGATAGAGAGAAGAAATTTTTCGAGCTCCATGCTGAGGTAAATATAAAATATGAATCCGAACGGATATAGAATAATTTGTGCTTCTGCATTCATCGGCATTGAATCTTGTGCCTGTAAAAATTAATATTTTGCTCTACCATATGTGTAGGCTGAATTGAGTAGTCATGAGAATAATTTACTCATCCAATCAATATATGATATGTATCAGCATAAAAATTTCAAAATATGAAATAATATGTTTTATGCCAAATGTGTGTGAGATGGACATATGCATCATAATATGTTTTATGCCAAATGTTTTATGCCAAATATGATTTGGTATGTATATGCTTGAGAAATAAAAATATTAATAATATGCCAAATGTGTGTGAGATGGACAAATTATTATCAAATATGCATCACAAATAAGACGTAAAATTATTTAATCTCCAACAACTAATCAGATATTAGTTGCTGTTGGAAAATTATTTATCACTTGGTTTTAAAAATATTTTTGGGGTGATCATAAGTTAAAAAAGACTTAAGCCCCCTGCTTGTCCCCAAGCCGAACTCGTGTTTAAAGAAATATCAGGGGTGTTTAGCATTTTTTTTTAATACCCCAAGATTCTACTGCTGCCGACAAACAACATGGATGTTGCCGACCAACATTTAAGGATATCTCAAATTATAGAATATATGGTTGGATGACTAGAATATCTCGAATCTTTAGATCAAAAAATAACATTCAATGTAAAATTTAAGCCTTAAGAATGTTAATTAAATGAATAAATATCTAACCCACTAGATCGTGTGATTTCATCAAAGAAACCTTGTGATGTGATGAACGAGGGGCCAACATATCAAATTTATGCCCAAAGTCTTGATATGGTCATGATTATTTTACTAATCCTCTTTTACAAGAGGTGGGTAATGATTTTTCAGGTGAGAGAAAATTATTTTTTATATTGATCCCTTCCTATTCCCAATTTGGAGAGATAAAAATATGGTGAATGATCGAAATTATTACCAAATTTATATAAAAAATTAATCAATTTGATTTTATTGACATAGATGGAAAATGAACCAAATTAAGTATATAATTCATAAAAGTGAATGCAAAGAGACTCAAACTTGAAGGGAGAGAGAATATATATGGGTCATGATTTCCATGAGAAGACTTTTCATTGTCTTTAACCTTTTCCCATTCTTTTATTAAAAATATGATAGGAATATGAATAGACATCAAATATCTTACAAAATTTATTTCAAAATCAACAATGAAAATGATCAAATCTTATCATCATCGTATATATTGGCATATGTAATCATTTAAAATATTTATTCCATGATATAAAATTAAAACTTGAGAATCAAGCAAAGAGTTATGATTTATGAAATCTACTATTTTTCAGATTTCTAAATAAGGATAAATCTAACAGTTATGATTTAAAAATCATGATATGCAACAATTTGCAGATAAAAATTGGACAATTAATTTATGTATATAAACATAAAAATCACGATTCAATCAAAAGATGTATGTATAATTGATTATACGTAGAGAAAATAAAAACTTAACTTTTGGTGGAGAACAACGCTTGTAACACGTTCCCACAGACGGCGCCAATCTGTTGATGTAAAAAACTAGATCGCTCTAATTATTTAATCACAGATAAATAAATAAGACAAAGATTTTTAAAGTGGTTCGGCTAGGAATAAAGCCTACGTCCACTGTTATGTTATTGCTGAGTGTTTGTGGAATTCTTGATTACAAGTTCTCTCAAGAAATTCCGGTCCCCTTGAATGAGGATGATACAAGGTATTTATAGCCTTTAGGCTGTACATGAAAGGTCCAATACATTAAATGATATACATATGAAAGGGTAATACATTTAATGCAGCGTGTACGTCAAGAATATAATGAATAGTTGAACAGTTGTCCGTCTGGTAATTAATGATACGGTCGAGATGCAGTTCGGATCGCCTTAGTTGCTCGTTGATCAAGAGTTCCTCGGAGTGCTTAGAGTATCTCGGGATGATAGAGTTCCTCGGGGTGTCCTCCTCGTTGCTCGGAGAGAACATGACTTGGTCGGGAGAAATAAACTTCCTCGTTGTTATTGTGCCATGTAGATTGACACGTGTCTTCTTATTATTGGTCCACATCAGCAGATTAAATTTGGTATCAACAAGGTCCCCATTTAAAAAGGCACGCCAATATGATTTTAAATTCCCAAGTCCCACGATCTTAATCTTTTATTAATTAACCCAAATTACCAAATTTCTCAATTATTTATTTTTCTTACTTCAATAATTATTAGGTATGGCGGTCCTCCCGCCGCGGGTGATAATTCACCAAAATTCATTTTAGCGATCCTCCTGCCACGGGTGAAAATTCACCAAAAATGTCACACTTTCCCTTGTCAATAGCCAGCCGAATCCGTTTAAACTGTCGAACCCCCACAATATGACAAGGTTCTAACACACAACACGACACGACTTAAATCGCCCAAGCTGGCCCGTTTAAAGTTTCGATCCTTGGCACATTATGTCGTCACAAATTTTAATACCCGTTTTTATCTTAGGCATTAATTCTCAATTTCACAAATTATAAATTACCCCACCCTTTTAATCGATGTGAGATCCTCAAAATACCCCTTAGTACCATACCTAAGGGTCCCCAAGTTATCAATACGTCCTACCCTATGTATAAGATGAATTTCTAACATAAATATCGACCTAGTCACATGCCTAGGCTAGCATAAAGACGATAAAGTATCAAAAATCAGCCCACCCCCGATACGATAAAAACGCGATAATCTACCCTCACTAGTCCTATACCTAGAAGGCGTAAATCATAAAAAGGCCTACCCACTAGTCCCATGCCTAGAAGGCATCCTAAAAATATAGGAAGAGCAATAATACCCAACAACTCGTCGTCACAATGGTATTTTAATAGAACCAACAAGTCACATAAATAAGCACAATTAATCAATGTACCAACTACGCATGATAGCCCAATTCAATTAAATCTTAACTTAATTATCACATCGTTAAAAACACCCAATTAGTCTCATTTAATTATTTTAAATTAAATACACCGAGATTACATCATTAACACGTCATATTTTCAATTTCATTATCTTAACACAAATCACGTGAGTTATACGCCTCCAAATCAATTAATTCAAGACTATGATTTTTCTACATGCAAACTACACCAACAAAACCCAAAATCCACTCATAAATCCTACGTACCCAAGGGTTATGAATATTAATCATATTAAAGCATTTCATAAAAACAGCCCCATGTTTCATGTGTCCACTTTCTCTAATTAGATTGCTAATTGATTTTAAGAAAACATTACATTAAGGCTTAGGCAACACTTAAAACTCATAATACTAAAGAAAAATAATAGAGTATTCATGCCTGTGATTAGTTGGACAAAAATATGAGTAGAAGGTTGAACTCCTCTTGAGAAAACACCAATTAAGCCTTCTAATCTAAGGTTGAAATCTTGAATAAGTTTGGGGCTATGGTTTGTAGATGAAAGAGAGTAATTTTGAAGAGGTCTTCTAGTTGAAAAGTTTGAGAAAAAGTGATTTGAAAAGTACATCCGCGAATTAGTTGTGATATATAAAGGATTAAGATTTTGATTAAGAAAAGAGTTCTAATCATATACAAACACTCGAAAAATCATTACGGATGATCAGACCATTAGAATGGTTTGAAATTTTAGTATGTTGTAGCGAACGGTGAGCAGGACTGCTGTGAAAAATTCAGCTCGATCGGAGGGTCGAATTTCTAATAATATTATTTTTATCCTCCTTAGCTCGGATCCTCCCCCGATTTTTATGCAAAAAGTTATAATTTCCAAATTTTAATCCCGATTTAAATTCCACTTAAAACCTTATTTTTATATATATAAAAACCAACATATTTAATTATTAAAAATAATTAAATCCAAAATTTTATTTTTCTTGAATTTTTCAAAATTAGTTTTAAAATACCTATTTAAAAAAATCGGGGTTGTTACATACTTCTACACTAACAAGGAATTTCACCCTCGAAATTCGAAGAAACCTAACGCTAAAAAAAATACTACTCGATTCTATTTTCCAAAAATTACAATACTAAAGTCTTCTAATCAATTCTAAACATCCTCACCATGATACCTACCGCGTCTTCAAAAAATGTCTATTTCTAAAGAAAACTCGTCTAACGCGCATGCTAGACCCAAGACCCGAGGGTTGTCGTATACCCAATCTTTGATTCCATCTGTAATAGATGCTCAAAAATAATTAGCATGATGAATAAATCGCAACAATACGAATCCGCGTATACAAATCAAATGCAATACTCAAGCATTGTATCAATATTAATTTCTCAACAACACACCAATGAGTCACCGGGCCTCACATCACCACGCCTATGCATTCTTAAGTATATCCCGATTTTGGACTAGTGGCGGGTGCCCATTCTCTGTGCCATATTAAAATCCCAGGACACGATGCTCAAATCACAATATAATATATCACAATGAATCAATATCAAGATTTCAATAATTTTCAAATTTCAAATGAATATCATAATTCAACATGAGTGCAATCGACACAGAAACACAAACGGAATACTCTCGAGAGAATTTAGGAGAATATTGTGTAAGTTTCATACCTCAAAATCATCACATGAATTTAGCCTCAAAATCTGATCGCGCCATGACATTCCTCTCGCGAAAATAATCAAATCTCGTTCTAGCTCAAACTCGAGAAAACACTAATTAAGTCTTCTAATCTAAGGTTGCAATCTTGAATAAGTTTGGGTCTACGATTTGTAGATGAAAGGGAGTAATTTTAGAGAGGTCTTTTGGTTGAAAAGTTTGAGAAAAAGTGATTTGAAAAGTCCATCCACGAATTAGTTGTGATATAAAAAGGATTAAGAGTTTGATTAAGAAAAGAGTTCTAATCATATACAAACACTTGAAAAATCATTAAGGACGATCAGATCATCAGACTGGTTTGAAATTTTAATATATTGTAATGAACGACGAGACAGGACTACTGTGAAATATTTAGCTCGATCGGACAGTCGGATTTATAAAAATATTATTCCCCCGATTTTTATACAAAAAGTTATAATTTCCAAATTTTAATCTCGATTTAAATCCCACTTAAAACCTTATTTTTATATATATAAAAACTAACATATTTAATTATTAAAAATAATTAAATCTAAAATTTTATTTTTCCCGAATTTTTTAAAATTAGTTTAAAAATACATATTTAAAAAAAATCGGGGTTGTTACACCAATTCTATGAGCCGAGGTCAATTTTTAGGACCTAAAGTGGTAGTGACTAATTCTGCGGGTCGAGGTCAATTCTGAGGACTTAAAATGATAGCAACAATTCTGCGGGTCGAGGTCAATTCTGAGGACATAAAGTGGTAGCAACTAACTCTAAGGGTCGAGGTTAATTCTTAGAATCTAAAAAAGCGACCAATTCTGCGGGTCGAGGTCAATTCTGAGGACCTAAAGTTGTAGCGACCAATTCTGCGGGTTGAGGTCAATTCTGAGGACCTAAAGTAGTAGCGACCAATTTTGAAGGTCGAGGTCAATTCCGAGGACCTAAAGTTATAGCGTCCAATTCTACATGCCAAGGTCAATTCTAAGGACCTAAAGTGGTAGCGATCAAATATGAGGATCGAAGTCAATTCTAAGAACCTAAAGTTGTGATGACCATCTTTGAGGGTCAAGTTCAATTCTGAGGACCTAAAGTGATAGCGATTAATTCTAAGGGTCGAGGTCAATTCTGAGGACCTAAAGTGGCAGCGATCAATTCTGAGGGTCGAGGTCAATTTTCATGACCTTAAGTGGTAGCGACCAATTTTGAGGGGCGAGGTCAATTCTGAGGACCTTACATGGTAGTGACCAATTCTGTGAGTCGAGGTCAATTCTGAGGACCTAAAGTGGTAGCAACCAATTCTAAGGGCCGAGGTCAATTCTGAGGACCTAAAGTGGTAAAAACCAATTATGCGGGTCGAAGTCAATTCTGAGGACCTAAAGTGGTGACGTGGGCAGTTGCTCTCTCGGGGAGTTTTTAAATTATCTTGAGGGTGCAGATGCACTAGTGGTTCCGTTGGGGATTATGTTGCTTAGAGACTTCACTGGGAAAGGCTTTATCTTTGAGATATCCGTTTGGGGATTATGTCATCTTGAAACTCCACTAGGGGATGTTTAGGCTGGGAAATAGTAGATTTAGATGAGAACGCATCATTGGTTCAGCTTGCAGAACATGTTGAGGATAGGTTTGCAAGTTGAATTCGGCTGGGGATTTATGCCGGAGATAAGGGTGTAGAATTAATCCGGTTGGGGATTTTCAGATTTTATACGGGGCTTGGTGCTCCAAAAATGATTTTCTTGAGAAAAATGAGGTTCTATATTTTCTTGGGATTTTGGAAAATATTCGGGCAATTTTTAAATTTTTTTGGCATTTTCTATACGAAATTTGGAGGAGGTGTCAATAGGTAGTCCTGAGGGTGCCAATCAGCAAGGGCACGGACTCCTGGGCTTCTTTAGGAAAGGGAAAAAACACATGTCAATTAGCATGATCAGGGGCCTGCCGAACTCTGCTTCTGGGTGGATTGCTGAATCTTTGTTGGGGATATAGGTGACCTTCTATCCCTGAAGTCTTCCTTTGGGGGCCCTGGGGGCTACAAGCATGCACATGAGGTGGTGTCTAGGTTGATGGGGCTTATAGATGAGGTAACATCCATTTCTAATTCTTTCCTTTCGATATTTTCTCATAAATTTATCGTTGTAACTGGAGGAGCTTGGCGTTGACCATATTTTAAGCTTGATGTAATAGCTTTGCACCTAAAAAGTGAGACTCGAGAGGGGGGAAATGATGCACTTTTTTATTTGATTATCTTGATTTAGTGGCTTACTCTACACACACTTTAGTTTGTTACTGAGGTTTTGTTTTGAGAAAAAGAAGGAGAAAGTGTTTTTTGGAATTTTTGAATATGTTTTTGGCACATTTGAGTAGAAGATGGCCTCGAGGGCTTGGTTGAAAAAGATCTTCACATTGAGGGGATTTATTTTGAGAAGTGATTTTTTTAGGGGAAATTTTTTAATGGAGGAAGGCCTTTGAGGCTTGGTTGGTATATGGATGAGGAGATATAAAGATTGATGTAAAGGGGAGATTTTCTCATATATTGGGTTGTGTTTATTCTAGTGTGTCAAAGAGACTGTATTGGTGATGGTTTTGCTGGAATTGTCACCTTAGGCCTTACTGCAAGGCTATTATTGGTGATGGGAGACTTGATTGCGTATCCCGAGGCTGTTGTGATAACGACCTGGATGCTTGACAAAAGGGTCTGACTTTCTGAAGGGGAGACCTATAATTCTATTTATGTGGCTTGCGGAGAGGTTTCGCTTGGTGAACCCTCCTGAGTAACCTTTGGCAGTTGTGCCCAATTTCTTTGTCTGGAATTTTTTCAGCTTCGGCCCATCTGTGGAGAGTTGGGTAAACTGCTTTGTAGAGCATGGAGTCAGTTGCCTTTGTTGGTCAGTGCCATGGTGGGGGGACTTACTCCCTGTCTTGCAGCTTAGAGATTATTGGTATGTGCAGTTGATGGGCCTTCGATTAATATCCTTTTATTTCCCCTGGTGGTTCATGTGCCAAGTCGGGTGGGAACAGATTGTGCCCCCTCGTATAACAAATTTCTTCACAATAAAGGAATTGACTGAATAGTTGAGGATAACATCGGGCTCTTTTTGGCAGCACCGTCAGTCATCAATCTGTCCATCACAGTCCGTAGGAGGGGGCTGGCATGTATCTAGGGACTACCTAAAATAGCTATAGGAGTGGGTAGTAGAGAAGGTTCTGGTGAAAGAGACTGGTCATACATGGTTCATGGATTTCTACACTATAAAAGATAGAGTTGTGGTTCTATCCAGGTTTATCACGGCATACCTCTCCATGGAGCACATACAGAGTACTAATCAGGAGTGGGACACTTGAGGACCTCCTGAGGCTAGTAATAATGATGAAGTAGGGCCATCCGGTAGTTGAAGGCAATGAATTTTATGAAGCTTTTGGTGACTTTTGTGAAGCTATGGTGATTGGGATGTTTTTGTATTTAAAATTTGGAGGTAATTTTGTGTATTTTGGCTTTGTCAGGTTTGTTTAGAAACACTTTAGTCAGCAAAGAGGGGCGATTGGTTTAACTCTCTTCGCTGATACTTCGTGTAACAACTCTATTTTCTTAATTAGAAATAAAAGTTTATTTTGAACATATTTTTTTGTGACTCTTAATGAGTTTTACATTTTAATTATTTATACTAATCGCTAAGGCATACATAATCCTTTTGTTTATATAAATGATAAAATGAATTGTCGTTCTTAGAGGTTAGAAAAGAATAGCATTTTGTAAAAAGAAGGGGACAAGCACCATATATGGAACATAGGTTTCTTACGTTCCTCTTGGGGTTTCAAAATTCTCATGACTTTCATTTTGAAAAGAAAATGTTTTTGAGAGGATCAAGCCCCATGTAGTTCGGTGAGAGGAAATGAAAAGATTTTTTTTTAAGAATAGAAGGGGGTGATAAGTGTCATAGTGCACCGAGATTTTGAACTAAGGGTAAAACTTATTGAGGCGGTCTAGGTTGATTGGATATGCCATATTTTCTCCATCGAGGTCTGTGAGCATAGCGGTGCCTCCTGAGAGAATCATCTTCACGATATAGGAGCCACTACGATTTGGCTTGAATTTCCCTCTGGGGTCCCAGACGAGTTCTATGATCTCTTTAAGGGTAAAGTCTCCTTGTTGGACACCACGGTCTTTGACCTTTCGATTGAATGATTGTGCTATCCAGTTATGATATCCTTGTATATGGTACAGAGCCTTAAATATATTTTCATCCAAGAGAGATAATTCATCCAAGTGGCTTTGATGCCATTCTTCTTTATCAACTTTTCTCTTGAGCAAGACATGGAAGGAAGTTATTTCTAGCTCAACGAGTAGGACGCTTCCATGTGGTAAACTGGAGAATAAGGGGTAGCCCATGTGGGTGTTCTAATTGAAGTGTGATAGCCTTAGAAGGCGTAAGGGATCCGATCATCCCAATCTATGCAACTCTCATCCATTTTTCTGATTATGGTCTTAGGGCTTTTATTCACGGCTTTGACAGCACCATTGGTTTAGGGTCAATAGGGAGAAGATTTTTGTCTCTAAATCCCGTATTCGTCGACTAGTTTTGTAACCTCAGCTTCGAAATGGAGCATTTATTTGATACTAACTCATGGGGAACTCGATATCGATAGATGATGTTCTTTACGAGAAATTTGGCCACTTTTGGGGGGTTCAACACCGCGTATGACTCTACTTTGACTGATTTATTTACTTTGACCGATTTAGTGAAGTAATCAATGGAGACTAGGATAAATTCGTGATCATTTGAGGATTTGGGAGTAACTTTACTGATGATGTCGATGTCCTAGGTGGAGCAGGGCCAAAGAGAGTTCATGTTGTATAGCTCATGGGGAGGCAAGTGTTAGAGATTGACAAACTGTTGGCATTTGAGGCATCTTCAGACATAGCCAGTGCAATCTTAAACCATAAAGGTCCAATAATACCCTTGAGAGATGATCATTTTGGCAAGTCTGTGATGCCATAACTTCTACGTGACCCAGACTTGGGCAACACATGCTTTCTCCAAAGCAATGTAGTTGACTTCATAACCGGTTAATTTTTTACTGGCATAATAGATGGATCTTTCCTTACGGGATTCTTTAATTTATTGGACTAGCAAAGCCCCATCTACAGCATCTATAATGGTCAAGTATAGGAGTAGAAGGATACCGGGATACGGAGGTATAAGCATCGAAGGTCGGGTAAGGTATCGCTTAATTCGATCAAATGATTCTTGACAGGCCTCACTCTAAACTTTGGTAGAATCCTTTCGAAGAAGCTTGAAAATGGGTTCTCGGATTGAAGTTACTTAGTTGATGAATCAGCTAATGTACTATAATTTTCTTAGGAATCCTCAGACTTCTTTCTCCGTCCATGGCGGTAGCATCTCAAGTATGGATTTTAGTTTGGTAGCTGCTTCGATTCCCCTTTCACTGATCATGAATCCCAAGATTTTTCTTTTTGTGATGCTGAAGATGCATTTTTATGGGTTTAACCACATTTAGTATTGCCTCAGTCGCTTGAAAAACTTTTAAAAGGCGGGAATATGACTATCATGAGTCTTAGATTGGATGATCATATCGTCCACATAGACTTTTACCTCTTTATGGATAAGGTCGTATGGGATGGTTATAGTAGCCCTATGGTAGGTAGACCCAGCATTCTTGAGTCTCAATAGCATGATAGTGTAGCAGAAGGTTCCCCTTAGAGTGATGAAGGCGATTTTATCCTGATGGTCAGGGTGCATATTGATCTAATTATATACGATAAACCCATCGATAAATGACTTGATGGCGTGTCTAGCCATATTACCATGATCATATCGTTGTTGGTTAACGGTTAATCATCCTTCGGGGATGCTTTATTCAAATTCCCGATAGTCAACACATATGCAGACTTTCCCTCCAAATTTTGGCACATGGATGATGTTGGCGATCCATGTAGGATATTCGACTACGTGAATAAAGCCTACATTCAGTTGCTTGACCACTTATTCTTTAACTTTGAGCGACCATTCAGTGCAAAGCTTTTGTAGCCACTATTTTACTAGTTTGCATTCTGGGAATGTTGAGATCACGTATAGGGCTAATTTTGGGTCAATACCGGGCATGTCATCATGGGACCATACAGAGACGTCCATGAATTCATTCAGTAGCTCTTTTAATTGTGCACTCTCATGCTTGTTAAGGGTGGACCCTATCCTAATCTTGCACTCATGGCTCAGTTAAGAATTGTTCATTTGTAAAATCATCATCATCAATATTTTGATCAGAATCAAGATAATTAATGTAAGGCACATCAAGATACTCAAAATCATTGTTTATTTCATTCTAAAAAAAAGCATTAAGAACCTCGTCAAAAGATGTCTCATTTACATTAATATCAGAAAAAAGAATAGTAATATCGGATGAAGAGACTTAGATAGGGCAGAAAGTAGGATTGGCTTAAGTCTGGGAAGGTTAGATAGGCTTGGCATTCCAGTTAAGGAGATGTATTTCAATAGCTCTGATTTGAGTAGACGGTTCTGACAGTGCATTATCTAAACGGATCATGTAAAGACTCAACCCCAGTGTCGATAGGTTGAATGAGTCCTCAAAATCACTTTCCTCAGAATCCCTGGTAAATGTCATGACTTTCTCAGTAGAGGTTGTACTCCATGCTAGTAGTTTGTGGCCTAAAGGTTGATGTCTTGAAATAAGATTTTCAGTCCCGGTTTCATCTTCTGATTAACGTGGCCATACCTTAGATCAAGGAAGCTGCATAAATGGAAGTTTATCATTCCTTGAGAAACTTTATATTCAAAGAGTCGCTCGAAACAGTCCTTTCTCCTTCCAATCTTCTTTTCGATCGTGGCATCCAGAGGGCTTTGAGTTCTTCTAGTGAGGGTTGGTATCCTAGGCCACATGGTGGAAAGTCCTCCTTCAAGATTATGGGCTCAAGGATCCCTTTCTAGAGTCATCATATCCACATTCTGGGCATAAAGTGCATATTATTGAACATTTGAATCATGTTGATGTTACTGTGAGGGTTATATTCTGGATAAATCATATCTTTGAAACTATGCTAAAAGAAGAAGGGAGTCAACTCTAAAGCCAGAGAGAAGAGTGTCATTTATCCCATTTTGGATCTCTAATACTGGGTTGCTAGTACTGGCTGTGTCTGAACTTTTGTTATCCCCCAAGATGGTGATAACCTGGCCATTGGCGACGAATTTTAGTTTTTAATGAAGAGAAGATAATACCCCTCAGATAATGTGGATCCATGGACTATCAAGAAGAATGTTGAAATATGTTGGTATGTCAATAACCTGGAACTCGGTGATAAAATTGATAGGGCTAGCCCCTATTATGAGTTTTATGGACCCCATTACCTCTCAGTGGGTATTATCGTAAGCACGCACAACAACGGAAGTGGGAGTGAGATGACCAACTTTCAAACCCAAGAAATTAAAGGTTCTGAGAGGGAAAATATTAAAGGCGGGTCCATTATCAACAAGGGAGAGTGGGATTGTCTTTCCCAACACTTCAACGGAGATGTTGGGAGTATAATTTGGTCAGGCCCAATATTTGATATTTTTACTTCGATAAAGGAGGGGAGTCTGGAAGAGCTTAATGACCCAACCATATTCATGACTTTTTCGGGTGTGGTGGAAGGAGAGACTGTAGGCATGGTGAGGTGTTTAATCAGAGCATTATAGTGAAACTAAGAGGACATGAAGATCCCCCATAAGGTGATGTTAACTTGGGTTTCTTGAGTTGGTCAAGGACTTTACTTTCTTCGATGGTTATCTCTGGCATGGGAAGTTTTTCGGCAACTCTCTTTCCTTTATCTATCTCGGTAACTTAAAGAATCAGATCTTTATAGTGTCTCCCTAATCTGGTTATGTGATTTACTAAGGTAGGGAAGAATAGGAACCCCATGTCTTCATCTATTTTTGGCTGAATGGCTATATTATTGATTTCTCCTAACAAATCTTGAAAGGATATCATTTTGTATAAACTGGCTACCAGACTAGTGTATTCCCGATTGGGCTCATCATTTGAGCTATTAAAGTCATCTCCCTATCCGGTGGTGGCTATATCCTCTTGCCAAGAGAAATCAATGCATTCAACAACCTCGATGGCTTCATCGTATAGCTCTTTTTAACTCAACGAAAAGGTGTAGGAGTGAAGGGACCAACCATACCTAAAGCTTCAAAGTGGTGAGTAGCTCATCAATACTACAGATTTCATATTTTTATCGAAGCTCCCCGACCAAAATCTGCACTACATCATGTAGACTAACTTCATTAATGGGTACCACCCAATTATCTTACTCCCGAGCCCATTTTCGAGCTTCCATGAACAAGCCACTAAATTTATGACAATCGACGATCATCTTAGTGGGAAAAAAGCCCAAACTCTAAGACTTGGATCAATACAACAATATGTAACTCCATATCCTTCCCTTAATACTAGGTACAGAGAACAATACAAGCCCTTGTGATGAGTGAAAAAGCTTGATTGGTGAAGTAGGTAGGGTGTAGGAGAAAATATGAGCAAATCTTGAGTGGTTTAGGTGAGATTATAGGTATAATGGGTGCTTTACTGGGCGTAATTTGAGTAGAGGGATCAAATTCTGGGTCATTCTCTAGAAATATGGTATTTGCATGGGTTGGAAGTGGGTTATGAATGGTATTGGGTTTAGAATTATCTAATGGGAGATGATACCCTGATCAATTAAACCTTGGATCATGTTTTGAAGTTAGAAGCATTGGTCGGTAGTATGGCTAGCAGAATGGTGGAAATCACAATGGGCATCGACTTTAAAATTTTAAAGGAGTGGATTTGGTAGTGAATGAGGGTCCAAGGGTTTAATGAGATTGCAGCTCAGAAGGTCCTGGTAAACTTTTAACGGGGGAATATGGAGATCAGTGTACTATTTATTGTTAGGGTTGTGGTGACTTTCCGGTGCCCAAGAGGTAGTATTGATGGTTGAGACTGTAGAACTTGCACGCTTCTCATATTTTCGGAGAGTGAACTATTCGGTCATTTTCTTTGGCTTGGATTCGACTTTGGTAACGCTTTCCTTAATTTCTACACCAGATTTTCGAAAGGCTCGGAAGTGTGGATAGTACTATCCTCCCATGGTTGCTCAGATATGAGGTATGAAGTTATTCTTCACGATACTGACTTGTTCCTCCTCGGAGGGTCTGACGGTCATGGTAGGAGCTTTCTCTCTCCATCTTTATACGAAGCTACTAACTGTTTCCTTAGGTTTCTGCTTAAGAAGCTTTAGATCTCGACATGTAACCTCTAGCTTTTCATTGTACTTATACTGGGATATGAATTCTCGGGCAACATCCACCCAAATATGGATGCTGGACTCTTTGAGGGATAAAAACCAATGAAGGGAGCTTTCTTTCCAGGTCTGTTGGAACATCTAGGCTATTATATATTCTGAGGCACCAAGGAGGGTCATGGATCGGTGATTGCTTCGAAGGTGAATACCGCTTCACCCGAATTTCTCGATATCTAGCATCTTGAACTTCTACGGTAGTCTCTCTTTGGGGTAGGGAGACATATGGGTGTAGTCTATATAGATCCCGAATATCTTAAGTTGGTTAAACTTCTTCGACAATAGTTTGAGGTCTTCCTTAACCTTGCTTAGTTCCTCTTCCTTAGAATATGTGGGTACTGGAAGGTGAGCCCCTGGATGGGCAAGGTTTAGGATAGGGATTTGAGTTGGAGGCAGGCCATTAGCAGGCGGGGCATGCAGAGGATGCTGATACTCTTATAGACCCAAATAGCCTCAGGATCGAGTGAACCCATGGTACCCATGGGATGAGAAAAGAGGACCTTATGTTCTTTGAGAATTGGGCTCGGTGATGTTATATCTCATGGACCTCGGTTTGAAGGTTCTTAATCTTGGCATTGAGCTGGGTCAAAATGGTCATCAGATCAGGCTGCACATTCGATGCTTGTTGACGTTCTCCATGAAGAGCTCGTGAAGGTAAATCCCAAACTCGAACGAGGTAGAAGAAGAACTGGAGGAGCTTTGGGGCTATTTGATGAGAGACCAAAACTAATAGGGAGCGAGGCCAAAGTTAGGTATGCGATCGACCTGAGAGGGAAAATGGTTCGAATTTATTTTTTTAAAAAGGGAGGGAGAAAATTTTGGGTATCTCAAAAGGAGAAGAATTTTTTTTTAGTATTTTTGGAAAAGGAGGAAAAAAGGAGAGGAATCTCAGCATGATTATTATTAATGTTTATTGATACCAAATTTAGTCTGCTGACATGGCCCAATTGAATGAAGACACGTGGTAATCTACATGGCAACAACAAACACTTCCGAGGAACCCACGCGCTCCTAGGAACCATACTACAACGAGGAGCACTACTTCTCCCCGAGGAACTCAAACGCTCCGAGGAACTCAGACGCTCCGAGGAACAAGACCTCTTCGAGGAACTCCTTAATACCGAGAAGCTTAGGCGGTCCGAGCAACTCAATCGGTCCGAGCTGCATCTCGAACAAAGCATTAATAGCAGGATAACCAACAGTTTGACTGTTCATTAAATGCTCATCATCCAGACGCACACGCTAAAGGGGCATTGAATGTATTACCTTTTTATATATACATCATTTAATGTATTACCCTTTCACATTGCAGCCTCAGGGCTATAAATACATTGTACAATCCTCATTGTAAAGGACCCCGGACCGGAATTTCTTGATTGAACTTGTAATCGAGAATTTCACAAACACTCAGCAATAACACAACAGTGGACGTAGGCCATTCTTATAAGGCTGAACCACTTTAAAAATTCTTTGTCTCATTTATTTATATGTGATTGAATAATTAGATAAGATCTAATTTTTTACATCAACAGATTGGCGCCGTCTGTGGGAAACGATTGGTAATATCGTTTTCCATCAAAAACAATTCATCACCAATGGCTGATATTCCAGAATCCAGTAATCGAAACGCTGGAAGCCCTCCAAATCCATCTGCTCCGCCAAATATTCCAGATCTGGCTGGAATAATGATAAATCTGGCTCAAGGCCAGATCGTCATGCAAGAAACTATGCGTCAACTCATACAAACCCTCCATGGCGGTGCACCAACCCATTCAGGACTGCGGAGTATTCAAAGAAACACCCGCGCACCATCCTCACGTACTAGGCGTACCAATTCATATCGTAATGAGGAGTCTGAAGATTTCACTTATCAACCTGGACGAACTTCGTCAGTGCAAGCCACAGATACTGAACAACGTGTCACTCTCTCCCCAGAAAGGACCAGCGCATTGGAAATATTAAGTAGGGTTTCTCCTTTTGACCGATTAGGCCCTAGGAGGAACAAAAGTCCTCTTAATGCAGCGTCGAGGAGCTTTCGATGATCAATAGCCTTAAGGGAAGGATCTGCCCAGTCGCGACCAGCTGCTCGTCAAGATAGATCCCAGGAAGCCACTTCAACGCGATCAGCTGCTCGAACCAATAGGCCCGAAGAAGGAAATGATGCATGGAAAGGTTCTATTCAAAGGCTGGAGGATAGATTAGGGGAAATGGTTAAAACCAAGAACCCTTTACAATGAACCTTTGTTCGAGGAACACCTTTTGTTCAAGCCATTGTAGATTTTTCAACACCATCAAAGTTCAAAGCACCTGTTGTGACCCCCAAATATGATGGAAAGACTGACCCTGTTCTTCATATAGAACAATATCAAGCTGCTGCCGGCATCTATGCTGTCCTAGACGAGATGAGATGCAGGGCATTCTCATGAACTCTTACCGGATCTGCTCAAATATGGTATAATAATCTTCCTCGGGGTAAGATCTCAACTTTATTTCAACTGGCCGAGTTATTCATTGGAAATTTCTGCTTTGGGGCAAAGCCAGTTAAACGAGTAGCACATTTGTTAAGTGTTAGACAAAAAGCTGGTGAAAGTACCAGAGATTATATAACTCATTTTAATAACGAGAAACTTGAAGTCATTGATTATGAGGAGAAGACAACGATCACTGCCTTGATGAGTGGGTTGTTGCCTAATAAGTTATATTACACTTTGGCCAAAGATCCACCCACAACTATGTCAAAATTGATGGCGAAAGCGGCCAAAATCATGAACGCCGAGGAGGCTATGGCTGCGAAGAAGAATATGGATAAAGAAACCAAGGTGGAAGTCGAGAAAGCCAAGAAAAAAGAGCATAAGAACAATGGTGGTGACAAACAATCCAAAAATAGGTCGTCATGGGAGGTCTTGAGGAAATTTGATAATTACACTCCTTTGAAGGTAGATATCAACCACGTCCTGGAAGAAATTAAAAACAACGAGGAGTTAAACTGGCCAAAGAAAATGAAGGCAGGCCCTGACACAAGGAATAGGGAAAAATATTGCGAGTTTCACAAAGATCATGGCCATATGACCAAAAATTGCATAGCTCTTTAGAATGAGATCGAAACACTCATTAGACGAGGCAAACTGGAAAAGTACGTTGATCGTAGAAATGAAAGAAGAAACAACGACCGAATAAGAGATAGGTCTAAATCTCCTCGTCGAGTAGAGGAGAACAAGAAAAGAAACCATGAAGATGATCCTGAGGACGACCCCGATCTTCCCAAGAAACCAAGACAGCCAGAATGAGAGGTATTTTCAATACGCTTTGGGTCATTTGATTGTAATGTTATTACAGGTGGAGATGCAGGAGGAGGAGACCTTACTGCAGAAAGAAAAACTTACCTCTGTGAGGCTCAAGCTTGCTCGCACATTCAACGGATAAATCTAGCTGAGGAGGATCGCCCGAGAAAGGTGAACAAAGAAAAATTGGTCATCGGTTTCTCGAAGAATGACCTCGCAGGCCTCTGTATTTTCATGATGACCCATTGGTGATCAAGATGAGAATGAAAGAGGTAATGATTTCAAGAGTTTTGGTCGACAATGGTAGCTCTACAGACATCATGTTCTACTCGTTCTTCGATAGTTTAAATCTAAAGCTATCTCAACTGGAGCCTTACCACAGACCCCTCATCGATTTTGCTGGCGAGAAAGTATTTCCACTTGGGACGATCAAGTTGGATATATTCATTGGTACGTGGCCCGCTTGTCGGACAGAAAGAATACGTTTCTTCGTGATGGATAAGAATGTTCAATCATCATACAATATCATCATGGGGAGAGTAGGATTGAAGAAGTTCGAAGCTGTACCATCTACAGTGCATCAATGCCTAAAATTTCCAACAAACTTTGGAGTAGGAGTTGTGAAAGGTGATCAGAAAGTAGCTCGAGAATGTTATTATTCATCCGCCGAGCAAGAAGAACTGGAAGAATCAAAGAAAAAGACTACCACCTATCAAGTGGATGAAGGTGCAGAAATTTAAACATTGGATCCTCGAGATGAGTCGCAACTCGTGAAGGGTCAAGTGGTGGAAGCTACTGAAAACATCATTCTGGATGACAAACACCCTGAGCGAACTACTCAAGTAGGTTCGTCGTTGGAAGCCTCATTAAAACAAGAATTGATAACCTTCCTTAGAAGCAGAAGACAAACTTTTGCATGGAGTCATGAAGATATGCCTGGTATAGACCCGCATTTCCATGTCACGAGCTCAATGTGAATAAGGAGATCAAGCCTGTGAAGCAGAGAAGAATAGTATTCAGTCCCGGGAAGAATATAGCTACACAGGAGGAAGTCGAGAAGCTCCAGAAAGCTTGTTTCATTGAATATGTTAAATATCCAGACTGGTTGGCCAATGTGGTAATGGTAAAGAAGAAGAATAACAAGTGGAGGATGTGTATAGACTTCACCGACCTCAACAAAGCATGCCCAAAGGATCACTTTCCATTGCCCCGAATTGATCAACTGGTGGATGCTACCTCGGGACACGAGTTGCTGAGCTTCATGGATGCTTATTCTGGTTACAATCAGATCAAAATGAAACCTGAAGACAGGGAGAGCACTTCTTTCATTACCCCTAGGGGAACTTATTGTTATAATGTTATGCCTTTTGGTTTGAAAAATGCAGGTGCGATATATCAGCGGCTGATGAACAAGGTCTTTGCTGAACAAATCAGTTGCAATATGGAAGTCTACGTTGACGATATGCTGACGAAGAGAAAAAAAGCTGTTGATCATCTAGTTGACTTAAATCAAACTTTTAATCAACTAGATAAATACCAAATAAAACTGAACCCGACGAAGTGCATATTTAGAGTACGAGAAGGCGTGTTTCTCGGGTACATTGTCAATCAACGAGGCATTGAAGCAAATCCTGAAAAGATCAAAGATCTATTAGGGCTGCGATCTTCGACGATGAAGAAGGAAGTACAAAGTCTTACAGGACGAGTAGCAGCACTCAACAGATTTGTGTCACGAGCAACTGATAGATGTCTCCCATTTTTCAAGACACTCAGAAAGACTTTTGAGTGGAATGATGAATGTGAGAAGGCTTTTCAAGACTTGAAGAAATACTTGGGAGCACCTCCACTGTTGTCCAGGCCGGTGGTGGGAGAAAAATTATACTTGTATCTTGTAGTGTCCGAGAATGCAGTTAGCTCGTCGTTGATCAGAGTGGAGAATGGAGTGCAAAAACCAATTTACTATACGAGTAAGGCCTTCCGAGGAGCAGAGATCAGATATCCAAGGCTGGAAAAATTGGCATTGGCGCTAATTGAGGCAAGTAGAAGAATGAGGCCATACTTCCAGGCTCATACCATAGTAGTATATACTGATATGCCATTGAGGCAAGCCCTTCATAAACCAGAAAAATTAGGGAGATTGATGTACTGGGAAATAGAACTCGGTGAATATGATATAGTTTATGAACCCAGATCATCATTAAAAGGGCAAGCTGTGGTAGATTTTACAGCAGAGTTCACCTATCCTGATACCCCCGAGGAGCAAAAGTTGCTCGCTGATCAACCTGTGGATGTTATAGGATCAACAAACACAAGCTCAGACCAACTCCGGTTGGTAAAATGGCAAGTGGATGTTACAGGATCATCAAATTCGAGCTCAGACCAATTCCGATTGGTAAAAGGGCGAGAAGAGATAATCGACGAGGAGCAAAAATTATCCGGGGAGGAGGAAAGGAAGCAACAGATATTTCACCGAGGAACTCTGACTGGTCAGAAATTTGAAGACGATTTACTTATATGGAGGCTATATGTAGATGGCTCATCTTACACTACAGGATGTGGCGCGGGGATAGTTTTGAGCACTCCGAACGAGATCGACATGGAATACGCCCTGCGATTTCAATTCAAAGCTTCCAATAATGAGGCTGAGTATGAAGCCATGATTGCAGGACTTAGTTTGACAAAAATTATGGAGGCGCAACAGGTCATTATTTTCAGTGATTCTCAATTGATCGTAAACCAAATGATGGGAGTATATGCAGTTAGAGGAGAATTAATGATCAGATATCATGCAAAGGCAAAGGAGATGGTGTCACAATTTACCGCTGTTCAGCGGGTCAGAATACCAAGAATGGAGAATGCGAGAGCAGACGCCCTAGCTCGACTAGCATCAGCTACTCGCACCGAGCTACGACGAATAATCTGAATTGAAGTGTTAGTTGGTCGGAGTATAGATGAAGATCTGACGTTGAACTTTATCACCCTTGATTTAGGACCATCTTGGATGGATCCCATCAGGGCGTATATCGAGGAGGGAGAATTGCCAATTGACAAGCTCGCAGCCAAGAAATTGAAGTTTAAGGCTGCTCGGTATGTATTAACTAGTGGTATTTTATATAGACGAGGAATTATGGCAGGTTTGCAGAGATGCGTACATCCCTCCGAGGTGAAAGAATTAATTGAAGAGATCCATGAAGGGTCCTATGGGTCACATGTAGCAGGTCGGACGCTTTTACAAAGGGTGATGACGCAGGGATACTACTGGCCGACGATGAGAGCTGATTGTATAGCGTATGCCAAGAAGTGTGACAAGTGCCAGCGCTTTTCCTCCATCCGAAGAACTCCATAAGCATTATTGACACCCATAACTTCCCCTTGGCCATTTTCCATGTGGGGAATTGATTTGGTTGGGCCACTAACGACTCGAGGAAGGTTTAAATACCTCATCGTCGCAATGGATTATTTTACTAAGTGGGTAGAAGCTGAGCCACTCATTGACATGACATACGAGAAGGTGTACCAATTTATTTGGAAGAACATCATTTGTCGATATGGTCTTCCTCATGCCTTCATCACAGACCATGGAACATAATTTGATAACGAGGAGTTCGCTACCTATTGTCATCATTCAAATATTTTGAAGGTCCACTCAGCACCAGGCCATCCTCAAAGCAATGGACAAACTGAAGTGACAAACAGAATGCTGCTAAATGGCTTGAAGAAAAGACTGGATAATGCAAAATCGAATTGGATCAACGAGCTACAATCAGTACTCTGGGCTTACCGAACTACTCCCCAAGTAGCAACTAGAGAATCACCATATATGCTGGCGTTTGGAAGTAAAGCCGTTATACCTGCCGAGTTGGGCCTCCTAACACACAGGGTACTGAATTTCAATTCCCCTGTCAGTGACTTAATGAGAAGATTGGATTTAGACATGATCGAGGAAGTTAGAGAAGAAGCAGCCATCAGAAATGCTGCATATCAACAACGAACATCTTTATTCTACAATAAGAGGGTGAAGAAATGCGACCTGAAAGAAGGAGACTATGTGCTGAAGAAAGTAATTCAAAAGCACAATAAACTGGAGCCAAACTGGCATGGACCATACCGAGTTACAGAAGTTGTTCGACCAGGAACTTATCGAATAGTAACTCAAGAGGGGGAGGAGTTTAAGAATGCATGGAACGCAGAGCACCTGCGCAAGTATTATCATTGATGTATATTCCCATGTAACGCAGTTCCATCGGTATGAATAAAATGAAGATCTTCTGCAAGTCTCTCTTTTTATTGGAAATTTTTCGGGGAATACTAGTGCTACACACTACTCGGCAAAGCTCAGACTACTCAGCAAAAATATTCCTAAAAATGCCAACCTCGGTTGGTTAGGAAACAAAATATTCCTAAAAATGCCAACCTCGGTTGGTTAGGAAACAAAATATTCCTAAAAATGCCAACCTGTTTGGCTAGGAAACAAAATATTCCTAAAAATGCCAACCTGTTTGGCTAGGAAACAAAATATTCCTAAAAATGCCAACCTGTTTGGCTAGAAAACAAAATATTCCTAAAAATGCCAACTTATGTTGGTTAGGAAGTACATATATTCTCGAAAATGCCAACTTATGTTGGTCGGGAGGTAAACATATTCTCGAAAATGCCAACTTATGTTGGTCGGAAGGTAAGATTATTTCAAAAAGTGCCAAAGTTGCTCATAGAGTAAAAATCTACTAACTATGGCTGGTCGGGGATAAAAACCCAACAACCGTAGTTGGTCGACAAGGAAAATTTACCGATCTTGGTTGATCGGAAACATTTAAGAGAAAAATCTACTAACTATGGCGGGTCGGGGATAAAAACCGACCAACTGTAGTTGGTCGACAAGGAAAATTTACCGATCTTGGTTGGTCGGAAACATTTAAGAGAAAAATTTACTAACTATGGCTGGTCGGGGATAAAAACCCACTAACTGTAGTTGGTCGACATGGAGAATCTAACGACCTTGGTTGGTTGGAAACATTTTAAACATTTTTATACTCGTGACTTTATTATTAAGTGATCGAGAAACATTATTGGTACTTGTAACTTTTTAATTGAGTTGGTCGACAAACAACACAATATTGCTATCCTTTTAACAGATATGCACAGATATAAAGTGTTTGATAATTACAAGACAATAGCAATTAAGATTTGCAAACAAAAAATGAAAGTCTTTCATTGAATTCAAAATAAATTACATTGATAATAAAATGAAAAGTACATTGATATTGAAATGTATACTAACTATTACATCAAAAATTCCTATTCTACTGGTCTTTTCCCCTCTGCTTTTGACACAGGTTCCTCGCCAGCAGGAGGATCATTTAAAGCCAGAGGAGAATTGATGAAGTTTAGATCCTTCAACATCCTGACATTCATCACGGATGGTTGATCTAGGAGATGCTCGGGACGAGATATCTCAGCTTGAGAATGTAGATTGTAGTCACCGAGATACTTTGAAATTAAGCTCCGAGGAATGGCCCTTGCAGGGATCCAGCTCATATCCAATTTATACGGTGGCACAGGTAAGTCGAGCAGCTCGGGATCATGGTAGTCCCACAAGTAATGACCCTGTTCGAGCTGCAGCACACCTAAGGCATTCAACCAGCCTTGCTTGTAGCCCTCGTTATTGGCACTCTGGATACGATCATCCAAATGATAGAGCGCTTCGTTGTATCCAGCCATCCAGAACTCCCTGGGCTGTTTGTGGAACTGATATGTTAGTCTGTCGAGCTGCTCATGGAGATTTTTGATGAAGATTTCATTGTTCTCCAAGGTAGACTTCTGCGTGGAGAGCTGCTCTTCCAGGTCTTTGATCTTCTTTAACATTTTAGCCAAAGCTCGGTTCTTCGCCATCAGCTGGAAGGCCTGGTTTTCTAATGCAGACTGAGTCCTTTTCTCCTCGACAGGAATCCGAGCTGCTCTTGCTCATCCTCGAGGAGCTCTTACTCATCCACGAGATGATGTAGAGGGCCCAGCTCTCTTCAAGTTTTCCAATTCATCTCTCAAATTGGCGTTCTCGACTTCCAGAAATGAGAATCCCTCATCAGTCACTGGGATTAAGGCTTTCGAAGAAGAGGCTGCAGACTTCAACTGTGATAGCTCTTTCTGCAAATTGTTATTCTCTTGCTCTAGCAGCTCGGTAATCTATCTGCATTCCTTGACCTCGCCCCTCAGGGTTCTCTCCCTTACATCATACCTAGAAAAAAGCTTCTCGTAGCCCTTGTCGGCAATGATCAGCTTGTACTGCTTCTCGTACCCCTAATGCAACAAGGCAGTTGATTCTTTGTATTGAAGCCGAAGGTCTTCGAGGGTGCCTTAGAGATCCTCAATCATATCATAGTAGGCCACATTATTGGCCATCGCTCAATCAAGTAGACACTTCAGATATTGATATGCTTTAATTGCCTGTTCTGAAGCATCCTGGCCGAGGATGTAGATGACTTGTGCTGCACTTAGGTCTGTGTGACCAGCTTTAAAATACTCGTTGCATTGTCGCAGCAACTTTGTATCATGGGCAGATAACAATTCCATCCTGGCCAGAAACTAGCAGAAAAAGAAAAAGCAATAATCAATAAGAATCAAGAAAGAGTATGAATGGAAAATAGACAACAGTATGCAAGAAAGTCTAAATTTTATTAGATCATAATATTCAGAGTTATATAGTCATATTTACAATTGATAAAAAGAAAAATAAGCACGAATAACTCTACACCTTCTCCTTGTCTCCCAAAACCTTCTCGGGAGGTTGGGATGAAGAGGTAGGTTGCTCGGAAGGAATGGATAGTTGCTCGGGGAGAACAGGCAGTTGCTCGGAGGAAGTAACGATTTGTTGAACTTCCTCGTTGGTAGGCTGGATGGCTGGGGGATGATCTCCCATCACCATTGAAGACTCTTCTGAGGAAGCTTCGTCCTCTTCTTCATCTTCTGGAGTTGGAGGGGGGCCAGGGATATGTTTCTGGAAGATCTCGGAAGACTCGTCGACCTTCATTTCTTAAAGAGCTGTGACCCATCAGTCTCGGAAGTACTTTAGGCTGCCATATTCAACCTGTGATATCATGGCAGCCAACCCCTTGTTCCACCCCTTGTCCCAGCCTGCGCTGAAGGCCTTTTTCACAACCATCTTCCTCTTCAGCTTCTTCGAGGAAAGCTTCTCGGACAACAGGACATCAGCAGCTTTCAGTTTTTTCTTAACCTCCTCCTTCTGTCGACCTACTTCCTGAAGCTGGCCCAACCTCTCCTCAGCAACTCTGAGCTTATCTTCAAGCTCCCCAGCAGCTTTGAGCTTCTCTTCGAGCTCTTTATTTTGCCTTCTCCTGGGCATTCTTTTTCTTCTCCAACTCTTTGGAGGCTTCAACAGCTCGAGCTTTCTCCTGCTCGGTGGAGGCAAGCTTCTTCTCCCAGACTGCCTTATCAGTGGCATATGTCTGGCGAGAATCTGCCAGAGATTTGTTAGCTTCTTCCAGAGCTCCCTCCACGCTGGATGAGGAGCATGAAGCTTTAACTGCTTCATCCTTCTTCAAAATTATATTGAAGCAGCTCGTCAACTGTGAAAGTAAAAAGAAAATAAGTCAGAAATAGATATAACAAAGGAAATATGAAAAGTTCAAAGTAAAAAGACTTACTAAAGCAAGGTGACGAGCAGCTAACGAGGTGACCATGTCCCGAGTAAGGTTTTCTTTAGTACCTTAGACCTCGGGAATGATCCAGGACTTTACCGATCTCATGACAGAGCTCAGGGGAACGAAAGTTGGAACCCCAGTTCCAGTAGCTGGGGGATGAATGATGGTGTCAGCCAAATTGACCGATGAGCTTTTCTTCAGCCTCCTCGGGGGAACAGGGACAGACTCAACCAAGGAATAACCCTTGGTCGGTGATATTACAACCACATCTCCAGGAGCAGCAGACCTGCTCGGAGCCACTACGGGCTTCTCTACAACCTTCATAACTGCAGCAGTCGAGGAAAGCGCATCAGTCTTCTTCGTCCCTTCTGGGACATCAACCTTACTTCTTTTTGCCTCCCCAGCACCAGAGGCGGGCTTGTCGAAGAGGGTGGGAGGTATTCTCTTCTTCATCCTTGCGCTTAAAGGAATGTGAGATTCACGCGAGGAGCTGGTAGAAGCTGGTACTGGCTCTGCGTCACTTATTACTGGACGAGAAGTAAAAGAGGTTGTGTAGCTCTTATACTGCAGCAGATATGAAGTTGATCTAATGTGCTCGTCGGCAACACTCGGATGCAAACTCCAGATAAGTTTCAAATGCCTTATATTGACATCTGCTTCTTTTGGGCACTTTCTTTTACTGTCAACTGCAAATAAATAAACATTGCCATTAGTGACACATTTTATCAAACATAAATGAAGCATAATTTCAAAATAAATAAAATGAATAAAGATAACTTATCCCATTGCCATAAGGAGGGCATCTGGGACCCTGGTAAACCTCATCTCCAGTTAATGGAGGGTGTTGCCAATTTTGTATGACAACCCCGTGTTCAAAATAATCCCTATTGGCATCAGGGAGATTGACTACTAAGGCTCTATTTAAAAATCTAGTTTTTAAATAAAAAATATTATCATTAACTTCCCATCTATAGCAGTACATGATTTCTGGAATTCCTATACGAGTTCCATGGAGTTGATTTAACCTATGCACCCCATTAACTATTCTCCATGTGTTGGGGGCTATTCTTGCAGGAACAACATCAAAGTAATGACAGAATTCCAGACACAAGAGATTTGGTGGAAAATAAAATCCACACTCAGCAATAAAGAGGCTGGGGAACCAATGTCCCTCAGCCAAACGGAAATAATCAGAAGGCTCAGAAAGATCTTCCAAAACAACCCAGGAGGGAATGGAAAAATCAGAGCGAAATTTATCAAGAGATTCAACAGGGTAAACCATGGTGAAAAAAGGAAATGAAGAACAAGGAAGAAGATCTTACAGAAAAAGAGTGGAGCTGTTGACAACGAACGACGGAAGAGATGAATACACAGAAGAGAAAGAAATGATAGAAAACTCGAAAATACAAATTTGAAAAAGGTAGAAGACGATGGGATTGTCTGCGAAGCTTAAATACCTTGCCTTGGGAAAAGAAAAAAGTAATGATTACGAAAAGAAACAATTACGCTACCGGCGGCTAAAAGGACAAAAAAGACGCGGAGATCGAGGCTCATAAAAAATATGATTCTACGAATTTGGAAGGAGAAATAAATACAAATGACTCCTAAATATCAGGAGGGCCATTTAAAACTACCATATACCGAGAAAGAATGTTCCATACTTCTCAAATTTTGAACTATGAAACATTGGGGGATTATGTTGATACCAAATTTAGTCTGCTGACATGGCCCAATTGAATGAAGATACGTGGCAATCTACATGGCAATAACAAACACTTCCGAGGAACCCACACGCTCCGAGGAACCATACTACAACGAGGAGCACTGCTTCCCTGAGGAACTCAAACGCTCCGAGGAACTCAGACGCTCCGAGGAACAAGACCTCTTTGAGGAACTCCTTAATATCGAGAAGCTTAGGCGGTCCGAGCAACTCAATCGGTCCGAGCTGCATCTCGAACAAAGCATTAATAGCAGGATAACCAACAGTTTGACTGTTCATTAAATTCTCATCATCCAGACGCACACGCTAAAGGGGCATTGAATGTATTATCTTTTTATATGTACATCATTTAATGTATTACCCTTTCACATTGCAGCCTCAGGGCTATAAATACATTGTACAATCCTCATTGTAAAGGACCCCGGACCGAAATTTCTTGATAGAACTTGTAATCGAGAATTCCACAAACACTCAGTAATAACACAACAGTGGACGTAGGTCATTCTTATAAGGCTGAACCACTTTAAAAATTCGTTATCTCATTTATTTATCTGTGATTGAATAATTAGATAAGATCTAATTTTTTACATCAACAATGTTATTATTAGGTTCTCACTTGTATTAGGTTTGCCTAAATGCGAAACAAATGTCGAACATAACTCGATCCTGGGAAAACAGGGTTTGAAAAAATATGTAAAACGTAGTTGAACGTGTTTTTAGGCTCACGGATGAGGTCCTGCTTTGAAAAAGTCGATGGCGTTAAAATTCAGACGGCATGCCAACTTGGAATTTTTGCAGAGTTTCGCATGGTAATCGACAAACTAAATTTGAGTGTCTTGGGCTTGACATATATGCGAGGTTTATGTAATTGTTAGGTTAGGGTAAGGGTTCCCCCCTTTGACATGACTTCCACATTATACCTCTTGCTTATAAAGGCAATTATGCATCGGTACGTGTGGATAAGACATTTGATATACCTGAGTATACGTGAATTGCCTCACTATATACCTCATGGGGATAGAACAATGGAGAGCGAATTCGATATACTCGACGTGCGTGAATAATTTCCTTGTTATATACCTCTCATTGTGAGTTCAGTCAAGTAGTACGATGCGGGGGGAACCGTTCAATATATGTCGAAGGTACGGGGCTAATGGAAGGTTAGTGTCATATTGCTTAGGCTAACTACAACCCGTAAGTTCAAAGCCCATTATAAAGTGACCCCCCCAGTACGGGACAAAATTTTGGTCAATAGCCATGCTTTTTGGTGATGTAGTGTGCAAAAATGAATGAGTCTTAATGAACATATTATGGAGAAAGAGTAATTTTTATCATTTTTTATCTGTATGATGAGTAAAGGGAATACTACACTAAATGGGGAGCATGTATAAGTATATCTTGCATGGAAACTATACTGCACATGGATACATATGAGTGAGTGTGTGACATGGGAGTATATACAAGTTAGTGTGTGTGGTAGTGAACCTATGCATGGATCAACTACAAGTGGTGTGTGACATGTGTAAGTGAGAATATATACAAGTGTAGGAAGTGTGGTTGTGTGCTAGTGAAGCCTAAGCATGGATATTCTAAGTGTTGTGTGAAGCACGTGAGTGTGAAGTGAAGCTAAGTACAAGTGTGTGAAGTGTACATGGAGAGTATATACAAGTGTGTGAAGTGTAGAAGTGAGTGAAAAGTGATATATACATGAGTGAGATATACACAAAAGGTTAAAGAGATGAGAAAAGGGAACATACAGGTAGGTGCATAACACATGCAAAAAAGAATAATGTCCATGCCAAAATAGAATCTAGTCCTCTTATGGATAGTCCTCAATGGAGTCGCCATCGTAGTCATCCCGATATCGGGGGGTCGGGGTATCCATAGGCGTATCCATCCTTCATCCCCCTTCCTTTTTTGAAGTGCGCATGAGATTGCGTTCTTTATTGGGGCGCTCGACCGTCATCAATGTGGGGTGATATGTAGAGATAGAGTCGCCAGCCTATTTTGCACAAAAGAGGCAAAATAAATATTGCATCCTCGATAGAAAGGCATCAAGGACAATACGGATACTTACAAAACCAAAATAGTTTAAATGTAGGGGGACTAAGTTACGAAATGGGAAGGTGTTAGGCACCCATTCTGCTCTTTCGGTCTCTCATGGGCATATTATAATTTTCTCCTATAAAACTCCGTAATGTTTGTGCTTATATGCATAATATAAATGGAGGATGAAATCACTCGACTAGCGTCATGGATAAAGGCGAAGCGAGGTCATCCTTAGAGTGTTCCCAAAATAGTAATAAAAATATGATGCAAGTGTTTGTCGATTCACAAATTGTTATGAAATAAGGATTGCATATATCGGACAATACACGAGCAAACAAGCATATAAGATGTATATATCATGAATATATGAGAATAAAATAACAAGTGTAGGTGGGAGGACCCAAGTAGAGGGATTCACCCAAGAAACCTACGTAGCCCGGGGGGATCATAGTTCACGTAGTTCGAAAACAATATGAGGTGGGGTTTAACCCATAAATCCAACTAAGGATTTTATTTATACGTGTGTGTGTGTGTGTGTGTGTGTGTGTGCGTGTGTAGAAGAAGGTGTTTTAGTGTGGAAAAATGTGATGAGAAATCCCCATTTGGAATTTACGAGTGAACCCTATTTTTCTTGTTTTGGGGTTTTTCTATGAAAATAAAGTATGTGTGAATACTAATAATAAAACTTAGAATTAAGATGTGTGATGTAATGAAGTAACTAATGCCAAATTAAGAGAAATTAAAACAAAGAGGAAGAAATGGACCTCCTTATATGATGACTTAAAACAGATCTTCCTTGTAAATGCGCTGACACAAAAGAGTATGAAATTGATGGAAGGAGTGTGGGATATGGGCTTTTAGGGATAGAACAACTCTAAATTCGAGGGAATTGATGAGAGGGATGTTCAGGGATACATGAGATGTGCCTTTAAAAGTGAGTTCATGGCCTCTATATATAGGGCCAAGAGGATTGTCGATCGAAATGGTCCTTGACCGCCTATTGGCATAAAATTCTAGACACATTGTCGATATACAGGGTCCTGTTGTTTCCATTCAGCTGTCTGAGGTGAGTTTTTCGAAAAATGGTCATAAAAATGGTCATGGGGTAAATCATTGGAAAGGGTATTCAGAGCCATTTAATAATCCATGAGCCACTCCCGAGTTCAGGAGTTGAACGAGGTCCAATGGGGCCTAAAAGTACCCACTGGTCAATAGACAGGAAATTCCTGAAGGCAAACATATCATTTATCCAAATCGTAAGTCAAAATCATGCATGGGATGGACCCTTGGCAAGGGTATTCAATACCATTCAAATATTCATCCAGTCTCATTCGGTTCGAAGAGTTGACCTTGGTCAAACGGGTACCAAAAGTGCTCGGAGACCTTTAGGAGTAAAATGAGTCGTTCGTTCGTACCATAAGGCTGATTCATGCACTAAGTGGATCGCTGGAAAGGGTATTTAGAGTCCTTTGAAGACTCATTCAGTCTCGTTCGAGATGAAGATTCGACAGGAGTCAAACGGATCCCAGGAGCGCCTGGTGGCCTACAGATCAATTTTCGAGGTAAAACGAATCATTCGTTTGAACTTTAAGTCCGATTCGTAACCGGGTGCACCGTTAGAAAGAGGATTTAGAGCCCTTCTTTCTTTTAGTTTGATGATGCCAATTTACTTTTTCAATATGAACTAACCTGATAAATGTGACACCTCACTTAATGAAATACCGGGTGATCATTCCTATATCTAATTAAACAGAAATCTCTAATGGACCATCCCTAACATCACTGTCAAAATTTTATAAAATTACTAACCACCTAGTATTCAAAGCTGAAAAATTTTAATCTTTATTAATCAAGATACAATTAACTGCGGAAATTAAATTAACACAATCCATGCCAATAGAAACCATCATCGAAAATAATAAAATTCCATACCGAATAAACCATCGGCTAAAATCCCATACATATGTAAAGACAGATAATAAGAATCTCATAGTATCTGAAATGAATACTAAATAAAACTGTGAGCAACATGCTTGAGTATCTGATATAAAGTCCCTATTCTAAGAATAGAAGAGATAGAGGCGCCTATCCAAATCCCTGGAATGAATCAAGTCTGGCGTCCCTGTGGCTAGACACCTAAAAGGTTTGGAAAATAGTTTATAGCAAGGGTTAAAACCCGAAATATTTTGAAAATATTTAGCAAATGATTAACTTGCAGTAATATAAAATACAAGACTACGCTTCATATTTAAGTTAGTGTCGCACTCCCTTAAGGACATCCTCACCCCTCTAATGTGCACACCTAACGCCATTTTTTATCTCCCCTAGTTCTCTGATCCATAACTAGATAATAGATATAACCCTTTCCAACCACCCTACTCTAACCGAGTATGTTTAAGTATGATTTATAAGTTATTACTAGCACTAACTTAATTAATCATTTTTCCTTTTTAAATTTATATAACTTTCACACCCGTTATACACATAATACAATTCACATCACGTATTAAATTACCCGCATATAATTATTTATCCCATTATATACGTATAACTATATTACAACATTCGTACATATGTTGAATATAAATAATATCCATCCTCCCGAGTAATAACTCACCGGATATATTCATTAAAGTGATATCCCACTAGGTGTACTCGCATAGCCTAGTACCCCAAGTTAGAATCGCTCACTAACTTGGCCAGAAATATAAACATAAGGAAGGCGGTCATATTCCTTCCCTGAAAGTTAGATAAGCCCCTCACCCATATAACGGACGCTATGACCTGGGGATATACTCGCCCTACTCCTCAAGTTAGGGGATTCACCCACTGCGCACAACCTCCCTTGACGGCACTATAGTATATATTTAAATAATAGCCAATCACTGATATTTATATGCACATACTATATATATACTATCGCATGCCGTATATATATAATTATAAAATATCCTGGCCTTACCGTGTACTAATTTCGTAACACTAGCCTATATGTAAACCCCGAGTTTATGGTCCAACTATAATTATTAATTAATTTTCACATTAATTAATTTAATTATATTTGGTGTCGCCCAAGCAATGTACTCAGACTCGCTCTTGTGGTCCGAAGTTAAATATCACTCGAGTCTAATCCCCGACCCCAAATTAATTAGCTTTCATAAATCATCAATTTAAATGAGTAGTGTCGCCCTACTACCATCCGAACTTATTCACCCAGTCTATTATTTTATTCTTTCAGAAATTATTTCTCAAAATTCATTCGAAATGTGTCTCCCTTAATTCCCCCACCACTCCCAATTATATTCCTTTATAATTGTTAAGAATTTACTCCCATAATTAATTTTTCTCTCTAAATTATACTAGGGAGAAATTGCAACTAAAAATTTTACCCAGATAAATCCCTAGGCCAAACTGTCGAAAAACCTAAAGGATCGATCGAACGACCCCCAACCATCGATCGACCCCCAACCATCGATCGATCGATCGAACATGTGGTTGTCTTCTTCGACTTGTTGTTTCTTCCATTAACGAGTTTCTCCAAATTATAAAATTTCCATTGGTCTCATCCAAGTACAATCAACAACATGACTATGTAAAAATGTGATCATGGCCTCTCATAGAACCTCCAACATAAGATAAATCTCACAAAATTCTAGTTTTCTAAATTGGGGAAAATTCCGGGTTTAAACTCGTTAGGTCCCAAAACCATCAAATTTCCCCAAATTTGTTCATAATTACTACTGGTTTTTCACATCCAAATCAATTTATCATCTCAGAACCATATAACACAATTTATTTCCACATTGAATTTCATTCAGATGTTTTATTTACAAAAACCCCATTTTGTACTCATTCATACCCAAAACAATTTTTTTATTTTCACATCACAAAAATATGAATTGAATAACATCAATTAATATCACAGTAAGATAACCACTTGCCTTTTGGGTTCGTATGGTCTGATCCGAGGGTGTACTTTACAAGCTTGATGATGAACTCCCAATTGGTTCTTTATCTTGTCTCCAAAAGACCCCAATTTGCCATGTAACCACTCTCTACGGGTTCCTCTCAATACCCTAGGTTCTCTCTTGGGTTTTCTTCCATTTTCCTTTTCTCCCAAATTAGGTATTAAAGCTAAATCCCGTTTTTAGCCTCATGGGCCAAGCCCGAGTGACCCAAATACCCACGTGTGGGCCCGATTATGCCTAAAAATTCCCCGAGACCCATTTACTACCCTCGAATACTCTTTTTCGACCATCTCGATCTATCCGAACTCAACCGTGCACTCAAAATTGGTATTCAAATTAATTTACAGAATTTCTCATCTCACACCTAACTTAGTCTATAACCGACTCCTGGCTGAGATTAGTAAATCCCACGTCACTAATACACTTATGAAGTAAATAATTATTACTAATCACTTAGTAATTTAATTCCCATAAATATTAACCATTTCTCCCAATTAATATATATATAAAGATTTCCATAATTAATTCCATTAAATTACGACACGCAAGTAATTTAAATTTTTACCCGAATTAATTAATTTTTAAATGCATAAAAATATGGGGTGTTACAATAAAGTATCACCATTATATATCCCATGGATAAATATACTTTCATAAATTAACAAAAACTCGAGCATTAATAGTAGATTGGAAAGGATTGTAATGTTTGGTTGGAGTTTTGAAGACAAATTCCTGGAGCAAACAATCTCATAAATTGTATGTAACACCCCGCCTAATTAAATACTGGGTGGCCAGCCCCATACCAAATTAAAACAGAATATACATTTGACTCATTCTTAGCATCACTGTCGAAAATATTTACAACTCACCCAATACCCAATTAAGCTGGTGTTAAAAACTTTCCAAATTTTAATTTAACAAAATCCATTTCCAGTATAAGAATAACACAACACATTTTATTCTACAACATTGATAACCAAGTAGATAACATAAAAGAATTTAAAAGCATTTGGAATAAACATTCCCACATAATATTAATCCATTACAGTAATCCCAACAATGTTAAATGTATTAAAAGACACGAATACAATAGTATTTGACCCCGATAGAAAAGAGATAACTGAATCCTTTGGGCGACATGCCCTGACTAAGAATACTGTGAATCAAAAAGATGGTAGGCGTCTAAGCAAAACTCCATAAATCCATAGCCTGTCATAATCCGCTAAGGTTGGCATCCCTGTTGCTGGACACCTGATATAGAAGATACAATAGAAAAGAAAATATGCAAGGAAACGGGTCAGAGCCCGATTGTGTAAATAATTTTTAAAACAGCAAGTATTTAACAAGTGCAACAAAGCATTTATTATGTACATGTTAGATCCAACTCTCACTTGCTATTCTCACCTCTCAACTAGAGTGAACACTTAACGTTTCCTATTAACCTCCTAGTTAATGATTCCTCTTTAACAATTCCATAATATAATTCCATTCCCATATCATAACCCCGTATGTCCCATACCATACGTTATATAATCATTCTTATACATTTTTCATTTATATGAATCGTTGCTCATTAAAATGAATCATTTCTCATTAATATGAATTAAGCTTTTCAATTCTATAAGAATAAACATTCATTAACTTAATTCCATTCTTTTCTCAATTCGCCTTTATCTACAATTATCACATAGTAGATGACTTAACCACAATATAACCATTCAATCATTTAATTTATTATATATATATTCATATATAATACGGCACCCCGAGTCACAGCTGCGGTGCAATGCATTACTCTGCTATCATGCCCCATCATCGTTGGTCGCCGAATAGTGGACAAAAGGTTCGGTAAGGATTCCTCGAACCATAAAAAATAAAACAAACATTGGAGGCGAACATAGTTCTCGTATCCATGGGTCACGCACATACCTACGTACCTACAGTCAGCGGACTTATCAACTCCCCGATAAGTCTTTCATAGACCTATGTTCTCGAGCGACAAATCAAAGATCCCATGGATTCATCAGGATATGACTGCCCTCACGCACAAACCTCCCACCGATAGCAAGTAAGCTAGGTATGTCATACACATAAATCATCAATCAATCAAATAGGCATTATCATACCTATAATATAATATCAATAAGGTAATATCACTACCCTAAGATAATTCCCATACGTATCATTATATCTCTTTTAAATTCCACGTATTAAAATATCGTATCTTTACTTCATAATTTAATTATCCTCGCATCCTATAACATCTCTCCACTCCCGACGTCGTTAAGGTTTATACGCGGAGCGTCTCGCAAAGCGAAATCCAAACAAGGAACCCCTCCAATACACTACTACTTAACTTGTCGATCGAGGAGGTCCGTCAACTTCAAATACGCGATCGGGATAACCTCATACCCTCTTTCAACCAAATGTGTTCTAAACTCCCATCTCTATCCAGGAGTCATACTGCTAAGCACTCGTATTACACTTAGTCCTTGCACAATAAACATCCAAATAGACCCGAGACTCAAAATAAGCAAAAATAACCAAAATGCCCTTTTGGGTTGTCTTTTCATTTCCAAATGACCCGAGACTCAAAATTAACATCCAAATAGACTTTTTTGACTATTTCGAACCTTCCGGACGCAACGACGCAGTCGAAATGACTATAAGGTCGATAGAAAATAAATTTTCTTTTTAATTTAATAAATGAGTCCCGACACGTCCCATACCGCGTCTGACTAAAAATTTAAATTACCAAATTTATATCATACCGTCATATCAATGACATCACATTCATATATTACCTAAATATCTTTAAGTAATATTCAGAATCATCCATTTTAATATCCACAATTCGGATAGAACCCAAATGAATTAATTAATAATAAAATCCAATTGATTCATTAATTTAAAATATAACCCATTTTAAAAGTCATTTAAAATTACGGGGTATTACAGTGTAGTGCATATGTGCATGAATGAGTAAAATTTGGTGAATCTATGTCCACCTATACTATTAATATCGCAATTTTCATGCCTTAATTCACTTCCCAATATCATCAACTTTAGTTCCCACAAAGAGGAAAATAAATCGATCCCTTCATCTTTTGTCTTCAAGATTGCGACAATTATTTTTTTTAAAAAAAACAAGACAAAATTTTAGCAGTTATTCTTTATAGGTAATGATAAGAAATAATTTTTTTGCCATAGCTTACACGACGGCTTTGGGAACTAAAAAGTAATTTGGTCATCCCTTGATATATTAACACTATGTTTGGATATTTGATTACACATAAAAATGCAAAAAACTAATTAACTGATTATTTTACAACTTTGTTACATATAACATATATATTTAGTAGTTTGTTACATATAGTATATTTTTTCCTATTCGAGATAAAAAAAATCAGGAGGTGGGGGGGGGGGGAGGGGGAGGGGAGGATGCATATAAAGAAAATTTAGTGGAACATTTGTAATCTTAAAGATAACCTTTTAGGAATGAATGAACAATAAACAATACTAAAGATTTTAGATAAAATCGGGATATTAGAGAATAAGAAACAAATTTCATTAAAACCAGGATATTGGAAGAAAGAGTACACAAGTTGGAGGAAAAGATATTCATAGAGAAAATACAAAGAAATCAGCACCAAAATGATTCTCTCACTACATAACAAAACTCGATATAGAATTAAGACAACACTATCTGAACCACTGACCCATTCATGATGTTGTCAGAGCACAAAAATTTCCCTCCATTGTCTGATAGTTAGTAAATGAAGGAGTAAAGCGAGCCAATAATCACATGGAATTTGATTGTGTCCCGTGGATTGCTTTAAAGAATTTTTTCCTCAAATACTCCCATCTACAATGACCAAATGGAAGCCAATATAACGATTAATGCAAACGCTGTTTACCTTCATATGTTGGAGTGAGTCAATTTCTATAAGTGAAATGTCATATCTTAAGCCCTCGAAAATTAGGTCATATAAGCCTACTAGACTCTAAAAAACATTATTTAGGAGAAGGAAAGCTTAAAAAATATGTTTATCTCATCCGAGTGGAACTATCTCACGTAAACGACACGTCAAAGGCTCAAAACAAAACAAATACCAATTCTATAGAGAGAAACTAAGAATTTCTTATATTAAAAAATGGAGGAATGTCCTCAAATGAGGAGTACATGGAGTATTTATATGGAGAGAATTACTTGCTAACTAAGTAATTACCTAAATGACTAAAAGGGGCAAGCATTAAAAAAAATACACCTAATTAGTTGAAAACATGCTTGGAGACTAATTAAAAGACATAAAAGGGAATAAACGAACTAAAATAAAAGGGAAACTAAAAAGAAATATTAAAATTATAAATAAGCCCCAATATAAACTCATTCCCATAATTATCAATCTGGGCTTCATCAAGAGATGTTTTGAAAGTTGTATATTATCTCGAATTTTTCAAGATTTAATCACCCAAAAGGTCGATGAGTAATGAAGGTGCGTATTTGGTAAAGGAAGTGCCACGAGAAAATATTACCCCAGGTTTCTTCTTGTTGATTGTTATGGTTATGTGGATTGAAATCGTAGGTGTTTGGCAGCATTGATTAGTTGGGGTGACTTTACATTGTTCGCCATTGCAGTAATTTAGGGTTTTATCCCCCAAAATTAGTTAGTTATGGAAGGAAATATTTAGGACTGTTTGTTATACCTTTGATTTCGGCACCTACCCATGGTTAAGTGCATAAAGAGAGTACTTGAATAACTTAAGAAGAGTGATAGGTCTAGACCTCATTCGATTCATCTTCGCCCCACTCCCTTAGCATTCATTGAACCTCTTTGGAGAGAAGGTACCTCCGGGAGGGATTCTATGGTCATTTCTCCAGAACTTTTTGAATTGATTGGCTCTTCACCCCTACTCCTTCAAATATTAACTTTAGTGAGCCTGAATTTACTACCTCAGAGATCAAAGACTAGGATATGGCTGGGAACTCCATGCACAAGAACTAGGGTGACGAAACATCCAGTGAGATGGTCCAACACATCTTCGGCTCCTCAATCGAGGAGTGTGAGTCTAAACCTTCCACAGTCAATAGTTGTGCCTATCTCCAGGGAAGATGAGACTTAGTCATCATCTGGAGACTCATTTAAACCGTGTCGAACTAATGCAGAGAATTACCATTGCGACATCTCCAATAATCAACTTGAAGATTTTTGGATTTGTATAACATCCCTCTAAGCATTCGATGCAGACTCCCCAAAAGGTTTTAGCGAGCTTATGATCTTTCCTTGGAGGGGGATATTTCCATTCCTCAATAGGCTTTAGCTATCAAACTTTGTCTCCTTTTCCATCCCATTATCCGCAATATACTTAGGGTTATGGGTGCTCACTTAGATCGACCATAATTCTTATCGGACTATCCTTATGTCCATGATCTACTCGAGGGAGAGATTTAGTTGTGACCCGGGGTATTATTATCTTTCCCTTAGGAAGCTGAAGCAAAGGCTGGTAAAGGTTATCGAAACCCGTAACCATTAATAAGTTCCTCTTCATTCGAGGTTGATGAGAGCTCCTTCCACATTACCCGGTTAAGAATGTTATTGTGTTACGAGTGGGGAAATCCACTATCAAGTGATACTTACTATTCATTTAGTTTAAACTTATATCTTTAACTTTATATGTTATAAATGAATTTTATTATGGCTTTGTTCTACAAAAAAGGTGGCACCCGAGCTTTCTCCGAAGGGAAGACAACTTGTCGACAAGTTCCGTCGACTTGATCCTCCTGTCTTTGAGGATATATTCACATTTAAAAACCTTGTACATTTTGGTTTTGCAAGTACTTAGGCTCAGCCTATGATTGAGGTCGAATTTACCGCTTAATGTTGGAGCTTCACTATATAAATAATACACACACACACACACATACAAACAGGCACCTGGATAAATATTATTCCATTTTAAAGGCTAAATGAATAAGTTTTCGATAAAATTTAGTAGAGATCAGATCACCTCCTCACTATAAAGATAATCCACACAAATTCTATTAAAATATTCTGATGGTAAAAAGTTCACATATAAATTCAAGTTGCGTTTTACTCACAAAATGGTTAAATTATTTATAGAAATTTCGTGAAAATAGTCTCCAAACTGAGTAAATCATCTTCTTTTGAAGTTTAAAAAAAAATCATTTATATACTCTTGAGATATAGGGATATATGCTTTAGATATGTTATATGGGGTATATTGGGAGCTATATATGTGAAAGAAGGGTGTTTTTTCAAAATATTAACGACTGGTATCGAATTTATTAGTGCGAGTGTGTCATAACTTAAGCATTATGATGTGGCAACTTGAAGATAACCAAACAATTTCTCTAATTTTCTCCCATTCATTTCACTTCAGCAACACAAAACCAAAACTACCTGTGTGATGGTGGTGGTGAAAGTGATGAAACAGAAACAAAGAAGATTAAGAACAATGTTCATTGTCCTAATAAAATTGCACCTAGAAACAAATGAGTCGTACCAATATATATATATATATATATATATATATATATATATATATATATATATATATATATATATATAACATAGAAAATAGATTGTGGGACCACAAAATAAGAAGCAACACATTACAACGCACTACTTCTAAGCCCTGCTTAAGAACACACACCCATTACTCATGCCCGAAGAACATTATCCTCATTACTTATTTCCAAAACACACCACTTTTCACTTGTATCTATAACGGGGTTCTTAGTATCTTTCATTGTGTATTGTACCCAACGACAACAACAAAAGGCATTATTTTAATTATTTAGTGAGTAAAGTAGGTGACTAATAACAAAAACCATTCATTTTAAGTAACTAACAAAACAACAAATATAATGGCAAGGTAATTTCAATAATAATATGACCAAACTAATAAAAGTAATAGAGTAAAATACTAACAACAAAAACACATGTTATATGTCTAAGATATAGTAAAGAAAAAAATGATATTTACCTTGCATACCAGAGTCATATCATGCTTTCAATCCAACTTCACTTATTACCTCCCCTCTACATTCACTATAGCAAGCTAAATTAAGTACATATCAAGTAACAAAATAAAAAAAAAAACATGGATCAAAAGTAAGATATAGCTTTATTATAAATAAAATGACACATATTAGAGAAGCCTTCAAATCTCAAAGCCCTTCAATATTTTACTGATTGTTAATAAATAAATTGATAAAAATTGGTCACATGAAAAATTGACAGTTAACCCAACTTTCTACAATGACAGCACAATTTCACAATTGGATCCAAATAGCCATTAAATGCATAAAAAACTAAGATGCCCAATTAACACCCCAACAGTAATAACTCTTAACCAAACGTATATAATTAACATAATAAAAGAGTAGATTCTATACAATAAAGATTAAGGGAAAAACCCCAATAATAAGATAGATATGGGTTATATTGATGCAATCGAAATGAAGAGTGCTTACTTGACTAAGATTAAAAAATAAATATAAAATCCATTGATCAAATACTTACAAAGCGTGTAAAGTTTGTTATAGGTAGAACACTAGTTAAAATACTAATAAAGCATAAACCTATACATATAAACCATAAAATTCTAAGCATTAACAAACCATCAACCACGTGAAAAATCCATTCCAAAAGCCCTAAGAAAGCAGATACGCGAAAATATATACAAAAATAACAAAACCCTCAAATCCATATACAGAAAACCCTAACAAAGCAGAACTTCATAAGAAAATTGCACCATATAATTTGAGATCGATCCATATTTTAGATCTAATTAAGGGTGTATGTGTGAGAGAGATAATGTTTAAGAGTGATGGATATTACCTTAGAAGTGTGTGTGATAGAGAGAGAAAGAGAGAGAGATAGAGAGATCTAATTAAGAGTGATGAATATTACTAATGTAGACTCTAGGTTTACATATTTTCGATGATCTTCTACATTCATGAAGGTTAGAACGTAGGATTATGTGTGGGAATCGTTCACCAATCGAGATCGATGGATGCCAAAGCCTAGGAGGCTATGCAGTGATTTTCCTAGATTTGAACGATCATCACTTTTATGAGCAGAGGTAGAGATATCGCCACGGTCATCGTACTCGTATATGTAAGTCATGTTTGAGTACTTAATAAGTCTTGTATTCAAAACATGCAGTGCTAGTGGGCTTTGTGTGGGTTGGGTACGATAGTGATTTTTTCTAGCGAGGGTTTCCACTCTAAATACTGGTATGATTTGTGTGATTGCTTTTTATATTTACTTCCGTTGATTAATCACCAACTGCGTGCAATTTGAAGTAAAATTAATTCACATGGTAAATTAAAACTTAATTTTGAATTTAAAAAGATTTTTAATTTGCTTTAACTCGCTAATTAATTAAGAAATTAATTAATTAATTAGTTTTGGACCCTTAAGGTGAATTATCTATTTAGATCCAAAAAGAAAAACAGAACTATTAATTTGGGACTGGGGAGTATAATTATAATAAAGTTGTTATGATGTATACCCCATTATTATGACCAAATTAGGATTTGAGATCATATGTGAAAATGGGACTAAGACCATCCCTACACATAATGTAAACTTGTGTATTTATTAGAAATAAATTTTCTATGCATTGTGAAAATGGTTATAATTACGGATTGGTATTGAATATCACCCTCAAATTTTCCATCCCAATAATTTGTTTGATGTAAAAAATGAGCCTCACTTGAGATGGGCACCCCAAAACTCATCGTTCCGAGCGTATTTTGGACTTGAACTTCGTTAGTGATTTATAATGATACCAGTTATAGTACCACCAAGTAAATACGATATGAGCTTAATTCAGTAAGGTCTCAAGTGTGCATCAATGGTGATAATTCAACAATAAAAATGGAGAAGGAGGTTAGGCAAAGAGGAGAAAGATAGTATATGAGAGGTCCATCCTATCTAGGCCTACTCCACTATGTGTGTGAGAGTGAATTTCACTAAGAAATGGCTTTAATGGCCTTTACATGCATATCACTCAACTTTATCTCTCTATACTTCAATTTCAGCAAGGTTTCAGAAGGGTTTCCACTTAAGGTCCCTCCCAAGGTGGAAGAAGGCGAGTATTTATATTGTTGGGGTGGTGCAGTGTGCACCCCATGCACGCACCATGCATATGTAGTATGTGGTATCTAGTAATGAGAAGACACCTATCCTTGGCACGAGTAGATAACGATGATTAAATATCCCTCACACGTGATGGAGATGTTGTTGTAACAGTTTTATCCACGTGGGGCTCGGAGCCCATGCGCACTCTCCCATGCGTGTTCCATTCCACGTGCTCTGTCAGGTGTCAAATGTATCTTGTTGTGGGGGTGTCGGTTTGGATAAGTACGACACCTCCAATGAAGCTATTTTATAAGCAAATATGGAATAGTGGTCTCGACTAATGATGATATATGTTCGAGACAAGTCTGATGCGCGTATGTGTTCTTGATAAGTCTCGGCTTATAAGAGTACGAGACGAGATCAATCATATGTGGCATGGGTTATAAAAAGGTCCCGACCCATTGTTGAGATGAGACCAAGGTCACAGGAGTTGGATCCTTTGTAAGAAGTATGCTCTTGTAGTGTTGGCTTAATCCTCAAGGAGAGACAAGGATACACTTACACATATCAATCACCCCAGCCCTTAGTGTTCTGTGTAGATAGGAAACTGAGGGGTAAAAATGTTTTATCGTAACTGATAATAAGACGTCTCTTACTTATCAGATGTAGATTGATTGATGGGTGTAAGGGAGTGACACTTGTCATCTGATCTTAGGCTTAACATATTACCCAATAAGTGACATCATCGTGTGCATTTTGGGAACTGTGCCTTAATAATAGGCACTTTGGAAGTTGAACCCTATCATTGTTGGGGTTTAAAATGATTTCAAACCATTCCATTCAATTTCTTCATTCACGCGCAAGCACTATCTCTTTCTAAAACCAGAAATTTTCAGAGCTTCTTTCTCTCACTACTGTTCAAGCATTTTTCGGCCATCTTTAGGTTTCCTCTTGGTTTTTTCGACCGATAACACTTTTCTAGGTAATCCATCTTCCCCTTATTATCAGTTTTTCAATTGCTTTTGCCTTATTTCAAGAACTACTATTGTTCCAGTTACTGTAAAACTCTTCTAGGGAGTTTTTTTTGCCAACTTTAGGGCTTGTTGAGGGCTAACGTGGTTGTTATAGGGTTTAGTGTAAGGTTGGGGTGACTGGAATCATTTTTTCGATCTGTTATTCCCACGATGGAGTTTTTGATCAAATTCTGGTCTCCTTCCCCAATCAATATCTTCATGGTATTCTTGAGTCTAATCCTAAAAAACGATTTATCTTCCCTTTTTTATCCTTTGGTCAATATAGTTAAAGCCTTAAGTTGTTTGCCCTTTTGGATATTTTAAAAGCTTTAGTTGAAACTCATCCTCCGGATGTTAAGGAAACTGTATGAGCTGATCGGTCGATTCCCAGACCTTAGAGAGAAACTCTTCAGCAAGATTCGTCAGCACAAGGCCAAAGTCGTGGCTAGATGATAGGTCGAGGCATTTCCTTTACGTCTAATATTCCTAGGTCCCCTAGCTATCATTCGTCCTCCCATAGCTGAGATATGAGGCAATACTCCAACATCTTATCCTCCTACAGTTGAGAGATGATATGATCCTTCTATAACTCATCCCCCAACAATTATCATAAGTGGAGTTATGATGAGTGCAAACTCGTATGTGAGTGATAATGCTATTGATATCTGGTCTTCGGATGGTTATAGCCCTTAATTGTAGAGGGTCTTGGCTAGGCTTTTGGTTAAAGCTGACTCTTTTTATTATGCGATGAGGTTACTTGCCTCTCATACTACCGAGATGGGAGCCACTAACTCCGATGAGGTAGAATTACTTTTTGATGACTCTCATGCGACTGACACTATTAGCTCTTAGTATGACGAGGCCGACCTGTCTGCTAATGACTTAGTCCCTAAGGGGTCGAGAGTTAGTATTGCACGTCCCCCAATTCAAACAGTTATCCCCATCTTGGCCATAACTGAGGGGGAATTTCTGAACAGATTTTTAAGTGGGGTACCAGCTGCCAATGTCATCAAGTCACGAGACGAGGTTGAGGAACCATTGGATACCAATTATGCTCAAACATTTTAGAGCTCTATTAGTTATTTTAACCTCTTATATTGAAGGCACGAGTATGGAATAAACTCTGATATAACGATGAGGGTTCCCGATGAGTCTGAGAGAGCTTTTAGCGGCTGACCAGGTTAGGTTGCGGTGTATGAGCAGATGTTCAAACTCAACTTTTCTCTTCCTGTTCATCCTGTCATATGTACCATCCTTGCCAATTTATACTTAGCTCCTGCTCAGCTTTCTATGAACGCTTAGAGAATCTTACCTGACTTTATTCTACTCTGAAAATTTTGTCATGGCACTGAACTTCTAGTTAATGTGTTCAAGGCATGCTACAATGTATCTTACATAAGAACTCAACCTAGCTACTACCACTTTGTGGATAGCAAGCCAATAAAGAAAGTTATCTTCATCAACCAAACATCCAATCATGATTGGACGCCGAGATATTTCTTCATATCTGGTATATGGGAGTTTCCCACAAATCACGTATGTTCTTCCTCATGTCTATGGCTGCGAAGCTTGACCCGGGCTTGAGCCTAGACAACCAGGAGAAAATTAAGATGATTAGAGTCCAAGGTGAAATCGTATTGTTAAATTGAGGACCTCATAACCCCTAGCATCCTTACCAAGATGGGATTGGATATTAGTCATTTAATGGAGGTCCATAAGTTTATTTTTTATTTTAGATTGTAGCATCATCTTTAATTATAGTTTTGGCTTTGACACCTCTGATATTAAACTTTGAAATTTTACAGATTGTCCAACCGGTGTTCCTGAAGCACTTTAGAAGATGGTGGCCCCCAATCTTGTAAACTGTGACACCCCGACTAATTAAATACCGGGTAGCTACTCCTTTATTAAATTAATTCAAAATGCCAAGTTGGCTCAGCTAATAGCATCACTGTCGAAAACATTTTTATTATTACTAACCACCTAGTATTTAAAAAGTAAGTTGCCAAATTTTAATTAAAGTCTGATTAACATGCAACAAGTGAAGTGAAGAATAATAACACCATTCACCATAACGAAGTAAATAGAATAACCATCACATAATGTAAATAAAGTCTGGAGGAAAACTCCTCACTACAAATCCACAACTGAAATAATTAAACTGAATACTGAAACAATACATGCCAAAGTCTGAAAACTGTAATGGAAAAGTAACTCTAATGGAACTGGGCAACATGCCCTAAAACTGCGGAATACTGAACATGGAATCCAAATGATAGAAGCGTCTAAAAGCAAATCCTTGTAACTTCCACAAACAGCTACAGCTCTTCATCTGAATGAGTATCCTATGCATGGTGTCCTTGTGGCTGGGCACCTAAAATGGTTTTACAAAAAAAAAATAGATTTGAAAGCAAACGGGTCAGAGCCGGAATGTGGAGATATTTAAAAAACCTGCAAGTGCTTTAAAAACATTTAAAACATTAAATGCAAAGTACATGTTAGGACGTGCACTCACATGGAATTCTCACCTCTCGTCTAACTGTGCACTCCTAACGTAAGTACCCATCTAACCACTAGCTAAGTGACATCATATCTAGCTAGACTGTCATAGGTGCTACCCTTATTACTCGGTTCTCATTAACATTATAACTATCCCAATTAAATAGGGGCTTAACATAAATTTCATGTTCTCATATAAAAGTAATACAACTCATTATAGATCATCCCTATTATTTTATACCATAGTTACACACAATACCATATGAAAGTTCCAATTTATTAAGCGTATATTTTCCACAACATAAATATACAATATAAGCACCCCGAGACTAAGCTGCGGTGCACACATACTCTGCTATCCATCCCAGTACATCACGTACATAAGGAATCACGTATTTCGAATCTCTCAGGAATCGTTCAGATAACACAAATCACAAATAGTGGAGGCGAACACAGTCACATCACATGGGTCACGCACATACCTGCGCTCCCACGATCAGCAGACTTATTAACATCCCAATAAGTCCTTCTCTGACCTATGTTCATCGAGGTAACCAGTCTAAATCCGGGCAACACAAGGATTAGAGGGCCCTAAGCGAACGCAAGTCTCCCGCGATAGCAAGTATGGTAGGTATGTCATACACACAATTCATATACCAATACTAAGTAAGCACACATCTTAGTAATCCCGTAGTTTAATTGTAGTACTTATCGCATTCTCGTACCAACCTAATACAACTTATATAATCTCGGTCCATATCTATATGCGCCATAATTTATTCTCACGTCGTAGTAGGCACTCACGTCTCAACTCAAATGACTATTTAATTTGATCCACACTTATATAATTTACTCCTCATTATATCCCAAATGTCCCAAGTATACTAATACACCATCAAAGGAATGTTATCTAACTCCCAAAATAAAAACAGGCCAAAAAGGCCTAATCTGCCAGCTCGTTAGAAGTCTCGTTCGAACGAGGTTGTTCGAACGAGATTTTAGTTCGTTCGAACGAACTGCACCTTCTAACGAGATCTCATTTGAACGAAGTTATCGAACGAAATTCCCTTTCGTTAGAAGCGACTGGTCAACTCGTTAGAAGCTTGTTCGAACGAGCTCGTTCGAACGACCTGGAGAGGTCTTCTGACGAGGGACCAGTTTCGGCACAGATTTTCTCCAATCTCGTTTTCATCCATTTTAACACCTCAAACCTCTTCCAAAGTTCATCCCAACAACATTTTAGGGTCTCTAATTCATCCTAAACATATTAAAGTCACCTCCTAACATGTTTTAAGGAATTAATTCGTCCTATACATCATTAAATCACAAGTCTCTGCACTTTTCCCCAATTTTTCAAGAACATGAACCCTAAAATTTATAGATCCTTAATTTATCCAATTAAATCCGTTTTTGTGTCTTACAAGATATATCAATATCAGATTTGTCCTCTAAATATGATTCTACATGCAATCCTTTCATCAAAAATTAGTATTCTACTTCCAAACTCATGGGTTTTTCATCATCTTCTAAGAACAAACATAAATTTGAATTATCTAACATGGAAGGAACATTCTCTGTAATTAAATGGAATTAAATCACTTGCCTCGAGTTTATCTCTGATTTTTTATGACGATTTCCTCTCTCTTTCTGCAGAATTCCCCCGCTCTCTCTCTTCCTCCAAGCTTCTTCTCCAATGGCTATTGCGGCTAGGGTTTTCTTTTGGGAAAGTGATTAGAAACCTAATTCTAATAACCTACGTAACCTATTGGGTTAACATGGGTTGGTTAGTGGCTTAGTGGGTCAAACCCACATCAAATTTACTTTACTAATTTTCGTCATTTTTAATTCCTAAAAATACGAAATTACCAAAATACCCTTTATCCGGTATGGCCTAAAAATAGCCCGGGACCCAAACTCCACCCCCGGCTAGTGTTTTCTGACTATCTCGACCCTTCCGGACGCGTTGGCGCACTCAAAACGGCCATACGGTTAATAGAATCTAAATTCACTTTTATAAATAAAATAATTATATCCTGACGCGACTGTCACACGCGTCCCAATAAAATGACCAAATTGTCGTATATCAATCTCACGACAAATTTCATAATTCAATATTCATATAACATCATATATACTCAATATAGTCAAATACCAACTCACATCTCGCTAGTATTTTATCCGAATTAATTCCCAATTAATTCTCATTTAATTAATTAATCCCAAAAATAAATATAGCCAAAAATACGGGGTATTACATACTCCCCCCCTAATAACTGAATTTCGTCCCGAAATTCGGAACTAGAAAGTACCTGCTAAAAACAACTCTGGATAACGTTCGCGCATCTCATCCTCGCGCTCCCATGTGGACTCCTCGACATTGTGATGTCGCCAATGAACACGCACTAACGGAGCTATCTTTAACCGCAGCTTCCTCTCACTTCGGTCCAAAATAGCAATCGGCCCCTCCTCGTAGGAGCTATCCGGCTGGAGATCGATGTCCTCCACAGCAATGTGAGAATGAGCCAAATTATCTCTAAGGTATTTCCTTAATGAGGAAATATGGAACACATCGTGAATCCGATGCAAATGCTCCGGTAACCCAAGTCTATACGCAACCGGTCCGATCCGCTCAATAATAGGAAACGGCCCCACATACCTTGGTGCCAACTTCCCGTTTCTTCCCGAAACGCATAATCCCCTTCATAGGAGATACTCTGAGCAAAACCTGGTCCCCCACTTGGAACTCCCTGAAAAATCTCTTCGCATCAGCATAACTCTTCTGCCGGTCTTGAGCTACCCGAATGCGACTCCGAATCAACTCAATCCTTGCCGAAGTATCCTGAATCACTTCCGGCCCAAGTAGTTTGTTGTCCCCCACCTCTAACCAACATGCTGGGGAACGACAAGGCATACCGTACAACGCCTCAAACGGAGCCATGCCAATAGTGAACTGATAGGAGTTGTTGTAAGCAAACTCCACCAGTGGAAGGTACTGCTCCCATCCACCCCCAAAATCAATAATGCACATGCGTAGCATGTCCTCGAACATCTGATTTGTGCGCTCTGTCTGCCCATCGGTCTGCGGATGATAAGCCGTACTCAACCGCAATTCCGTGCCCATGGCCTCCTGGAAACTCTCCCAAAACCGCGAAACAAATATCTTATCTCTGTCAGACACGATATTTAGGGGCACACCGTGAAGTCTCACAACCTCTGAAATGAAGAGCTAGGCATACTGTCCCGTAGTGTAGTCAGTCCTTACGGGTAAAAAGTGAGCGACTTTGGACAACCTGTCCACAATTACCCAAACGGAGTCGTGACCCCTCTGCGACGTAGGCAACCCCGTGATAAAGTCCATGGATATGCTCTCCCACATCCACACCGGGACCTCCAACGGCTGTAGAAGTCTTGTCGGTCTCTGATGATCCACTTTTACTAGCTGGCAAGTGGCGCATTTCGAAACAAACTCAGCAATATCTCTCTTCATACCGCTCCACCAATACTGTCGTCTCATGTCTTGGTACATTTTGTCCCCTCCGGGATGTACCGCGAACCGTGAGCCGTGCGACTCTGCCATCACCTCGTGTCGCAATTTCTCCCCTTCCGGAACTACCAATCTCCCATTGAAGCGTAATCCCCCGTCTGAGCTGACGGTATAGGACTCGGCTCCCTCTGCTAGTAATCGAACTATCTGCTCCTGACAGAACGAGTCATTAGCCTGTGCCCGTACTACCTTCGTGACAATCTGCGGTGTAACGGTCATCACAGACATGAAAGATCGGGCCACTGCATCCTGGTGTCCCAACTCCTTCCACTTTGCCTTCCACACCTCTGCCACCTCATCTGCTGGCCTACGGCTCAATGCATCTGCTACCACGTTAGCCTTGCCTGGGTGATACTGGATATCGAACTGGTAGTCTTTCACAAAGTCAAGCCACCTACGCTGCCGCATATTCAACTCTTTCTGCGTGAACAGGTATTGCAGGGACTTGTGGTCCGTGAACAATTGGAACTTATCCCCCAAAAGATAGTGCCTCCAAATCCGTAGGGCAAATACCACTGCTGCCAACTCCAAATCATGCGTGGGGTAGTTCTTCTCATGAGACTTAAGCTTACGGGAAGCATAAGCTATGATCTGTCTCTCCTGTTGCAATACACCCCCAAGCCCTTACAAAGACGCATCGGTGTAAACCAAATACTCAACTCCCGGTCTCGGCAATGCTAACACAGGTGCTGAGGTCAATTTATCCTTTAATTCATCGAATGTCAACTGACAGGCATCACTCCAGATGAATGGCACACCCTTACGAGTCAGATGTGTCAAAGGACCTGCTATCTTTGAGAAACCCCGGATAAACCTCCTGTAGTATCCTGCTAGGCCCAAGAAACTACGAATCTCAGTCGGTGTCGTGGGCTGTCCCCACTCCCTCACCGCGGATACTTTCCCCGGATCAACAGATATTCCCCGGTCGGAAATAATATGTCCCAAAAACTGGACCTCCTTCAACCAAAACCCGCACTTCTCATATTTTGCATACAACTTGTTTTGACGGAGTGTCTGCAAAACTTGCCTCAAATGCTCGGCGTGTTCCTCCTCTGTCTGGGAGTAAACTAGAATATCATCAATGAATACAATGACAAACTGGTCTAGGAAATCCCTGAACACCCTGTTCATCAAGTCCATAAACACTGCTGGAGCGTTGGTCAAACCAAAAGGCATAACCCGAAACTCGTAAGAACCATATCTCGACAAGAACGCAGTCTTCGAGACATCCTCCTCCCTGATACGCAACTGATGGTATCCCGATCTCAAATCAATCTTTGAGAAGAAAGAAGCTCCTCTCAGCTGGTCGAATAAGTCATCGATTCGAGGCACCGGATACTTATTCCGTATCGTGACCTTATTCAACTCCCGGTAGTCCACACACAATCTCAGTGAACCGTTCCTCTTCTTCACAAACAAAATTGGAGCACCCCAAGGTGAGGTACTCCTGCTAATAAAGCCCTGGCCTAACAGCTGCTCTATCTGATCTCGTAGCTCTCGCATCTCTGCCGGAGCCATACGGTACGGTGCGCGTGCTATAGGCCTCGTATCTGGCAATAGGTCTATAACAAAGTCTATCTCTCGACTGGGGGGTAGGCCTGGTATCTCCTGAAACACATCCGAATACTCCCTGACGACTGGGATCGAATCTAAAGGAATCACAACCTCCTTAGAGGTATCCTCCTCTAGGTAATACAAATGAGCAGTCGAGCCTCCCTCTGGGCGAGGCATCACCACTACAAACATCTCTTGCCCCAGAATGGCAAAAACAATGCTCCCACCGAAGCAATCAATCATGGCTCTATAATCAGCGAGCCAATCCATACCGATAATCACATCGTGAACATGCATATCTAATACAAACATATCTGCAGGTAATACCAGACTACCAATCTCTACCCCCACTCCCCGGCATATAAAGAATATAAGTGACCCACTCCCCAATGGTGAGTCGACACACGTCACGGTGCTCTCTGCCGTAGCCAACAATCCTAAGGCTTTCGCGAAATGTGTAGCTATAAAACAATGTGTAGCCCCCGTATCAAATAATACCCGACCCATAGTGCCATGGATAGGAAACGTACCCTCATTCGCGGGCGGTGCCTGCGGAACTGCTGCCTGGTGTACGTTATAGACACGTCCATACTGTAGCTGCCCCTGCTGAACTGGGACTGCTGGAATGGGTGGCAATGCTGCCATCTGTGGCGGTGCGGGGGGAGCGGCGGGAAACATAGGCCTTTGCGGCTCCTGGCGAGCACCCTGTTGCTGCTGCTGTGGGTCCCTTCCCCTATCAGGACAATCCTGTCGTTTATGGCCGATCTTGCCACAAACAAAACACTTCCCTAGAAAGTTCCCTCCTCTATGCCCCTGCGGTCCCCGGCCCTGGTGGCCGTTACCGTTTCTCCCCTGGCCCTGCTGGAACTGCTGTCCATTCTGCCCCTGTTGGTCCTGATGGCCGTTTGGACCCTGATGGCCCTGACGGAAACCTCCCTGTCCCTGTCTGTAGTTCCCTGATCGAAACCTCTTCTGATCCCCCTACTGGGAACCCTGCTCACCCTGTCTCTGCCCCTGAACCGATTGTGCCCCACCGGCACCATGTCCTCCTGTCCTGCCCTGATGGCTAGACTCTCCCGATCTCTTGCTCTCAGTCATATGAAAGCGGTGATCCTGGCAGTGTAACAAAACAGCGTTAACCACATCAGAATACGTGGACAACGAAAGGTTCCCTAACAGATGCTGACAGATCCTCCATGTCAACCCGTCGGTGAATTTCTCAATCTTCTTCTTCTCTGTTGGTATCTCATCCGGAACGATATTCAACAGATTTGTGAACTCGGCCACGGTCTTACCCTCTTGCTTCAAACTCATCAATTTCCTCCTCATTTCTGTGTGAACAGCTGACGGAAAGTATTTGCGGTCGAACCGCACCCAAAAGTCCTGAATAGTGAGAGTATCCCTCTCCTCCATGGTGGTAATAGAATCCCACCACTGCAGTGCAGATCCAACTAGCTTGAAAGTAGCTAGCACCTGCTTCTGAACGTCCGTGCACTCATACATCCTCAAGTGCCTCTGCATATCCTTCCTCCATTGGCTCGATACTACCACATCTGAGCTACCTGCAAACTCTGGCAGATGCGCTTTCTGAAAAGAGTCACGTACACGCTCCCAAGCAGACGGGAATGCATTTGCCTGTACTGGCGCGGCAACCGGCGCCTGAGGTGGTGCCTGCTGAACTACGGCAATTGCGGCATTTACCGCTTGGGCTACAATAGCTGCAACCTCAGCGGCGTTCATCATGCCCTGAACTGGAGCGGGCTGGGGTTCGGGCGTTGCATCCCTGGGAACTCGTCGTGCACGTTGTGGAGGCATCTGAAATAAGAATAAAGTTTATAAGTTCACTGTTTATAAACTTAAAATAGCTGGAGAACGAAGCATACACAAAAAGAGTACAACAGTCCTAAAATATAGGGCTCTATATCAAAGAAACTTAGCGAAAACATAATAGCCGTACAGATCCTAAAGGACACTAGAACCTGATGCTCTGATACCACCTGTGACACCCCGACTAATTAAATAACGGGTAGCTACTCATTTATTAAATTAATTCAAAATGCCAAGTTGGCTCAGCTAATAGCATCACTGTCGAAAATATTTTTATTATTACTAACCACCTAGTATTTAAAAAGTAAGTTGCCAAATTTTAATTAAAGTCTGATTAACATGCAACAAGTGAAGTGAAGAATAATAACACCATTCACCATAACGAAGTAAATAGAATAACCATCACATAATGTAAATAAATTCTGGAGGAAAACTCCTCACTACAAATCCGCAACTGAAATAATTAAACTGAATACTGAAACAATACATGCCAAAGTCTGAAAACTGTAATGGAAAAGTAACTCTAATGGAACTGAGCAACATGCCCTAAAACTGCGGAATACTGAATATGGAATCCAAATGATAGAAGCGTCTAAAAGCAAATCCCTGTAACTTCCACAAACAGCTACAGCTCGTCATCTGAATGAGTATCCTATGCATGGTGTCCTTGTGGCTGGGCACCTAAAATGGTTTTACAAAAAAAAAAATAGATTTGAAAGCAAACGGGTCAGAGCCGGAATGTGGAGATATTTAAAAAACCTGCAAGTGCTTTAAAAACATTTAAAACATTAAATGCAAAGTACATGTTAGGACGTGCACTCACATGGAATTCTCACCTCTCGTCTAACTGTGCACTCCTAACGTAAGTACCCATCTAACCACTAGCTAAGTGACATCATATCTAGCTAGACTGTCATAGGTGCTACCCTTATTACTCGGTTCTCATTAACATTATAACGATTCCAATTAAATAGGGGCTTAACGTAAATTTCATGTTCTCATATAAAAGTAATACAACTCATTATAGATCATCCCTATTATTTTATACCATAGTTACACACAATACCATATGAAAGTTCCAATTTATTAAGCGTATATTTTCCACAACATAAATATACAATATAAGCACCCCGAGACTAAGCTGCGGTGCACACATACTCTGCTATCCATCCCGATACATCACGTACATAAGGAATCACGTATTCCGAATCTCTCGGGAATCGTTCAGATAACACAAATCACAAATAGTGGAGGCGAACACAGTCACATCACATGGGTCACGCACATACCTGCGCTCCCACGATCAGCAGACTTATTAACATCCCAATAAGTCCTTCTCTGACCTATGTTCATCGAGGTAACCAGTCTAAATCCGGGCAACACAAGGATTAGAGGGCCCTAAGCGAACGCAAGTCTCCCGTGATAGCAAGTATGGTAGGTATGTCATACACACAATTCATATACCAATACTAAGTAAGCACACATCTTAGTAATCCCGTAGTTTAATTGTAGTACTTATCGCACAACCTAATATATATACAACTTATATAATCTCGGTCCATATCTATGCGCGCCATAATTTATTCTCACGTCGTAGTAGGCACTCACGTCTCAACTCAAATGACCATTTGATTTGATCCACACTTATATAATTTACTCCTCATTATATCCCAAATGTCCCAAGTATACTAATACACTATCAAAGGAATGTTATCTCTATCCTCGAACAAGTTTACGGAACTCCCAAAATCAAAACAGGCCAAAAAGGCCTAATCTACCAGCTCGTTAGAAGTCTCGTTCGAACGAGGTTGTTCGAACGAGATTTCAGTTCGTTCGAACGAACTGCACCTTCTAACGAGATCTCGTTCGAACGAAGTTATCGAACGAAATTCCCTTTCATTAGAAGCGACTGGTCAACTCGTTAGAAGCTTGTTCGAACGAGCTCGTTCGAACGACCTGGAGAGGTCTTCTAACGAGGGAACAGTTTCGGCCCAGATTTTCTCCAATCTCGTTTTTCATCCATTTTAACACCTCAAACCTCTTCCAAAGTTCATCCCAACAACATTTTAGGGTCTCTAATTCATCCTAAACATATTAAAGTCACCTCCTAACATGTTTTAAGGAATTAATTCGTCCTATACATCATTAAATCACAAGTCTCTGCACTTTTCCCCAATTTTTCAAGAACATGAACCCTAAAATTTATAGATCCTTAATTTATCCAATTAAATCCGTTTTTATGTCTTACAAGATATATCAATATCAGATTTTTCCTCTAAATATGATTCTACATGCAATCCTTTCATCAAAAATTAGTATTCTACTTCCAAACTCATGGGTTTTTCATCATCTTCTAAGATGAATTATCTAACATGGAAGGAACATTCTCTGAAATTAAATAGAATTAAACCACTTGCCTCGAGTTTATCTCTGATTTTTTATGACGATTTCCTCTCTCTTTCTGCAGAATTCCCTCTCTCTCTCTCTTTCTCCAAGCTTCTTCTTCAATGGCTATTGTGGCTAGGGTTTTCTTTTGGGAAAGTGATTAGAAACCTAATTCTAATAACCTACGTAACCTATTGGGTTAACATGGGTTGGTTAGTGGCTTAGTGGGTCAAACCCACATCAGATTTACTTTACTAATTTTCGTCATTTTTAATTCCTAAAAATACGAAATTACCAAAATACCCTTTATATTGCCGGTATGGCCTAAAAATATCCCGGGACCCAAACTACACCCCCGACTAGTGTTTTCTGACTATCTCGACCCTTCCGGACGCGTTGGCGCACTCAAAACGGCCATACGGTTAATAGAATCTAAATTTACTTTTATAAATAAAATAATTATATCCTGACGCGACTGTCACACGCGTCCCAATAAAATGACCAAATTGCCGTATATCAATCTCACGACAAATTTCATAATTCAATATTCATATAACATCATATATACTCAATATAGTCAAATACCAACTCACATATCGCTAGTATTTTATCCGGATTAATTCCCAATTAATTCTCATTTAATTAATTAATCCCAAAAATAAATATAGCAAAAAATACAGGGTATTACACAAACATGGTTAACAAATTTGTGAAGAAATAAACAACCCGAGAGGCTAGTCGAAGAAGATAATTGTTGGCGGCTCAAGTCAAGCCGATGAGACGAGAAAAAGGATGGAGCGGGTGGAGGACACTATTACACATTATCAACAAAAACAGAGTTAGACGAACAGAGGGACCAATAGGGCAATACCTATATCTACATATAACGCCCTCGCCGCTTATCTCGCCCAATTGAAACTTAAAGACGAGAGTTTATTAGGAGTGCTAAGAAGTCAATTGAATCTTTTACCTCCTTGATATTCAATGCCGACAAGTTTTTTTTTACTCTATGAACTCATCCTTCCTCGCTGAATTTGACCTTCATAGGTTCGTCCAAGTACTTGCTTGAACTTTAGCAGTTTTTAATTTTCCAAGTATTGTCTCGTACTAACTTTAATAAGTAACCATAATGAAATGATTTTTTAATATAACTAACTAAATGATTTTTCAAGTTTGATTCACCAAATTATGGTGTATAACGAAGTCCCCTCTCATCGTTTTGAAGGTGTATAGATGAGACATCTCATCCTACACAGTCGTCTCGGTCGACGGAGTTTTTCACCAAATTAATTATGTTAAGGTAAACCATAATGAAATGATTTTTGAATTTGAATTCACCAAATTATGGTGGTGTTTAATCATAAGTTCCCTCTCGTCATTTTGAGAGTGTGTGAACGAGACATCTCATCCTACACTGTCGTCTCGGCCGAGCGATTTTTTTACCAAATTAATGATGTTAAGGTAAACCATAATGAAATGATTTTTGAATTTGAATTCACCAAGTTATGTTATTTAATCATAAGTCCCCTCTCGTCATTTTGAGAGTGTATGGATAAGACATCTCGTCCTACACTGTCATCTTGATCGAGAGAGTTTTTACCATCAAATATGATATTATCATGTTGTTCCCCCCTCTCGGTGTTATTGAGAATCCATGGGACGAGATTAGCTCCGTCTGGAATGTCATGTCACTGAGAGTAAGTTAATGTTACTTCACCACATAAATGATGTTCTATAGCTTAGGATGAACTAAAACATATAATTTAAACTACTCATACAACAAGAATAAGATAGATCACTTGTAATTTTTCATTCATAATTTTCCTTCCCGTACAATGATATAATGATAGAATAAACTTATACAATGTCCTATTAATAATACTTATTTAGATGATCAACATTCCAAGGATTAGAGAATGGCTCTCCCTTCAAATTCTCAAACCAATACGTGCTAAGAACTACCTATTCTGTTACCCTGTAGGGACCATGACAATTAGGATGATGTTTATTCAGTTTTTGCCAAGCCTTTTTCTAAACCAAGTCTCCTACTGCTAATGGCCTAGCCTTCACTCTTTTTGTTGTATAATCTGGCAGTTCTCGGCTAATAGGCTGCCTATCTCACCTTTGCGTCTTATCTCCTCTCTTCAATAAGGTCTAGATCCAACCTCCTCTCTTCACCATTTATTTTTGGGATATAAGTCTGAATCTTATGGCTTGGTAGACCAATTTCTGTAGGGATCACTGCCTCTAAGCCGTAGGCAATCATGAAAGGGGTTTCTCCTATCAAAATTCTCTTTGTCGTCTTGTAGGACCACATAATAGCATGCACTTCTTCAGTCCAAATACCTTTGGTATTCTCTAGATTCTTCTTGATCCCATCTAATATACTTCTATTAATCACCTCTGTTTGGCCATTTTCCCGAGGTCAGTCTGGAGCAGAGTAAAACTGCTTGATGTTGACCCTATTATAATAGGCCTCTAAAGATGAGTTCCTGAATTATTTTTCGATATTTGAGATGAGGGTATGAGGTAGAACATATCTACAAATGATATTACTATAAATAAACTTGAAGGTTTACATCTCAGTGATGGTGATCATAGCCTCTGCCTCAACCCATTTTGAGAAGTAGTTAATTGCCACTATAAGATACATGTAGTTACCGATTTACCTTGGCAAGAGTCCTATCAAATAAATTCTCCAAACAACAAACGACCAGGGAGAGGTAATAAAAGATAAAGGCTGATGAGGTTGGTGAGGGATACTGGCATATCTCTGACACTTGTCACGTCTCTTGATATAACTGGCCGCATCCTTGGCTAATGTCAGCCACCAATATCCCTGAGTGGTCACTCCCTTCGCTAAAGATCTTCCCCCCATATGGCTGGAGCAAGAACCTTCATGTATATCTTTCAAGATGTATTCCACCTCTATCGAATGGACACATCGGAGTAGAGGGAGGAGAAATCCTTTCTTGTATAAAACATTCTAAATGTCTGAGAACTTAGTTGCTTTGTACCTTAATTTCTTTCTTTCCAACTTTGAGTCTGGTAGTTCATCATATTTTATATATCGAATGAGAGGATCCATCAAAGATTCTCTTATCTCAAGGCTTAAGCAGAACTCAACTGTGTTGTCTTCCTCTTCGATAGTCGGATGATGTAGAATCTCGACAGGCACCAACCTTCTAATCTCACTTTTAGTTACTGACGCCAATCTCACTAAGGCATCGACTCGGCCATTATCCAGCCGAGGGATCCTCTTGAGCTTTATCTCATTAAAGTTTTTCAGCATTGCTTTTAACCTGGATTGATACTTGGTCATTATTTCATCCATAGCCTCATACACTCCTAGAATTTAATTTACTACCAGTCTGTAGTCACTATGAACTAACAATTGACTTACATTCAGTGCTTTGGCGAAGGAGAGACTGACTAGAAAGGCCTCATACTCAGATTCATTATTAGATGCTTTAAACTTGAATCTCAAAGCAAATTCAATATCAGTTCCATCGGGAGTCGGCACTATCTGGCCTGCTCCACTCCCTACCTCACAAGATGAACCATCAATAAAGAGGCTCCACACGTTACCTTTTTCTGAGAAGTTGCCCTCTTCTAAAGCCCCACTCTTGAGCACGAATATTTCATTTTCATTCCCGACCATCACTGTCTTAGTCGTACTCGTCTCGACTTCAGACAAGTTAGGACTTGCTCTTTTGAACTCATTTATGGGATTCACAATCTCTTTTACATCGGCCTTGACCCATGTGAACTCGACTACAAAATCAATTAGAGCCTGCCCCTTAATAGTTGTTCTTAGCTGATGGATGATGTCAAATTCTCCTAACTTTACCATGCCATCAACCTACCCGACTTCTAGGGTTTATAACCTGTTTAAGAGGAGAGTCTGTTAAGATGACTATTGTATGAGCTTGGAAGTAGGGTTTTATCTTTCTGGATGCATGAATGAGAGCATAAGCTAATTTCTCTATTTTTGGATATCTTTGCTCGGCCCCTTGAAGGAACTTGCTCTTGAAGTGGACTGGTTCTTAGACACCCTCATCATATCTCATAATTCCTAGGTTGATGGACGACTCCGACACGGCCAAGTACAAATACAACTTTTCCCCTTGAACATGCCTTGATAACAAGAATGGGGAGCCGAGGTAGACCTTCAAATCTGAAAGGCCTTCTCACACTCCTCATTATGCTCAAAGGCTTTTCTCAACACTTTGAAGAAGGGAAAACACTTGTATGTTGCCCTGGATACGAACCTATTCAGGGCTACCACCTGTCCGATCAACCTCTGGACTTCTTTTATCGTCTTAGTGTTGGAATGAAAGTCCAATGGTCTATTGAAAATGCGTCTAGATCGAACTACAAAAAATAACTACACATACGTGAAATCCTACAAGGCAGATTTAGGATTTACCTATGAGATATCTTTGATTTGATTTCATTTTATTATGAACAGAATATGTGATGGCTGGATTCACCTCATGATCTTCTAATTTATTCTCGATATGGACAGCCACGAGTAGAGAGTGGACTCCTATTTTGTGACCACCTTCTTATCTCCTCTTTCTTCTTCCTTGTCTCTCTTTCTCACAAGTATGAAGTCGGGTCTTTTTTTAGTATCCAAGAGTAACGACTAGGTTAAGAAAGAATGAGACTTAGGTGCATATACATAGGCTATAGTAGGGATCCTAAAGAGAGATAAGGATGTGGCTCCTAATAGACCTGAGAAAACCTTATCCTTCCTAGATCCTAATCTCAGTCCCTTAATTATAATTGATGCCACTAAATAATTATAACTGCAACTCCACTCCTTAACTCAAAATTATATTTCAAGCTCCTTTTTATTAATTACTTAATTCTCCTCACGTTAAGGTTACAAATACCCGTTAATAAAAAAATTACTGATAATTTATTTGATTAACTTCTTTAAGTCCTTAAGCGGTCCAACTTAGCTTATTTGTAGTGTCGGATTAACATAATCCACCTGCAGGGTTTGACACATACAAAACTTATAATTATCTCAAGGGGTTATCACCAGTCTCTATACCGAGATGTGGATTCCATCCATAAAAGACTTTCACCGTACATTTATCACCATTAGCCAATTTATCAAGATCATTGATCCAATAATGAATCTCACCCGATAAGTCAAAGTAATAAATAACTAGTGCCTGTGTTCATCAATCATATCCTGATTAAGAGCCTTAAGTAAACCTAATAATCACGAGGTATACATTGTCTTATAAAATCAGTATAAAAACAATTACCTCAAATTGGTCCCGTTCAATAGACACCAAGTGTACTAGCACAATAAGTTAAACTATACAGTTTCTAGTAATCAAGATAGACCTACTAAAATATTGTGCTATAGTCATACTGTTGGTGTGTACAGTTCCATTTAAGACTATGACCGATAAAACTTATATTCCACAAGAACTGGTGATTTGATCCTCTGTGTGTAAGTCGTACTCTGCACACCAGAACACCTACTGGGTAGAATAAAAGACATCAACAATATATAAAATACTGGAAACATTATGTCTATACATGATTCTCATTAAAATAGAAATAACTGATTTTATTATAACAATAAATCCATAGCTAAAATTATTACATAAAACATGGTTTTAGTCTACTTTGCTAACAATCTCCCAAAGCCATGCTGCAATGCTTCTCACTCTCATGCCCTTTGTGTGACTATCAAAAGTCTTGGTTGGTAAGCTCTTTATGAAAAGGTTTGCCATATTGTTCTCTAATACAATCTTCAAAACTCTGACATCACCCCGCTGCATAAATTCTCGAATGAGATGATATTTACGCTCAATGTGTTTACCTCTCTTATGGCTCTTGGGTTCCTTTGAGTTAGCAACTGCACTGCTATTATCATAATAAAGTTTAATAGTCGATTGAACTAACATACCACTCCTAAAACCATCAGGAAGTTTATAAGCCATACTGCTTCCTTGACTGCCTCGGAGACCGCCATATATTCACCTTCCATAGTGGAATCAACAATGCAAGATTACTTGATACTCCTCCAACTAATAGCTCCACCTCCTATGGTAAACATATATCCTGAGGTAGAATTTTTGTAATCTCTATCAAACTGAAAATTTGAGTTGGTTTACCCAATGGGTACTAGACTCTTTGCCTGGTAAACCAACATATAATCTCGTATTCTTTTCATGTATTTGAGTATATGCTTTACCATAGTCCAGTGTTCTTGCCTAAAGTTAGATTGATATCTAGTAACCATGCCAATATCAAAGAAGATATCACGTCTAGTGCATATCATAGCATACATAAGGCTCTCAACTACTGAAATATAAGGGATGCCTTTCATCTTCTCTATCTCATCAGGTGTCTTAGGACGCTGATCCTTGGAGAAAGATATTCCATGCCTGAAAGGGAGGAACCCTTTCTTGGAATCTTTCATGCTAAATTTGGCAAGAATGGAATCGATATAAGTTATTTATGATAAACTCAACATCCTTTTATTGCGACCATGCATAAGCTTGATCCTAAGGATATGACTAGTTTCTCCTAAGTCTTTCATATCGAATTTGCTGGATAACCACACTTTAACCGAAGACAATATTCCAACATCAATTCCAATGAGCAGAATATCATTCATATATAATACTAAAACACCATTACGTTTCCATTGTATTTCTTATACACACAAGACTCATTTGGACATTGATAAAAACTAAAAGATTTAATTGCTTGATCAAAATAAATGATCCAAGTTTTATATGCTTGCTTAAGTCCATAAATGGACTTCTTAAGCTTACATAATTTACTCTCTTGGCCTTGGACAATAAAAACGTCTAGCTGCACCATATAGATACATTTGTCAAGATTCCTATTAAGAAATGCAGTCTTAATGTCCATTTGCCAAATTTCATAATCTAAATGAGCCACAATGGATAAGAGAATTCGAATGGACTTTATCATAGCTATTGGTGAGAAGGTTTCCTCATAATTGATGCCCTTTTCTAAGTAAACCCTTTCACAATAAACCGTTCCTTAAAGGTCTCAACCTTCCCATCCACCCCTATTTTCCTCTTATAAACCCACTTTCATCCTATGGGTTTTATCCCTTCGGGTGGATCTATAAGACTCCAAACCTGATTAGAATACATAGATTCCATCTCAGAATTCAAAGCTTTAAGCTAAAATTCTGTATTTTTATCTTGGATAGCCTCATTGTAGTTACAGGGATCGACTTTGAGTTCATCAAGGACCTTGTTATAAGACTCTCCCTAGAACATAAATCGTTTAGGTTGATGTATAATCCTCCTACTATGACGAAGTAGTCCCCGTGCTGGTGTACTAGTGTCAACACGTTGTGTTATTTCATCCTGTATTGGTGGTGTTGAAGAATCTTGTTGGCTCCCTCATAATACTTCAAGAATAACTTTACTTTGGGTTTATGATCCATCATATAACCCTCTTCCAAGAATCGGGCATTCGTGCTAACAATGACCTTCTAATCCTTAGGATCATAGAATAAAAAACCCTTGGTTTCCTTAGGATATCCTACAAAGAAACAAACTTCTGATCTTGATTCCAGCTTACTAGGATCTCTCTTTAGCACATGTGCTGGACTACCCCAGATCCGAATATGTTTCATACTGGGCTTGCGCCCAATCCACAATTCCTTGGGTGTAGTAGGGATCGCTTTTGAAGTTACCAAGTTCAGTAAATAAGTGGTTGTTTCTAAAGCATGTCCCCAAAAGGAATCTGGGAGATCTATATGACTCAACATGTACCTAATCATATCCAAAAGAGTCATGTTCCTTCTTTCTGCTACACCATTTTCCTAAGGCATACCAGGTGCAGATAATTGGGATATGATCCCTTGATCTTCTAAATACTGCCTAAACTCCTCTAAGAGGTACTCACCATCACGATCAGATCGTAGTGTCTTGATACTTTTACCTTGATGCTTCTCCACTTCTACCTATACACTTTGAATTTCTCAAAGGCCTCGGACTTATGGTGCATTAGGTAAACGTACCCATACCTTGAGTAATCATCTATGAAAGTCATAAAATACTCAAAGACCCCTCTTGCTCGGGTTGTCATTGGACCACATAGATCAGAATTAACCAATCCCAATAGTTATTTGTCTCTATAGCCCCCCCTGCCCGAGAAAGGTCTATTGATCATTTTACCTTCTAAACAGGATTCACAAACTGGAAGTGCCTCCACTTTTAGTGAGCTCAATTTCCCACTTGCAACCACTGAATCCTTTTTATATTAATATGCCCTAGGCGTAAGTGCCAAAGAAACGTTTAGTTCACTGATGAGGGTTCCTTTCTCTATAAATTTGGTCTAATTAAATTATTTAAAATATTAATTTGTTATGTGGGAGAGATAGGATTAACAATATAAAGATTATCAACTAATTTACCATAATAAATAATAGAGTTATTTTTCTTAAAGACCACGAGTTTATTAAAAGAAACTGAATATCCATAAAAGGCTAAACAAGAAACTGAAATCAAATTCCTTCTAACGGAAGGCCCATAAAAGACAATCTTTGAAAAATAAACTCGTATCATTATTAAAGCTTAAATGAACGTCTCCCATAGCAACTATCGCTACTCTCGTAGCATCTCCCAGAGTCAGATAAATCTCTCAATCACTTAATCGCCTGGTGTACTGGAACCCCTGCAAAGAATTGCATACATGATTAGTGGCTCCCGTATCTACACACCAGGTACCGGTAGTACGAGCCATAAAACATGATTCAATGACAAATGAATGGAATTTACCTGCGTTGTTTAGTTTATTGTGGAAAATCGGACAATTGTTCTTCAAGTGTCCTGACTGCTTACAGTGGAAACACTTACCCTTGGGATTTTTCACATCTTTCTGAGGCCCACGAGATGCCTGAGGGACAATAACTTATTTAAGAGCATTCCTCTTCGTTTTATTCTTGCCCATAGACTTAAAAGTTTGAACCTTTCTCAGCAACAAAAGCACTTAATGACTTCTTGATGAGCCCCTCAACTGCTTGTAGTACTTTAAATAGTTCCTCCAAAGAGTAATAAAGTTTGTTCATGTTGTAATTTATATGAAATTGCTTAAAGGACTCAAGCAGCAAATAGAGAACAATATCAACCTGGGTTTCCCTACCGATTTCCGCTCTAAGGATTTCAAGCTCATTGAGAATAGACATCATCCTTAAAATATGTTCCCTCATTGGGGTCCCTTCAGTCATGTTTGTGTTCATAAGTTTTTCATGGTAACTTGCCTTGCAACACCCCAAACATATCTTTAAGGTTCAGCATCATGCCAAAGGCAGGTTTCCTTTTCGGTTTCCCCCTCACCAAGTTTCTCAGGACAGATCTCATAGAGCACAAACTTGTACCCTTTAGCAGTCAACACAATATCCAAATTCCTTTTCCAGTTAATGTAATTAGGTCTAGTTAATTTATTTTCCTTGAGAATGACATCAAGTGGATTGAAAGAGCTTCCCATCTTAATACTGAGAATAAAACAATAAAATGAATCACTATAGGACATAAAACTTTTAGAATTTTAAAATAAAATTAATGTACCATTTATCAATTTTAAAAGAATTCGTCGGCGTCACGATTACCATTTGAATAGTATTCCTCTTTAGAGAACCTACTTTCTAATAAAAATTTGGCAGGCTTATTCCTTTTAATTTTATTATCTAGACAAAACCTATGTCAAATAAAATTAAATAGCTGAGACTTTAGTCCCACAAAATCATAGCATTCCTCTTTGGGGAACCTACCATTATTTTATGTCTAAGTGTATACCACCAAATAATTTTAGATATATCATATCACATAGACTCCTCCTTTGGGGGCCGCCTAAGTGAATAATGAATCCAAAATTACCCTTAAGAAAATTTATACCGACTACCACAATAATTTGCATTCCTCATTGGAGGACCTACTTATTATTGAAAGTCTACAAATCGTTGATGGAGACCATGGGATTTTCTCTTGGAAAATTCTTCTCCTACTTCAATTTTTTTTTATTCTCTAACCACACATATTAATGTCCATGATTCAAAACAATTATGAATTATTCACATTTAGCATCTACATGATTTAAGTCGGGATGGCATTCCATGTTGTCCATAATTCTAAGGGAACCATTAACACATTAATAACCCAACAATTAAAACATGAATAATAGAGACATAAATCAACGTAAATAAGAAAATCGAGATAAATAAGGATTTTCGACTATTATGGTCAAGTCTATCGTAGATGGGAGTTCTCAAGAGTCATCCTTGAACTCAACGGTCATCCTTGAACTCAACAGTCATCCTTGAACCCAAACACTTCATGTTGCCACTATGCTGAGACGGCATGCGGTTCCACCTACCTGATCAGGGGGGGGGTCGAGGGGACCATCCTCGCGGGGTCTAGGGGCAGCGCCCCCGCCTTCAAGCAATATTTAATACTATCGAAGCTGATCTCTATGCCAAAAACTGCCTCTGATCACCGATCTTTCGTTACACTCCTCCATTGACAATTATGATAAAAAAAAACAGTAATAAATTACAGATGTCTTTCACATTCTACATCAATATTACATTAATCCAGCATAAAAAAACTAATAAACCATCGTGGGATCCAATCGCATAGAATAAACCCATAATTACGTGACCATAATAGTGGGATAAGATCACTATAAAATAGAAGTTAGCACAAATCTATATTCTACCCAACATCCATGCATATATACGATTGTCTTAATTGGACAACATGGATGAATTCAAGCCACACGCGGTATCAACAGGGCTTTAATACCAATTATTGGAATGGAAGTCTAAGGGTCTACTGAAAATGCGTATAGATTGAACTACAAAAAAACTACACATACGTGAAATCCTACAAGGCAGATTTATGATTTACTTGCGAGATCTCTTTGATTTGATCTCATTTTATCACGACCAAAATATGTGATGGCTCGATTCACCAGATCAATTCTCGGTGTATCTTCGTGACTCCAAGCAAGAATGTTCAGCCTCTTCCTCAGCAATTTAATCAACTTTTATTTTATCTCTTTCTTCAGGCCTTACCGACTTGGACAGGTTTTTTTGACACGTCCTCATTGAGGACAATGGATTCTACCTTATTAAAGGCCTCTTCCTTTTTCACCTTCATTTAGTCCCTATGGTCAAGAGTGTCTATGTTGTAGGTAATGGTGGCCCTCTTATGCGCCTCTCTCTCCTTGGCCAAATTGAAGTAGCATTCACATGCCTCAACCTGGTCACCTTAAACTTCCTCTGCTCCATAAGGAGTCGAGAATTTTTTTATTTTGTGAACTGTTAAAGGTACGACCTCAAACTCATTGAGGGTTGCTCGTCCCATAATTATGTTGTAGGCTGAATAGATGTTCTCGTCCATAACGAAGAAACTTATCTTTCTTGTGAGACATTTCGACCAAATTTTCCCCATTCTAACATTTGTTTCATAAATACCGAGAGGGTGGACCTTCTCTCCACTAAAGCCAATTAGTGGCTGATGATACGGGATAAGCCTCTTCTTACTTAATCCCAGGCCTTTAAAGTACTCCCAGAACATTACATCGCCCGAGTTGCCACCATCGACCAATATCCTAGGGACTTCATACCCATGTACTCTAGTTATGATCACCAGACGTTCATCATTTGGAGATAAGCTCCCCTTAAAATCCAATCTTAAAAAGCAAACTATCATAATGTTCATGTCTACTTTATTTCTCTTCTATGGATTTGAATCAATAGCGGTCGAATTGACTACCTCCAATTTAGGAAGAGCTTTGGCTTCTGCAATATGAGCCTTACGGTTGGCTATCTCTTTACCACCACCGACCAAACCACCACATATAATTTTCACATCATGAAAACTATAATACAGTCGACCCTTAGGATCAATTATCTTCGGTGGGAGGTCAGGGTCGGCCTCTTCATCATCGTCTGATGCATCGTCATCCTTAGTCACTGGATCCTTAGGTTTGCACCCATCGTCTTTTACCTTTCGGGAGTCATCTTGGCTACCCTTTGAACCATTCTTATCCACATACTTTCTCAACTTTCCTTGCTTCACCATTTTTTGTATTTTGTCCTTTAGAGCGAAATATCTGCTAGTGGTATGTCCATGGTCTTGGTGGAATTCACACCATTTACATTTTATCCCTCTTGTGAGGAGGGGATTTGAGCTTCTCCGACTATATCAAGGATCAATCATTCTTGATTTCTTTTAAAATCATTTATAGTGTGTTAGTCAATCGGGTATAGTCAGCAAACTTGTCGTTCACGACCCCTTCTTATCTCCTTTGTCTTTGAATTTTTGGGACTTGCTCCCACTAGCTCCCTTTTCGTCTTCACCCTCGGCGGTATAGCCTCCTCAGCGTTCATGGCTCTCCCTGCCGTAGCCAGGAGTTATACCATGGACTTTGTAGGGTCCTAAGCCAATTTCCACAAGAGCTTTCTTTTTTGTAGACTTCTCATCAAAGCTATCATTGTAATATTCTCATCATAGTCTTCCACTTCCAATTTCTATTTGTTGAAGCGGACTATGTAGTCCGGCAGAGATTCATTCTTTCCTTGCTTTACATACAACAAGTGAATGGTGTTCTTTCTCGATTTAACCCCCAAATAGAAGTTATGTATGAACCTCTCTGCAAGTTGTTCGAAGTTCTCAATTAAATTCCTTGAGAGAGAAGTATACCACACATGTGTAGTGCCGGTTAGAGTGATTGAGAATGATTTTCATTTCATCTCGTCCGAGATCGAGAAGATATCTACATCTGACTGATATATCTCCACATGGTGGACTTGATTAGTACTCCCATCATATCTTGGTGTCACCACTGGTGGCTTAAACTTAGTCAGGGTAGGATAATTCATAATTTAGGCAATAAACGGTGACCCTTCCATATAACCCCTCTGCATAGGGTCTCGGCTCTTCAGAAATCTCCAATCTTATCTTCTAATATTTGAATAGAGTTATAACATTATCTCCCTCAGCAAGAGCAGTATTGTCGCTGACCCCTTCCCTATTGGCCTGGCGTTGTACGTGTTCTCGTCCAGCTGTTATTTGACGAATGTTAACTTCAAGTTGCTCTTCACCTCGGCCATGGGAGGGTTGTTGTATTTCAGTACGGCCTCCGTTTCTTCTGGATCCGGGCCTGTTGCGAGACCTAAATAATCGATCTCGGAGATCACCTACAGGGTCGAGCCTGTCAAAAGCAGACCCCCTGTTGAGTCTATCAAATGCTGAAGGATGAGATCGTCCTTCTCGGCTCGACCTTGGAGTGTTTCCACTGCTTGCTTAGATAGGGCGCACAATATTTCCCAAAATTTCATACGATTCCCAACACTTAGCGTCCTCCTCCTCCTCATTATCTTTATGTTCTTGACTAGGGGTGGTAAACGGACGGATACGGATCGGATACCATATTTTTCATATCCGTATTAGATATTTGGATGCACTATCTGTATCTTCCCAGATAGTTAAACAACTATCCATATCCGTGTACGCTCGGATACTTCGGATTCGGATAATATCCGTATCTGTTTACATCATTTAGCCACCGTAAAAAATAACTATCAAAACATCCAATCCAATCCAAATAAATATATAATAAAATTACTACCTCCTAACATCAACAATTATAGCTTCCATAATAATATTAGCATTCCATAATGATAATATGACTTAAATTCATCCATACTTTACAACCATATAAGCTTAAAGCCATACAAAAATAACAGTAACATTCTATAACTGTAAATATAAATATGCACCTTTTAAATTAAATTAAATTTATTGAGAATGGTAACCTCATGAGCCTTTTAGTCTTCAAAACATACTGATATTTTTATTTTTATAAGTATGCATTTTTATTTTGTATATAATATACTTGTTGTTAACTTCAGTTCTCATCATAATCAAACCCATATCTTTACTGTTTAGTTTCTCTCCTACATTTATTTATAATTAAAGAAACTAATGAACAACCACAAGAACAATATATAAATACAGTTATATATTTTTATTTTTATTTTGTATGTGCCTGTTATTGCTAAATTTCTATTGCAGGAGGAGGGGATATGCAGCGACATAATTGATGCGCAACAGAGGGGTTGATGAGAAGCGGTGGTGGGGTTGATGAGCAGCGGCGGGCTGATGCGACAGAGAGGGAGGTGTCGGAATGAGGGTTTTTTGTGGAGTTAAATGAGAGTTTCTTTTCTCTTGTTTGGTACGAAAGAGAAATGTAATGAAATTAGTTTTTTTTAGTGGAGTATATGTTCTTTAGTGGGTGTATGTTGTGCGTGATAGGGTATCTTGTAACTTTACTTCAATTCCATGATAATATACCCATTAAAATAATAATACATTGCATTTTATAATATACCCAATAAAATAATAATTGTAAGGTGTTTTTGTTTTTAGTGGAGTATATGTTTGTTTTGTTTTAGGGAATAAACGATTACGATTTTTTTAATATTATTTTATTATTAATACTAATTCTAATATTATTAGTAATATTTTAAACATATGTTTGACGGATACGGATATCCGGTAAAATGGAAACTCTGCATCGGATACGGATTATTCGTGTCGGATACTAGTACTATCCGTATCCATTTTCTCGGATATTTTTATAGAGTATCCATATTCGTATCCGTTTTCATTTTTTCGGATAAATATCTACATATTCGGATTCGGATATTGGACGGATGCGAATTTTTGAATATCCGTTTATAGCCCTATTCTTGACCCTACCTCCCCAGACATAGACGCATGGGGTCAGCAACGTCTCTCCACCTTTATTGCGTCAGTGCATCATTATGTGGGGTTGGGGGTGGTACTCATATTGCTTAATGTACGCCTTCTCTAGCGACCGAAGTTATCATCTCCGCCATCACGCCAGTGGGCCTGTCCAAGAAATTCTGATTGAAGGCAGCCAACTGCTCCTGCATCTTAACTTGACTGGATGCTAATGAGCACAATGTTGTTGCGATGTCCTCCATCTCAGATTATGGCAGTTCCTGACTAGAACTAGGACCTCCACCTAATGGGAGATCTGATGCTATGAAATCCGGTGAACTGGAATAGATGAATGAATTGTAAGAAAGCTTGAACTCAAACTAGAGCTCTTTCAATGGTGGTTTAAGCCCAGCCAAGTGTGGTGAAGAGTAAGTTGTAAATGAAATGAAGGAGATGGTGATCTCGCTTCCCAGAGATGGGGCCAACTGATGATACCACTTATAATACCACTAAGTAAATATGATATGAGCTCAATCGTGTAAGCTATCTAGTGTGCCTCAATGGTGAGAATTCAACAATAAAATTGGAGAAGGGGGTGAGGCAAAGAGGAGAAAGATAATATATAATTGGTTCCGCCTATCTAGGCCTACTTCATTGTGTGTGTGAGAGTGAATTTCACTAAAAAATGGCTTTAATGGCCTTTAGATACAGATCACTCAACTTTCTCTCTCTATACTGCAATTTCAACAGGGTTTCAGTAGGGTTTCCAATTAAGGTCCCTCCCAAGGTAGAAGAATGCGAGTATTTATATTGTTGGGGATGTGCAGTGTTGTAAGGACATTTTTGTCATGTCTGATATCTTACATTTATGTATGTCGTACGCCGCTACAAAAGGCACGTCTCTTCACGATCTCACACGACTGCCTCAATTCAAATTTTGGGAATCAAGCATTCAACATATTCGTCATGTGTCCCACATCTGCCTCAACGACTTAACGTTCCATGATTTTAGGGACTTTATGCAAGTTGTACGCAAGAGAAGTCAAAACAGTGAAAGAAGGCAAGATATGGAAGTTTAAGGGTATTTTGGTAATTTTATAGCCACCGTCCGACGGACCGATCAATTGGAGGGTTGAAGAGCTCGCCGCAACGAAGATACTGGAAGAAATGGCACCTCAATTCGAGCTACGGTGAAAAAGTTATGGCCCTTTGAAAATGGAGAAAAATCTAAGAAAAACCCTTGGAAAATGCTAAGTATTTAAGCCCCAAGTTCCAACGAATTTTTGTGAACCAAAGGCCAAACCGGTTCGGGGGGCAAACCGGTTCGCAGTACACCAGAACCAGTTCGGGGTACCTGACGCTGACAAGTGTTTTAAAATCGTGAAACTCTTTTTGGTTTCCTTATAAAAGCCAACTTCGGGGGAGTTATTTCATAAGACTTTGAGAGACGATTTTAAGAGTTCTAATTACTCTAGTTTTCATATTTTTGAGTCCCAAGACTCATGTTTTGATTCACACATCCTTGCCAAACCTTTGTGAATCCTTTTATAACCCAAGAACACAACCTTATGTTTGTTCAACCTTTGTGGAGAAGCCGTCTTCCTTCTTCATTGTTAATCACCTAGAGTTCCCGAGGGAGATTCCAGTCGCCGACTACAGAACCGACGCCTGCGGGTATTTCTGTGTCACTTATTTTTCATTGTAATCCGTGTAACTGCATATTACAAATTATAGGGAAAAATAAAAAGGTTTTGCCCCTTTGGGGGATTTTTCCTCACATATGTGTGTTTAAATGTTCTCGCACGATTTCATCTTCTTCAATCACACCTAGATGCATGTTTAGGATTTAATTGTGAAAACTGAGTTTAATTAAATAATTTCTTTATTTGAACACACGCGCACTCTTTTCAAATTGGTATTAGAGCCAATTACACAACTTTACTGTGTAATTTTCCTTAAAAATTTTCTAAGATATCAATTTTCTGAAAAAATTGATCTTTGAAAAAGAGCGTGTTCAATGGAGAAATTATATAATAAAATGTCAGTTTTTGACGGGACAAACTATGCATATTGGAAAGCCCGTATGAGGTCTGCATTAAAAGCCATTGATGAACGTGTCTGGATTTTGGTTGAAAAAGGGTGGACACCTCCCTCCGTCACTGTTAATAAGGTGACTAATTTAAAACCTGTAACCACATGGACTGAAGAAGAATTTAAATGGTCATCATTTAATTCTAAGGATTTAAGTGTTATTTCTGGATCCATTACTCCTGACGAGTTTCGACGAATAATGACGTGTTGCAACTTACCCATGAAGGAACTAATGATGTGAAAGAGTCTAAACTGCAAATTTAACAACTCAATCTCAGACCATCACCATGCATAAAACTGAATGTTTTGATAAGTTTTATGCTAGGCTATCTGATATTGCTAATACTAGCTTTAATCTTGGTGAACACATTCCTAATGCTAGAGTTGTTAAAAAGATTCTAAGATCTTTGCCTAAGCGTTTTATCCCTAAAGTAATTGTGCTAAATTCTATGGGTAATTTAAATACGCTAAAATTGGAGGAACTTGTAGGAGACTTATAAACTTATGAAATTGATATGTTTCCTAAATCTGTCAAAGCTAAAGATAAGGGAATTGCATTTAATGCCCGGGAGAGAAAGAGTGAGGGGTCGGCAAGAAAGAGGGGAGAGTTATCTAGAAAAAGAGAGATGAAAACGTCAGATTTTGAGTGTGAGTTAGATTTAGATGATTTGGCTCTGTTTGCAAAAAAATTCAAGAAAATTCTCAAATTCAAGAAAAATGGTAATTTCAAAGATAAAAAGAAATTTGAGAAAAATAAGTTTGAAAATAAAAATAAAAAGAATTTTAAAGACCTTCCTAAGAAAGACAGTGAGAGATGCTATGAGTGCGACGGTAAGGGTCATAGAGCTTTTGAGTGTGCTACTAGGCTGAACAGAGAAAAGGGCAAAGCTGTCCTTAATGCTACCCTGAGTCGGTGGACTCTGGAGACGAGTCATTGCATGAATGTAACTTCACCGCATTCATGGCTAGTCATGTGAGTACTTCTAGTACTCCTCACGACGATGAGGATGCTGCTTCACAGGGACACCTCGACAGTGAGATCGATGTGAGTGAGGGGGAGGATGATGCAAGTGAGAGCGAGAGTAATCTTCAACGCGCCTACGCCGAGTTATATAATGAGTCATTTAAAACTAAAAGGCGTAACAAAGCGTTAGTTCTTAGGATCATCGCGTTAGAAGAAGATTTAGAAGAAGCTTGAGAGAGAGAGAGTCCTCCACCTGCACCACCTTGAGAGAGAGAGAGTTTGCATATGTTGAGAAAGAGAGTTTGTTTAGAGAGAGAGAGAAACTGTTTGGAGAGAGAGAGAGAGAGAGAGAGAGAGAGAGAGAGAGAGTTGTTTTGAAAAAGAGAGGGGGATTGACTAAATAAGTGGCTAGTCTTACGAGTGAGCTCCATTCCTCCCTAGAGACTTAGAAGAAACTTGAAGCTCTTGTTGCCCAGCTTACTCATGACCTTGAGAGAGCACGGGAAGTTAAGGTTCAAATCGAGGACAGATTTGGGAAGATGGGAAAGATGTTCCTCGATCCCGCTTTAGGTTTTGGTGATAGGCAGGGAATAGGTTATGATCGTGCCTCCACGTCCCAAATTACACCCGGACCTATTCCTGAGTTTACTACGACTCCTTATGGCCATCGTAAAAAACCACGTAGGAGAGTTCGACCGAGAAAAGCAAACCAAGGCCCGCCTAAGACTGTGTTCTTTTGTACATATTGCAAAAGAAAAGGCCACCTCAGGGAGTTTTGCTATAGTTTGGGTCGGACAAGACGTACTACTGCTCCACCACATCATAATAATGATTTTGCTAGTTTAAGAGAGCGTGTTGAGTTTTTAGCTGCCCCATCACAGAGTTTGATGGAGGAATTCTGACGAATGTCTTTGCCGTGTGAATGCTTCTCGCATCGCGGCTAAAACTAACAACAAGGGTAAACAAAAGGTTACCACTTCTTGGGTGCCTAAGAAAGATAAAAAGATTCTTGTTGTTCATGTCGCTCTCAAAGCACATAATACCTCACAATGGTATTTTGATAGTGGGTGCTCCAGACATATGACAGGTGATGTCTCATTTTTTACCTACCTAGAGGAGTATAAGGAAGGTAGAGTTTCCTTTGGAGACGGGATACAGTTTAGCATTGTAGGACGAGGTACAATAGAGTTACCAGGATTTCCTAAGCTAGAGAATGTTTTGTACGTCAAAGGTTTGAAAGTAAACCTTCTCAGCATTAGCCAGCTGTGCGACGCTGACTCTGCAGTAAAGTTTGACCGGGACGCGCGTAATGTCTACAATCAAGCCGGTAAACTTTTAGTGCAAGGGGTGAGGACAGAGGATAATTGCTATGGGACTGTGCCCACATCCTCACTTATCTGCAACAGCGCCACGATCACTCCTATGAATCTGTGGCACCAACGTCTAGGTCATGTGAACGTTAGAGATTTGACTCGCTTAGCTAAAAAGGACCTAGTACGTGGCTTACCATCACTTAGAAAGCCGACTTCCACGGTTTGTGGACCCTATCAGTTGGGAAAGCAAATTCGTAGCCCCCATAGGAAGTTGCATTCCATTACCACCTCTAGTGTACTTGAGTTGATTCACATGGATCTTATGGGTCCTACTCGTACTATGTGTCTGGGTGGTAAGATGTATATCCTCGTGATGGTGGATGATTTCTCCAGATATTCGTTTGTAGGTTTTCTGAGGGAGAAATCCGATGTTGTAGAGTTTTTAACGACCAAGTGTCGTGTCCTGCAAAACTAACACGGTGTCACTATTAACAGGATACGTAATGACAACGACACATAATTTAAGGAAGCAAAGGTAGATCTTTACTGTGATAGCCTTGGGATCAAACATGAGTTTTCTTTTGTGAAGACTCCTCAGTAAAATGGGATTATTGAGAGAAAGAATAGGATGATCCAGGAAATGGCTAGATCTATGCCTTTAGGTCGTAGAGTTTCTAGGAGATTTTGGGCAGAGGCAGTGTCTACTGCATGCCACATGGTGAATAAGGTTTACCTGCGTCCACACACACTTAAAACGCCTTATGAATTGTGGACTGGCAAAAAACCCAACCTGGCATATTTCCGCATTTTGGGGAGTAAATGTTACATCCTAAGGGATAGAGAGAAATTAGGAAAGTTTGACCCCCAAAGCGACGAGGGAATATTGCTAGGATATTCATCGAATAGTAAAGCGTACCGGGTCTTTAACCTGAAGAGCTCTAAGGTTATGGAATCAATAAACGTCACCATACAAGATGACGAACCTCCGACGGTTATTGATCCTAACCTTCAGTGTGAGGATGAGGACTTTTCTGAAAGTGATTTACTTGTCCATCACACACACTCTGTGGACCCTACTCCTGTGTTAGGGGACACACTTGCTTGGGTTCACAAGAGTTATGACCTGGCCTCCATTATAGAAGATCCCACTCTTGGGATCAAGACTCGTGCTCAGCTAGAGAACGTTGTTAGCCACTTTTGCTACACATCCAAAGTCGAGCCCAAGAATCATAAAGAAGTACTCAAGGATGAACACTGAATATCTGCCATGCAGGATGAGTTGTTTCAAATTAAAAAGAACAATGTCTAGTAACTTGTCCCCCGACCTAGTGATACTAATATGATTGGTACCCGATGGATTTTCAAGAATAAAATGGATGAAAATGGTACCATAATCAGAAACAAGGCTAGGTTGGTCGCTCATGGCTACACACAGAAAGATGGTGTAGACTTTGGGGAGACATTTTCTCCTATTGTGAGGCTTGAGTCCGTCCGCTTACTACTCGCCATCGCATGTCATCTGCGCTTCAAGTTATATCAGATGGATGTCAAGAGTGCCTTTCTAAATGGCATTCTACAGGGGGAGGTTTATGTGGAACAACCAAAAGGGTTTGAAGACTCTAAGCACCCGGAGCACGTTTACTATCTGAGGAAAGCCTTGTATGGTTTGAAGCAAGCACCCCGTGCTTGGTACGAGAGGCTTACTTCCTATCTCTTAGACGGTGGCTTTAAGAGAGGGGGAGTTGATATGACGTTATTCGTCAGGAGAGATGACGGTGCTATTTTGGTTGCCTAGGTCTATGTGGACGACATAGTATTTGGATCCACATGCTCCCAGCATGCTCACCACTTTGAGGAGGAGATGAAAAGTGAGTTTGATATAAGCATGGTAGGTCTTCCTTGGTCTCCAGGTTCATCAGCTAGAGGATGGGATGTTCATCTCCTAATCCAAGTATGCTAGAGACCTAGTGAAGAAATTTGGTTTAGACTCTGCTAAGCATGCACGTACACCTATGAGTACTTCTATCAAGCTTAGTAAGGACACTTCAGGCAATGACGTAGAGAAAACCTTGTATCGGAGTATGATAGGTAGTCTTCTTTACTTGACTGCCAGTCGCCCCGACATAACCTTTAGTGTTGGAGTCTGTGCACGATATCAGGAGTCCCCGAAAGAGTCACACTTACTCGCTCTAAAACGTATTATCAAATACGTGAGTGTGACTCTCTGATATGGTATTTGGTATTCCTTTGATACCAATGACTGTTTGTTCGCCTATTCGGATGCCGATTGGGCCGGAGATGTAGATGGTTGTAGGAGAACTTCTGGTGGGTGTTTCTATTTTGGTTTTGCTCTTATCTCCTCGCTGAGAAAAAAGCAAAACTCCATCTTTTTATCCACTGCGGAGGCTAAGTACATCGCCGTCGGGAGTTGTTGCACGCAACTCTTATGGATGAAGCAAATACTGGAGGATTATGGGATATCACAGGACACCATGGCCATCTCCTGTGATAACGCGAGCGTGATACACATATCCCGCAATTCAGTCCAGTATTAGTGCACAAAGCACATCAGGACACGCGAGCACTTTATACGTCAGTTAGTTGAGGAGAAAGTCGTATCCCTGAGTTTTGTTCCCACCGACCATCAGTTAGCCGATATTTTCACGAAACCTTTAGATGCCCTTAGATTCGAGAGTCTTAAGAAATATTTAAGAATTTGCACAGTTGACTGAGGGGTTGGTCCGTGTCTAGCATAGGATGCTTTGTCTTGATTATATCATCTGATTCCTATTGCTAGATTGTATTTTTTATATTATTATCTTTTTGCCTTTTATATTTTCTTGAAAAATCCAAAAAGATTTCCCTTTTAGAAATTTTTTTTATGCAAAATTTAAAAATATTATATTTTGATAAAATTTTAAAAAATCCAAAAAGATTTTTGTATTTTATTTTTCACCTTTTATAGATGAGCATTTAAGATAGCCAAGCCACAAATTTCATTCCATTTATCCACGTGACTGTTTGATAGTGATTTGAGACGCTACATCATTGCATCCATGTGCTTTACATTGTTTGGAGACTTTGAGATGTGATTAGTGATATCTTTTTACATATTTAACTCCTATCTCCTTTAGTGCACACATGCACGACTATATTTGATTATTGTACTTGTTCATCACATATTGTCTTGAGTGTTTCCATCTCAATTCTGTCTATACAACGTACAATATGCAATATAACTTAACAAGATTGAAAAGCATGTTAAAATTATTTGGTGAGACTGTATGTTTATTTGAACATAGGGAAGGGATACGAAAGTTTCATTTAACCTTTGTGAATACTAAGCCACCATTAAAAATGACCTAAAAAATTGGAGGAATTTTATTATCCGGGGTTCAAAGAGGTTAAAAGAGCCCGAAAAATTTAAAGGCAATAAAAAGAAATACATGCCAAATATGGGCCATTAGGTTTCACCACTAATTCTCCAAAGTTTGAGAATTTAGATTATCTCTTTTCAAAATATAAATCTGAGGATGTTTGGTTGGAGAATTTAAACGGGTTTGCACTTCCTTGAAAGTCCTGAAAAAGCATGAAATCGTTTTGGACGTTATTGGTGCGGAAATCACTTTGAGCTTTGATTTGTTGATTTGATTGAGTCAATGTATCATAATTCCATCTTTTTACACCAAAGGAAGTTTTTGAGTTCATTCGTTAGGAGTATCCGATATTCATCGTGCACATTTGTCATGTTTGTATGCATTGATTTTCCTATAGAATTTGATCACACCGCTACATTTACGCTATCATCGACTTGGTTGTTTTGTGTTCTTTCATGGTGTGATTCTTTGTTTATATATTTTGTGTAAAAAATTTTGACAAATTTAAAAATAGAAGTTTCTTTCCTTGTGACATTCTCCATTTGCATTTATTTTTGCTTCCCATATCTGTCTATTTGGGGACATTATAAAAAGGGAGAGAAAGAATTATTATATTATGGGGGAGTTTTTGAGATTTGAGATTTGATGTATGCTTTCATCATATATTGGTATTCATGTTTATCTCATTTCAAACTCAATATGTCACTTGGTATTTGCTTTATCTCATGTGTGTAGGTACTACATTGATGAGCACTGAATTACACACCCTTATGAGAAAAGTTTTGAAGATTTAAAGATCAAACGATGAAGACTTATTCATTTGTATCTTTCCAGTTCTGGGTTCATGGAAGGGTAGATTTGTATAAGCAATTTTTTATTTGATAATTCGAATATTTTTATGTATGTACCGGCATAGACATAGGGGGAGATTTGTAAGGACATTTTTGTCATGTCCGATATCTTACATTTATGTATGTCGTACGCCGCTACAAAAGGCACGTCTCTTCACGATCTCACACGACTGCCTCAATTCGAATTTCGAGAATCAAGCATTCAACATCTCCATCATGTGTCCCACATCTGCCTCAACGACTTCACGTTCCACTATTTTAGGGACTTTATGCAAGTGGTACGCAAGAGAAGTCAAAATAGTGAAAGAAGGCAAGATATGGAAGTTTAAGGGAATTTTGGTAATTTTACAGCCACCGTTCGGAGGACTGGTCAACTAGAAAGTTGAAGAGCTCTCCGCAACGAAGATACTCGAAGAAACGACACCTCAATCCGAGCTACAGTGAAGAAGTTATGGCCCTTTGAAAATGGAGAAAAATCTAAGAAAAAACCTTGGAAAAATGCTAAGTGTTTAAGCCCCAAGTTCCAGCGAATTTTTGCGAACCAAAGGCCAAACCGGTTAGGGGGGAGAATCGGTTCGTAGTACACCGGAACCGGTTTGGGATACCTGACACTGGCAAGTATTTTAAAATCGTGAAACTGTTTTTGGTTTACTTATAAAAGCTAACTTCGGGGGAGTTATTTCATAAGACTTTGAGAGACGATTTTAAGAGTTCTAATTACTCTAGTCTTCATATTTTTGAGTCCCAAGACTTATGTTTTGATTCACACATCCTTGCCAAACCTTTGTGAATCCTTTTGTAACCTAAGAACACAACCTTGTGTTTGTTCAACCTTTGTGGAGAAGTCGTCTTCCTTCTTCATTGCTGTTTACCTGGAGTTTTTGAGGGAGATTCCAGCCGCCGATTACTAAACCGATGCCTGCGGGTATTTCTGTGTCACTTATTTTTCATTGTAATCTGTGTAATTGTATATTACAAATTATAGTGAAAAATAAAAAGGTTTTGCCCCTTTGGGGGATTTTTCCTCACATGTGTGTGTTTGAATGTTCTTGCATGATTTCATCTTCTTCAATCACACCTAGATGCATGTTTAGGATTTAATTGAGAAAAACTGAGTTTAATTAAACAATTTCTTTATTTGAACGCACGCGCACTCTTTTCAAGTGTACAACCCATGCATGCACCAAGCATGTGTAGTATGTGGCATCCAATAATGAGCAGCCACTTATCCGTATCACGAGTAGATAATGATGATGAAATATCCCCCATACGTGAGGGAGATGTTGTTGCAAAGGTTTTATCCATGTGGGGCTCGCAGCCCATGCGCACTCTCCCATGCGTGTTTCATTCCACGTGCTCTGTCAGGTGTCAAACGTATCTTGCTGTGGGGGTGTCAGCCTGGACGACTACTACGCCTCCAATGAAGCGACTGTATGAGCGAAGATGGAATAGTGGTCTCGAAAGATGATGATATCTAGCCGAGATGAGTATGTGTTCTTGATAAGCCTCGACCTACAGGAGTACGAGACGTGATCAATCATATGTGCCATAGGTTGCACAAAGGTCACAGTCCACTGTCGAGACGAGACCAAGGTCACCTGAGTTAGATCCTTTGTAAGAAGTATGCTCTTGTAGTGTCGGCTTGAGCCTCAAGAAGAGACGAGGATACACCTGGGCATATCAATTTGGGTAAAATTCTATGTTCAGTCTAAATTCCTTATCAATATATATTAGGTTACAAAGTTTTCACTAAAGGAACTCTTTATTCCTTTTGACAATAAATTAAATTTGAATTTTTTTTACTTAAATACTTATATTATTAACTCATTTTGAGTTTAGTACATTTTTTTTATTGACTTTGAGTTTGGTACCTCTTTTATTAGTGTATCGCTACATTTAATGATCATGTAACTTAGACATCTATATTATACTTCTAAAACAATAAAACTAGAGTTTGATGAGGTTCATTTATTATCCAATTGTAATATATATTTTTTAATTATTGACTCCCAAAAAAACCTTTCCTTTTCCATTCCAACTATCTATCTTTTATGTCTCTCTTTCCCTTGGTATTCCCTTCCATCCCATCCCTTCATTTCCCCCCAAAATTAAATTGTTGTTTTCTCTTAAAATTCTCCTAAACTCCTCCAATATTTTCATCTCTCTACCATTGTTTACTCTTCCATCGTGTCATCTCTTTGTTGCAATTCCTGTATTTTTTTAATGTATATAAATGATTGTTGTACCTATTAGCCCACGTATTCATTTCGTATGTTCAATTGTGATCGAAAGCAGAACTTCTGAACTTACCAAACACATTAGATCAATCTGGGTAGCGCACGTTAGAAGGCTGGGTTGTAAAATGGACTCCAAACTGGGTAACATAATCTGATACGCCTTTGTTCGATTTGCTGTTGTGAGATCTTAAGTAAACCGGTATTGGTTGATGTTTGCCTTGGATTTTCGGTTTGTCGGGTTTAACTCTTGGCCTTAGTTTTTTTTGTCTTTTCTTTATTTTGTTGTAGATATGTTTATTGATTTTGTGTATGGAAGTTGGTTTTGTTTTTTGGGTAGCCGATTTGGTGGTTTTCAAACACTGTGATACTTCTTGAACATAAAAAGTTAGAGAAATTAACATAAAAAGTTGAAACGAGCCTCGTGATGGCGAATAAAACACGAACATGATGTTGAGTGGTATGAATAATGCTACATGGACTAGAGTTTCAATGTTTGGACAACGTATCTGTTAGGAAATTGCTATTAACAAATTTTTTCCCTTTATTTTTGAACCATCAAATTTATTTCCCTTATTTTCTCTCTCACCATCTCCTTTTTTACCACACTGATAATATAGAGTTTTTGGTGTTCTTTTAGATAGTCCAGTATTTTGTGTATAAAAATGCAGTGTAAAAAAATAGTTTGATCACAATTTTAGGCATTGTTACCTTAAAATTTAGTTTTGTCATTCTAATTAATGAACTAATTTTGTCAATATGTGTATAAAATGTGTATTGACAATATCTAACCTAATTGTATTTTCTATTATTCAGGTTCTACAACAAAGGAGAGAGAATAATAGTTTTGCCATTTTCACTCTATGGCCTACTTAGACAATAAGAGCAATGTTAATCTCAAAAGTCTAATCATTTATTGTAAAAAAATCATGCAACTTCAGTTTGTTATGGCGATGGATGCAAAATTTTGTAATTTCGACTTTTTCTTCAACGCAATCCAATTTTAGTTGGTATCAATTTGGTTGATGTATTCAATATATTTTTCTGTTCATTTTCTTTGTATTGTCTTAGCAAATAAAAGTTTTTTGGGTTCTTATTTAATTTGTCAAGTTTATATCACATTAACCCCTATTGATGGTGAAAATGGACATATAGTATTTAATTTTTTCAACTCCTATGTTAGAGGTTATGTAGAAATTTCTCATATCCCATCTACATTTGTTATTGTATTCTTAATTTAAAATGTCATTTACTCCTAAATAACAATGCACGTGTTGTACGGATTACATATATGGACTCTTATAATTTAAAGTTTATAATTTACTAATCCCAACAAATATCTTATTATGCCATGTTACGTTTTGTAGTTAGTTCTTTATTTGAATATTATAATTTTTTTGTTATTTTTTTTAAGAAATATTATAGTACCCCCGCGCATCGCGCCAGTTACATGCTAATTAAGGAGGAAAATGAGGAGTCGAGCTTAAGGTTGCTCAAGCTTGGTTTGTAAATGTAAATGAGCCTAAAAGTATGTTCAATCTCGGTTAATTTATCTTACGATCCAAGCTCGAACGAGCTTCTAAGCAAATGAATACGAGCCGAGCGCGAGTAACTTGATTATTTTACACTAGTTCAGTATGTATATCGATGATCGAGCCGAATCTGAGTCGAGCTCAATACGATAATGAGCTTAAACTTTTGTTCAAGCTTGACTCATTTATTTTACGAGCTAGTCTCGAACGAGCATTTTTTCGAATCTGAACTCAAGTAGCTTGGTTCATTTTACAGCCTACGCTAATGACCCTTAAAAAGAGAAAACAATTTGAAAAATTGGAAAAAAAAAAAAGTGAATATAAGATTTAAACAATAAAAAATGTTGAAAAAAAAAAAAATGGAAAATCTCCCCAGCCTCCACATCCTCCTCGATCCCACCTCCGACGCAAAAAAAAGCCCCGATTTCCCCACCGCCATGTTGCACAAAAAAGGGTGTTCATAGCTAGACATCACACCACCACCATCGATTCAACCATAAACAAACCGTCAGCATCATCTAGAAATCACACCTCACTCATTCCTTCAGGTACAAATTAGGGGTTTTGATTGAGGTTTGAAATGGAGGGTTTCTGTTGTTTAGTTTTGTAGATAAAAGTAGAAGATTTCAATGTTTTTTTTTTTTCATGTATTGATTATGATGTTGTTAACATGGAATCTTATCTGATATATAGGTTTTTGGTTTGTTCTAAATCTGGTATTAGTAATGGTTAAATAATAGATTATGCATTTTTAGAACTTAAAATAATATTGATTATGGATATACGACAACAAACATTTCGTTTCCATTTTTAGTCCCTATTTTCAAATTATTAGCTCACGTGGCATTTCAGCTGTGATTGATTGATGTTTTATGGATATGGGTCCCAGCGGAGTTTATAAAAAAATAGGGACTAAAATTATTAATAAAATGTTTGTTGTCATATTTTCATAATACATATTACAATGTCCTAAATTTATAAAGCCCTTGAATCATTTAGATCTTGGAGATTGTATTGTTTTGCAGAGTTTGTGTTTAATAGATGTGTATTGTTTTGCAGAGTTGGTAGAGTTTGTAGATCTTGGAGATTGCCTAACCTAACTTTTATTCAAATCAGGTATACTATGTTTTTTTTTTAAAAGTATTTGTCATATGATATGTGCTTTCAAATGTGGTATTATGGTGGGGTTTGTGAGAATAAGATTTTAGAATTTTTTTTCTTTATGTACATATGATTTTTTTAACTTTGATTACAATGCCACATACATAGCTGTTGAAGACATAACTTCTAGATTGTTTTTTAGTGAAACAATGTAGTTGCATACTGAAATCCGAAGACATAATTTAATTCCAAGGACGTTGCACTGATATGGGAGACAGACTCACGTAATGGTGTGAACATGAGTTCTTATATCCTAACTTTGTAAGCTCCTTTGTCCTAAAAGGATTCCTGATATGTTCTTCGAATTTTCTTAAACTAATTCCAGTTGAAAATTATGACTTAATGATTTTAGTTGATTGTGTTATACTATTTTTCAGTCTACAGTTTAATAGGATTATATATATATATATATATATATATATATATATATATACTTATTTATTTATATACATACAGTACTGCTCTTGTGTGGCTTGTGTGGACCAGTCTGCATTTTAAGAGTGCGGACCGGACATGTGTCACCTGGCGGTGAACCTAGAAAAGAGAGAGAATGCGCCTGTAATTTAGTCGATAATTTCTAAGCTCACCGTCAGGTGACACATGTTCGGTCCGCACTCTTAAAATGCGGACTGATCCGCATAAGAGCAGTACCATATATATATATACATGCTGACTCTAATGCGGACGCAACTTACCGATTTAACTTGCGGACGGATTTTTTTGTATTTTTTAAAAATAGAAAAAAACTTTTTTCGACTTTTTTCTCTGGTATTTAAACATTCCAGGGGACATCTATAAAAAAACTCAGCTCAAAATGAATTGTTTTGCTATTTTTAAAAAATCGGTCAAACATATGTCAGTTTTTAAGAGCTTTAAAAACTCACATATGTTTGATCGATTTTTTAAAAATAGCAAAACAATTCATTTTGAGTTGAGTTTTTTTACATGGGTCCCCTGAAATGTTTAAATACCACAAGTCGAAATTTGTTTTTTACTATTTTTAAAAAATCACACAAAAATCAGTCCGCAAGTTAAATCCGCAAGTTGCGTCCGCATTAGACCCTGGCTATATATATATATATATATATATATATATATATATATAAATATATAGATTATATTTTTACTCAAATCGATTCCAAGCTCCAACTAAGAAATCGAGGGGTTTTAGAGGAAGAGAAAAACGAAGGTTTTCTTTGTGTGTGTGGCCTTGTGAGGAAGATCAAGAGGTTAGATAAGAAGAGGGAGCCGTGGGTTTTCTTTCTGGGTGTAGTCGTTTGTTCAGTGTGTTGTGAAAGGAAAGGTAGGGTTAGAGTAAATAGTCAATATTTATATGGGGATATTATTGATTGAGATTTCTTGAAACGGACTTGCAAAGAATACTTTTCATATAAATAAGATTAGTAAATGTCAAGTAAAAAAACTAATAAAATAAATAAAAATATTGGTATTTCGGCAAATATTTATTTTGGATAAATTGAATTGGCGTGATATAAAAAAAATATGGATCGAAAATGTAAATATGATTTCCAATTCCATTCCATTTTAAAAAAAAAAAAAATCAAAAATTGGAAAATTCAGAAATCGGCAATTTAAAGATGATGCCAGAGTGTGAAAAAATTGGAACGGAAATTGGAAAATTCGGAAGTCCGAAAATAATCAACGTCTCATGGGTGTTATCTAGTTCATCTAATGAAAGCACCCTAGCTGACAACCAGTGTTCTAAAAGGCCCGCCTAGGCTCCGCCTAGGCTTGAGGCTTGGGAGAAACGCATCGCCCACGCCTTATTACGCCTTATTCTTGGTAAAAGGCTTAAGGCACACTTTTTTTTTTAAAAACGAAGGATTAGTTAACAAATATTGGTTATGGAGCATGAATATGAGAAAGATGGCTACCAAACATATGAATATATTTTCAAATTTCAAGGTATGTATTATTTTATTATATTACTAGCCTTAGAATAATTAAAATAATAAAAAAAGAAAAAACGCCTTTTTACGCCTAGGCTCCGCCTAGGCGCGCCTAGGCTCCTAAGGCTTGAGGCTTGACCTCTACGCCTCGACCACGCCTCGCGCCTTTTAGAACCTTGCTGACAACAAATATTGTGTTGGTAGCACTCATATCATGGTGTGATTTATAGTATTATCAAGAGTGCAGATGCTGAATGCCTGAATGTGCATTCATCAATAATAATTATAAAAAAGGGTCTAAATTTTGTTTTACTTTCCCATGAAATCATTTTGCAAAATCTGCAGTGCCAATGCATGTGACCAATAAAGCAATCAATCTGTTGATCCCGCAAACTGTTGAGCGCAACAACATAAGCTCTTTGGTCATGTATAAGAGGTTTTTAGAAACAAAAAACAAAATCACAAGTCAGGAACTCAAATTGCAAAAATTAATTAATCTGAAAATGCACTATTCGGAGAAATTCAAAATCTACCTCAACAAAACTTAGATTGGATTATAAGAAGGGAACCAAGCAGGGAAGGGTAAAAAATGATGGCATGAAATAATTTATGCGATATTCCTATAATGAATACACTTTAGACTAGACAAGAGTCCCTATATTTTACCAATAACCCTCACATGAACATTTCCCATCTTTAAAATGGTGAAATCTATTCCTATCCCTAACTATTATCTCTCTGTTAAAATTTTCAGATATCATCATAGTTACATCATGACAATCCCAACACACACGTAGATTCTTCGCAATCCGAATAGGTACACCTTCATTCAAACTAATCAACCCAAAAGCAATTGCAACTTTCTCACTATGCCCACATAAAGCACCCTCTTTCTCTATATCAATTAAAACCGGATTAGTGTTAGCCACATACCCTGATAATTTTAACCTCCTAGATATCTCCTCATACTTTGCCTCAATCTCACCATACCTTTGGTGAGATTTATCACCAACAAAGAACTCATGAACTTCACCATTAACCTCTATAACACTACAACCCCGGACCTTTGTGACCCCTTTAGCCTTCATTGTCTGCCTAACGTTATTGACCCCATCCCAATTCTTTGAATCTGCGTATATATTAGATAAGAGCACATATGCACCATCGTTATTCGCCTTTATCTCTACTATTTTTCTCGAGGCCAGTTCACCCAACTCCATATTTTTATAGATTTTATAAGCATTAGGCAAATCCCCCCAAGCACCTGCATGAGGCTTCATCGGCATAGTATTTATGAAAGTTAAGGCTTCATTTAAGAGGCCGACTCGATCATATAGATCAACCATGCACCCGTAATGCTCGGGCTCGGGCTCAGGCTCGAGCCCGTACACACTTCTCATTGACCCAAAATGCTCACGGCCTTCTTCTACTAGCCCAACCACGCTACAACCCCTTAATACTGATACAAAGGTGACTTCATTAGGTTGAACCCCTGAAAATTTCATACGTGTGAAAAGCTCGAGACACTTCTTTCTAAATCCATTCATTGCTAGGCCTCCAATGGCACTACCTGTGTATACATTCTTTTCTTTCATCCCCAAAAGACTTCCATGGCCGTATTCATGTCCCCGCATTTGGCTTAAATGTCAACAAGTGTAGTGCCTCGTGTCACAGTCATTGAAAGCTTGTTTTTCTCCATGTATGCATGTGCCCATCTCCCTTGATCCAATGCACCTAAGTGGGTACACGCAGTTAAAACCGAAACTATTGACACCTCGTTAACTGTCACACCCTCCATTTGCATTAACTGAAACAAGTTCAACGCCTCCCAAAACTGCCCACATTGCGCGTACCTGGATATCATCGCATTCCACGCAATAGGGTCCCGTTGAGGCATTTTATCAAACAGTGTTCGTGCAAACACAACATCACCTGATTTCGCGCAAGCGCTAACCATTGCTGTCCGAGTCACAAAATCTTCTTGATATATCTCCAAGAACAATTTCCACGGAGAACCCTCGAGACCCAACTTAACATACATGTAAACCAAGCCACTTTGAACATATGTGCCTTGCTCAAAACTGTGCTTTATAACCGCGGCATGAACAACCAAACCTGCCCTGCGAGATAATAATTGGGCACTCGCCCGAACCAAAAACGTGAATGTGTAATTATCAGGTGAAAGATTTTGACTGGATTAGAGAATTCTGCTGTATGATTGAAAGCTTCTTTGGGGAAATAAGCCTTGGAATGAGTTCTGATCATAGAATTCAAGTCGAAGACAGTTGGGTATAACAAGGCGTTTAGACATTTTTTAATATATTTTAACATTTTTAACTATAACAAAGCTATTAAAAATATTAAAATTGTACATACCTTAAAATATGTTTGAATTTATGCAAACTAAAATACTAAAAAAAAAATTAAAAAAACAAAAAAAAGAAGAAAAAAACGCGCATTTTTTTGGAGGAGAGGCGGAGAGGGTTGGGATACTATTTGTCTTTTGATTGTTTTGAATGAGACATTGGTTCGGTTTTAAAAAAAAAAGTCTTTCAAAGGCGATATCGTTTCACTAAAGCGTTTTGTTTAAAAAAAAGTGCGCCTTAAGCTTTTTACCAAGAATAAGGCGTAAACGGCTTAAGGGCAGGTGTTTCTCCCATGCCTCAAGCCTAAGCACGCCTTATAGAACACTGCCCGCTGCCAAGTAAACCGAAATCCACATTACCTACTGGGTTGGATCCTATTTTGGTGGGTATAAATTTTGACTAAGTCAAAATTAGTTTGGGTAGATTGTTCTTGGTTTGTGGGTTCAGCAAATCATAGTCGGAGGTCTCGTCAGAATAGGACGAAATGGGTTGGATCTGGGTAGGGCAGAAGTGGGTTTAACTCGGAACCAGGTTAAGGGTTTGGAGCTGCCAGGGGGAATAAGGACGGATATGGCAGGTCGGGTCCGACGGTTTATTGGTCGGAGATGGCTCTAATTTCATATTTTAGGATCTCGGGTTTGGGTCGCCGGAAATGGGTGATCGTTTTTTCTAGATCGCCGGATTTCAAGTATAGGTCACAGGTTGCTGCCATGGCAGCGGGTCAAAGTGGGTTCGGTCGGAGATTTGGTGAGGTTGTTTTGGAGTTCGGGTTTGGGGGATAAGGGTCGGAGCAGGATGTAGGGGTTATGGAGGGGATGCTGAGTTGGGTTAATTGGGGGGTGGGGGGGGTAGGGGTGTGTGTGTATATTAAAAAATATGCGTGTCACACGCGTGTCCGTTGCCGCTGGCGCGGACCAATTACAACATAGGAATTAAAATTAATTGGTTGTTAAGTTTTTTTTTGTTAAGGTTCATTAAAATGTTCATCTTTTATGTTCACTTTTGAACCCCTCTCTCTCTCTCTATATATATATATATACTAGCGAATACCCGTGCCTGAAGGCACGGTGAAAATTTCTAAAGTACGTAATCGTGAAACAGTAAAAATTTCGAAAGTACGTAATCACAAAACGACAAAAATATCGTTCCCAACAAAACATTTATGTATTTTTCCTGAAATTTATTTGTTTTAATCGTTATGTAGTAGTTGAGAATTGTAAACACAAAGAAAATCAGCATACTGATTCGAAAATGACATTCCTAAAGATGTATTTATGTTGGGATTTACTTATATAAGCGTATCATGTTCGTTTCAAAATTGACTCATATTAGTGGTGTGTGAGAATTAGTATTTAAGAATATTAACATGATAACGTAAAAAAAATTGGAAGTTAATTTTTTAAAAAATAAACGCTTTTAATAAAATTTAGACACGACACAACATTATAATCGACAAACTCATTTAAAAAATAAATACTTCTAATAAAATTTAAACACGACGCAACGACACAACATGAAAACTGACATAGTACGTGATGTTGACTACATGTCCAAATCAATCCTCTACGTTCCATAAACTCAGTTTTACCATTAACAAATTCCTTCCAATGCATCCAGCAAATACCATACTTTTGGGAGCGTTACCTTGTACTTCGTACATTTAAATGACTTCTATATTTAGAAAATTATAAATTTAAGAGTTAAATTAACCTCACACAAAATCAAAGTTTAACTTGTACTAATGTAAGTTTAATTTATCAAGTTTGCAAAGTTCTTCATTTGTTGACAACTGAGAACTTAATCTAATGGACTAAAGTGAGTTTTGTGTAATTTACACCCATAAGTAATAATTCAATGGAGACTGAATTTCAAAATAACCACTATCAACAGGTCGTGAATTACATCTCACAGATCTCATAGATTCAAAATTATAATATTCATCTCACAGGTCGTGAAACACCATAAATCTGTAAATACCATGACAAAATTCTTACATATCTCATAGATTCAAAATTCTTTTAAGAATCAAAATAATTATATATAAACACCATAAATCTGTAAATACTTGAACATAAACCTTAAAAGACTACACCCCCAAAGGCCACATAGGTCTTCAAAATCGATCTTAAAAAATATTGCACATAACAAAAATTACAAAACATAAAGAAAAAAATAGAGATTGAATTCCCTACTCACCTCAAAGGTTTCTACTCAACTAAAAGGTTGCTCTTATGTAAATAGAATTACTCACCAAATGTCTCCTCTAAACCTCTGGTAAGCATACTCATCAAACCATTATGATTTGGACCTTTTCTGCTATCTTTTAAGCTATTGGATCCTCTAGATTCTGACAGATTTCCCGGTGAAGCAATAGTAGGACTCTTTTGTGGTCAATCATCGGTTGCAAGCTTTGCATCATTCTGACCAATACACTCTCCAAATTCTTTGTTAATAACAACCATCAACAAATCACCATTTGAGTTCCTTGCAACATTATTTACCACGCTACCCTTCTCTTTCTTCTTCGAACCAGAATTCACATCCTTTCTACGGGAGTGAGCTGAAACACCAAGGGGAATTATCGTGAATTTCTCAGAAGTAGATGGCTCAAGATCCATTGAGATACAATCCGCATCTTTCGAGCCGAGTTCTTTATTACCGTAGTGCATTGTTTGCTTCGTTTGTGTTTCTTCTTCCGCATAATTAAAGATGGACTAAGATTCGTGCCTATAGCATAATGCTTCATAATCTTCTTGTTTGCCTTCCTGTGCAGCCCGAAATCAGAAGATTTCTTGTGTAATGAGATACGCATTGAGCCTGGTATGTTTGATGATCCTGCTGGTACAGAATCTACTATTCTGTGGCCATTATCAACAGTCTTTGTAGCAAGTGAATCACCACCATTATTATCCTGTGGCATCCTTGATACCTAGTTGCATCCTTGATACCACCATTACTATTCTGTAGCAAGTGAATCACCACCAAAAGCACACCCTGATACCTAGTTGCATCCTTGAAGAAAAAAAGAGAGGAAATTAAACAAAAATCACAACTTATAATCAAAACATATATTTCAATGTATGTATCCATAGATAAAAACTATTAAACATATATACCTCTCAATACACAACCTAAGTTTGCAGTGAAATAGCAAACTAAGTTTGTAAGTAAATAAGAATAAAACAATTAAACAACAAAACCTCCAAATGTCCAAACCCGCGATATTCTTTCAAAAAGTACCTGAGTTTGCAATCTAGCTATATATGTACACATTATACATGGAACAAACTGAGTTTTAAAACAAAAAATGAATCCTTAAAATGGAAAAAGACCAACCCCTAAATATTTCAAAATTGAAAAAAAGAAAAAAAAATTGTACTACTAAAATCTGAAAACCAATACACTTCATTTTGGGCAGCAGCAAAGAAGACTTCATTTTGACTTATTACTTGGAAAAGCCCAACACATCCATGATATACACATAATTGTATTGACTATTTTCATTGCAAAGTTGTTCTTTATTTGGCTTGATACATATAAAGATCAAAACATATCATGGATGTGTTGGACAGCAGCAGAGAACACTTCATTTTGACTTATTACTTGGAAAAGCCCAACACATCCACGATATACACATAATTGTATTCACTCTTTTCATTGCAAAGTTGTTATTTATTTGGCTTGATACATATAAAGATGATAGTTGCACCTATAGGCGCAAACTATGGGGAGTACTCTATTCCCGCCCTCAGTGGTAGTTCTGACCAAATTATTGATGCCAATGGAAACTTGATGGTGTTGCAGCCCCCATTCCAGCAGCTCCTGGTGTTGGGTGGATTCCCAGATCCCGCACTAATTGCAAAAAAATACAATTGCAACAATCAAGTAATAGGTAACCGAATCCAGTTCCACCAATCAAGCAAAAGGTAACCAATAAACAATTGAAAACCTTCAATTGCAGGATCTCTCAAAAGTCCTGAATTTTGCTCCAAATACATTTGAAACCTATGAAAGCCAATAAAAATCCATTAGTGTTGCGCCATTTATTGGTTTATAAGATACTAATCATAATAAAAGTAATGAAAAGGTACAATATAACACAAAGGTATAACCATCGCCATGAAAACTTCAACAAACTCGCCACCAAACTAAAATAAACATCACCACAAAAACATGTATTGTTAAGCATAGATAAGCTAAGTTTAAACAATACAACTTGAGGAGTTAAATTCAAAAAGAAAAAATGAATAGTCTCATTCACACCAACTCACAACCATCCCCAAAAAATGACACAACAGTGTTGGGGGTGCAAGTACAACAAATCCCAAGATTAAGCGCAAGCCCTTATGGAGATCATATGAATAAAGTCGATCATTTATTTTCTGTTATTTTATATCAAGTTGTGCATACATTAGGGTCTATTCATACAATTGAAGAATCTGTAAAGTTATACTTTTAATCACCTCAATTTATAGCAGAACTAACATACATACAAAATATTACTTGAAAGAGCAAATAAAATTAAAGCAGATTACTTTATACATTCCACAACCACAATAGAAGTTTATGTGATATCACCTCTCATTCAAAATACCAATCTTTCTTGTTAAGAAGAAAGGGTACCTGAGTATATCACACTTTCAACTAAAATACCAAATCACCTCAGACTAAAGGATAGAGTTATTCATCGGAATCATTTGCATCCACACATTCACCCTAATAGAAAATAATATTTTTATAATTTGACATTTGATATTGATAGACACAGAAAAAAATCATCAATTTATCATCTTCCACTATTAATTCCACCACAATTAAGGACAATGGCATACTAATACCAAAGATGAAATCCCAAACAGTCAAATGAACACAATAATAAATATGGATTTTTTAAAGTATAAATTAAATAACATTATAAAGGAATATATACAATAGAAGAGAAATCAGATTTACCATCTACAATTAATAGAAATCAAATAACTTACCTTGGGATGAGGAGATTCCTGTACAGATAAATAATAGGGATGTTTATAAAAGGAAAAGTCAAGATAGCACAAAAAGAGCCTAAGTGAACACAACGCGCATAAAAAAATAGTAATACATGTTTTTAAGCGACAAAAAATAAGTACCACCACCATCGCGGTGAAGAATCTCAACATATCAATTTGTAACCTGATAAAATAGATATATTAAAGATCCATAATAATTTAATTTTAGCGTACAAATGCTACTCATTTCACGTTCAAATAAACTCATTTTGCATCCAAAGCTTACCATGTCAACCTTCTTCGTAGACAATCCCACAAAAAAAGACCGTGACTGAGGTAATTCACAACTTGCCGATATCCATTCACAACTTGCCGACCCTGTAACTGAATATATTTGTATTTCTATTTGGAGAAAGAGTAACATGTCAAATAGCACATGAAAACCAAAACCTAGTATCTTGTGATATGTTCCTAATTTTTGATAATAAATAATTAAATAAAAATGAGACATGGTCTTATAAAAATCACTGTGATACTAAAATGGAATCTCAGTTAGCTTGACCCATACAACAGCTTCCAAAAAAGAGTGCATTCCCGTTAAATGACATCTAAGCTACTCTGTACAATGTGTATAGCTTCAACTACCCAAGCAAGAGTCAATCCAAAAATTCAATAATTCATAATAGCAAAAGAAACCTGAAGTAATTTTAAAAGCTAGAGTAATTTCTGAACAATAGAAGCTAAGGAACAAAAAGGAAAGCACTAAACTTATTTATAAATGTAAAGCAAAAGTGGACAAAAGGTTCACATATTCCAAAATAAAAAAAAAATATAGTACATTTATTTTTTACATGCCCACCTATATTGATCAAAATCATCAAACACGAAGCAAATCACAAAATACAAAAACTATATTGAGATTTTTTACCATAACCTGAAATCGTTAAAAGCCACAACTAAACCCAAAATTCAATTTTAGCGAATCAAGCCTAACATAAGCCGCGAGTTAGTATACCACCACTTAATAAATAACCATTGTGCTAGGTGAATCTAATTCACAAAACATATGAAAACTCCCATCAGAACAAAAAAATAAAAAAAAGGCAACAGAAGTAAAAAATAAAAAATAAATCAAAGTGATCTATGCATTATATGTGAAACCCCACTAAAAAATCATGTCATCGATAAATAGGTCACACATCAGATAAGTGCGCTGAGGCACAGGTTACTGTCGGACAACCCATAAAAAATCCCTAAAACATCTAAACAACTAAATTGGAAACAAATGACAAAAGAGCATTCATGTGAGGTGTACTTTTAAAATATTGAGGCGTAGGTTTTGAACAACTAAATTGGAAACAAAGGACAATGTAAAATCAATATGTATACCTCTTAAATAGAGTGTTAAATAACAAAATAAGAAAAACTAATATGCATTACCAATTAAAAGAAGTAAACTTAATTCAGCTAACAACCAACAACATTAGAAATAGAAATCAAACAAAGCTCCCGTAAAGCCTTTGCAGTGAATAAGATTAAATATGCAGTAAACCAACATTCAGAGGCTGTTTGAATCAACAAAACATACTTATGTAAAAAATGCACCTAAAACAATATACATTCACACACAACATGCAAAGTCAGTTTGAAGACATAAATAGGAGAAAATGTACTGAAATGTGTATAAACTGAAGCAGAACAGGTTGTGTAGCAACTCTCTGTTTGCATATTAAGAAAAAGACTGCTAAAAGACCAAAAACTAAACTAAATCTGCTAAAATCCCTCATCAAATTTCAAATCCCCTCAACAAATTAAAAAAAAAATCTGCTTAAAAAAGCCACAACTATAAACCTCCATATAGTAAAATATATCATCAAAACACAATATTTAAGTTACAGTGGGACTAAGAACTTACCAAAAATGCTCTGAACACAATTGAGAAATTTTTTGTGCTTGAAATATCAAACATAATATATCATATTAAGATTGTTAAAAAATTAGTAAAGGCAATACAAAACAGTTTTAATAAAGTAAAAACATACCATCAAAAACACAAAGCTCTACCCTATTAGTAATCCTAACTTGAAGCAACAATGCTCAATTTTTCTTTTATGTTAGTTATATCCTATTATTTTTCAAGTAGTAGCTTTATCCTAAAATCAAACAATATTTTAGTGAAACCCCTAATTTTTATATAATCGGTAAAAAAAATCAGAACCCATCCTAGTCATTTATACCACCCTGATGTATACCTGGTAATCAATCCAAGAAATCTTAATAACCACTTTTGAAGCTCCAATAATCTGAAATCGAGATATACGTGTTAGTACCAAAGAATACAATAAATTGATTTGAACACAGATTAGAGAGTATATACATACCTGATATATGAACAACTATAACGGATTCGATTATATCTACAAAACAACCAAAATACACCACTACATGTGAGAAACAAAGTCGCACCAAAGTACCCATTTTTAAAACCTAAAAAACCAAATCTTTGATTGCAACTGTATAAAGATGATTACACCACAAAAAAAAAATGCATGAACGGAAGGGGTACGAATAGCAAGAAACGGAGGGAGGGAGGGAGAGAGAGAAAGAGATGAGTGGTGGAGGAATGGTCGTGGCTCGTGGGTTTGGAGGGAGGGCTAGTGAGAGAAGAGAGTTTAGAGAGGGGGATAGAGCATGTTAGATAACATTTTAGGAAAAGATAGAATAGACCTGGGTGTGATTTCGTTTGAGCGGGATTTCTAAAATGTTTGGGCGGCATAACAAATTTGGGCGTTAATCTCAACCATTGATTTGGTGAGTGGAAGATGTGGCAAAATCAGGAGCGTTATTGTGCTTTTACATTTTCCAAATTCAAAAACCATCCTATCTTATTATATGGATATATATACTAGAGTTTGCCCATGCCTGAAGGCACGATACAAATTTTTGAAAGTATACGTCGTTAATAGGATCGTATGGCGTATTTTGTTCGCAACACAAATAATTTTTGAAATAACCTTTGATACGAACCTATTAGTTTAAAAAAATTGGGAAATTTTTCCTTTCTTTATGAGACAATTCACCCTGTTTAAGAACAAAAATACCAACTATACTATTTTTAATGCTAAATTTGATAATTTAAAATTTTTGATCGAAATTTCCTTTATTTTATAGAACAATTTACCCTTTTTGAGAACAAAATTATCAACTATACTATTATTAATACAGATGCTAATATCTAGTACTTTTAAGTCGAAAATTATTCTTTACAACACCAATGTATAAACATTATAGAAAATTTGGGCAAAACTTTATTTATTTATAGGACTATACACTACCCTGTTTAAGAAATAAAAAAATAGTACAATACTCATCAGCATTGTCATGTATAAAGTCGTCTATAATGTAAATAATAAATATTTTATATATTATAGCTATAAGCAATTTGGAAAATTTATGCATGCTTGTGTTTGTAAGATTATCAACCATGTTAAGGAGTATGCCCGTAGATAATTTTAAGAAGTATAAAGTCATGTATAATATAAATTATATTATGTGTAAATTTCCAAGTGGTGGATTGTGCAAATTTAAGTCATAAAGTTTTTTCACAACACAAATGTGTTAAAATTTTTGACATAATTTCTTTTGTTTATATGACAATCCACCATGTTTAAGAAAATAAAAAAATACTCCAACAATAATAGTAATAGGCCATCTTGGACCTCATATAAACATCGTCATCAATTTAACTCAACTTGTCGAAATACAACCAATATATCACTAAATAAATAAAATTTAGGCAGAGTTTCTTTTACTTATAGGACTATCCACCCTGTTTAAAAAATAAAAAGTACTCCAACATTACTAACACATCAAAATCATTATGCCTATGGAATAACAAAAGAAAAATAGAATTTCAAATACAATCCATTAACCATAGCATGGCACGACATGCCCCAATGAATTCAAATTGCTTCATTTAGTAGGAATTAACTTGAAAAGATAAAAAAAGTGTACAATTCTATCTATCGGTTCTACCAAAACGTCGGGGCCATCAATTCTCCAGTTGTCGCTCCAAGTTAGCTTGGGTTTCAACCACTCTTGCAACTTCAGTCTCGAGCTTAAGGAGAACATTACGGTTTTGCAAGATCCTTTTGTCCCACTCGGCTATCGCATTAGTGAAGTTTTGCATGTTCACTTCTCTATTTTGTCAAAACACTGCATTGTGAAGGACACTGCATAATCAACCAAACGTTTAACTATAATTAGTCATAAAATTATAACACCAAAAAGCAAGGTTTGATAAGAAAGTAAAAGAAATAAACAAAAGACAGAGAGTTAACTACTATAACAGTATTAACCTCTTGAAACCATAAGGAACTTTATATAGAGACCTAACCAATACGCCACAACATCAATATAACATAGATTTGTGAGCCACCAAATTGAAGAAATAACTAATAAAGAAAAATTAACATTTTAAACCACCTCAAATAAAATTATCCCTTTTTATTTATAACTATAGAGGTCTCAAATAAAAGTAACTGAGCTCACAGTACCTGTTGAGCAGTATATAGGCATGCCACTGCCAGGTTCCATATATGTATGTATGTATATCCTATAGGTCTCACAACTAACCATCTAAAATCAAATTTATGAACAAAAATATTCAATCATTTAACAATCCAAAAGGTAGGAATTCACAACTTTAAGCAACATAAACATCTGAAAAGGTAGGAAATCACAATTTTTAGCAACAAAGTTAGAACCTTCAAATTAAACACTAAATTCGTGAAAACCAAAGTTAGAACCTGCATTACCTTAAATTAGGGCGGAGATGAAATGAAAGCAGTACCAAATTCGAAGCTGCAAAAAACAACTTACGTGTGTTCAGTTATTTCTGTTAATTTTAGTTTAAAAAGTATCAGCACATGGTACTTCCCTTTTTATTACGGGGAGCATGGCAGCCCTGCCCATATACTTGTATCGATCGTGCCAAGAACGAAGCTGCAACACCAGCATTTAGGCTGATTTCCCAGCAATAAGTACAAAAACAACTTATGTGTGTTCGGTTATGTGGCCGACACATCACGTGTGTTCAGTTACGTGGCTGATACATCACGCGTGTTCGTGAAAACAGAGCAAGTGGAAAGATTAAAGCTTTTTCTAAAACTGAATACTGAAATCGCCGTATTTAGGGACGCTATGAGATTCTTTGGTAAGAAAATGATGGGCAGGATTAGGAAGGGCTTGGAGAATCATCTTACGTTCGTTTCGATCAAGATCAGAGGTCAACGGAACCAAACCGAATGCTGAGAATAAGAGTACCTGCTAGAAGAAGACCAATCATTACTTACACATATAAATCCAAAATAACAACCAAGCCCCTCCTGATATATCAGTCAGTACTTTCACATATTCAGACCTGCTCGATCAGACCTGCTCGATCCAGAAAAAAGAGATCAAATATGTTGTAGGTCCAAGACAAGAAAAAAGGAAATATCATTGGGACCTGCTCGATCCAGGCCTGTTCAATTCATAATAACATTGGTTTCTCCTCTCGATCCACCAGAAGGAAATATAAACTGATTCATGTCACTAATGTTTGTGTAATAGGTAATGGCAATTGGAGAGCGAAAAGCTTCCTGTGGCTGATGTTGGAAACTATTTAGTACCAATATAAGAATATGGACTGCACAACATGCTACATAACTCTTCATAGGCTAATCCTGTGGTTGCCACATGTGAGATTTAAATTCCTCAAAGTTGAGACATGGTTGCTGCTTTCAAAGGAAGAAGGAAACTGGCATACACATGCAACAATAATGCTAAAACCCAAGCTACAATTCAGATTTGATAGAAATGATACATTACAATCCCTAATAGTTGTAAGAAAGTCTAAAACAAATTGAAAACCAAAATCCATCAAAGAACTCTAGATAAAAATGTAATGAACTGAAGTGCTATAAATAAAAACTTTAAATAACATTATCGTTCCTGAGATAACATTATCAAATCCACATGGATAACAATATCAAATCCACTGAGATAAAAGTTGAAACAGAAGGTACCAAATCGATCGGCCGTGAGCAGTGATATAAGTTGAAACACAAAGTTGAAACCTTCATGCCATTTAGCTGCTTATAAACAATTGAAAAGGCTTACTGAAGCAAAGAAACTACCATAAAAAATCATTTGACTTGTCCATGATCAGGGAGGTTCAACTTTTGCATCATATAGCGATAGCCTATTAATACTTGGCATCATACACATAGCATATCAGTAAGATATATACATGATATGTTTAGAATTCTAGGATCTAATAATGGAGTCCTACTCAAATTGCATGCAACTGAACAGAAAACTTTTATCGGTAAGAAAATAGAACACAATTTTTATGGAATGTAAGCCTTTAAGAATGAGTAGAACACTAAACATTTTATGGATGTGCAAAATAAAAAAAATCATAAATTAAGACTCTTTGGATGTGATACATGATAAAAATTTGTGTTTCGTTCCAACGCAAATTAATGCGAGAAACAAAAAAACCTATCTATGCGTTAATGCATTGATGCGTTTAAACACAAAACCCATATAAAACTCACAATTTAAAAATCGTAGACAAAAAGCACAAATAATACTTATAACAGATTTGAAATCTAATTCGAACCCAAAAACCAGTAAAATGATTTGAACAGCTATGATATTTACATAACTAAAATAACAACATAACAATGTGACATTGCACAAATGGAGATGACACGCATAATGCCATGCGACATTGCACATATTGAGCTATTACTTGTGATGTCCTTGGTTGTTTGAATATGTCAATCAGCATCACTTATGTTGAAAAATGGTCAGTATCAAGTAGAAATTAGTAGTTATTTAAGTCAGTCAAGCTCAAACTACTGTAAAAACTAAATTACCTTTTACACAACTTTGTAGAGAAACACATAGATGTTACCTATGAAACCCCAACAAAAAGATTAGAAGAAATTAGGTCATAAGTAGAAATTAGGTCACACATTATAAAAGTAAGTAGAAATAAAATTAAAATTGAACCAACTTTGTAGAGAAATACATAGATGTTACCTGTAGAACCCCAACAAAAAGAAATGGTACCAGTTATTTAATTATTTCGATATGGAGAAAAATGAGAAATCGCAAAAATCAAAATCACTAAAACCAACTTAAAATGAATACCAATCAAAACCTACACCAAAACTTACCTAGTAGGATTGGAGTTTGTAGCTCAGGGTGTGGCGGGATGGAGTAGAGGGGGAGGAGTAGGGGCGGCGATCGATCGGGGGCGATGACAGAGGGGGTAGTGGATTAGTGAGAGGAGAGAATGAAAGATAGGGCTTGTTGTCTTAGAGAGGGATTGTGTCGTGGGGGTAGGGTTTGGAGGGATAAAGTGAAATTGGAAAATTGATTTCAACCCTTCATTTGTTGACTTGTGGATTTAATCTCACCCTTAACTATCTTATCTCTTTAATGAATAGTGAAAACACCCTTACTCCTTATATATATATAATAATCAAGGTTTTAAAAAACGCGGGGCGTGATCGAGGCGTGGAGACCAAGCCTTAAGCCTTAGAAGCCTAGGCGGGCCTTGGCGTACAAAGGCGTGAAAAAGCGTTTAGGACTTTTTAATATATTTTATTATTTTTTAACCATAACAAGGCTATTAAAATACTAAAATTGTACATATCATAAAAATATGTCTGAATATTTGCAAATAAAAATACTATTTGATTATTTTGGATGAGATAATGGTCCGGTTTGTAAAAAAATCTTTAAAAGGCGATATCGTTTCAGTAAAGCATTGTTGTTTTTAGAAAAAAGAGTACGCCTTAAGGGTTTTACCAAGCATAAGGCGTCAAAATCTTAAGGCGGGGCGTTTCTCCCAAGCCTCAAGCCTAGGCGGAGCCTAGGCGGGTTTTTTAGAACAGTGATAATAATAAATATATAGAGAGAGGCAGGCTCTCATGCACACCAAGTTTGCACACTGATTTAAACATTTCAAGGGGCTCATATAAAAAAATCAGCTCAAAATAACTGTTTTTTCAATGTTTAATTAATCGGTCAAACTTCTGCACCTTTTAAAGCACTCTAAAAGCTGTGAAAGTTTGACCGATTAATTAAACATAGAAAAAACAGTTATTTTGAGCTGATTTTTTTTATATGGGTCTATTGAAATGTTTAAATGTCATATAAAAAAATTCAACTCATTTTTTTTTTAATATTTAAAAAATTAGGTAAAGAAACCAGTGTACAAGCTTGGGGTGCATGAGAGCCTGCCTATATATATATATATATATGTTGAGAGAGAGATGGAGAGGATCATTACACTGTCATTCACTGAACCAACTTTTATTTTTGTTTGAAAAAGAAATGGCTGGGAAATTGTTAAAGAACTAAGCAGATATCCTTCCTTACCTAATGTGCACCTGACTTGAAATTTGTGTTGAGTAATGTATGTGAGAGCTCAGATTGGTAGTAGTAGTTTTTTTTTTCCTGATAACTTACTAGGTTGTATTCGTGATCAGCATCTCTTGTAATGTGATACCGGTGGGTAAAGAGCAGAGGTATGTTGTTGATGCTCTGCTTCGATAATGTATTTTGTTTTTTCTTGAAAAAATATATGTGGGATACGATCGGACATCGGCTGGGGAATGGTCCTACGAGGTGGGATCGACAGTAGGAATGTGGGGTTAGGCCTAGGGAGGGATGCAGATATTACTGGCGGGGACTGTTTGAGACATGTTGCTGGAGTGCGTTTGAGAGAAGCAGATAAGTTTTTGTTCTTGTTTTTTTTATTTAATTAGTTTAATTTTTCATCTATCAAATTATTTTAATAATGCTGGACCAATGGATCTAATGTTTGGTCAAGCCTGTTAACTTTAACCAACAGATTGGATGATTATTTAACTGAATAGGGAATGTGTTGAAAGTTTTTTTTTCCGTCATTTTTTTGACGGTTTCGGAATCTCTAATTTGTCACACGTCCTCTAGCGTTTCCATATTGCAAAACCTTTATCATTGATATAACATTAATTTTGTTATCATTAATAAATTTTTTTCATGATTGCCTTTTAAATATAATGGAAGAGGAATAAATATTAGTGATTTGTCTTTTGTTCATTGGCAGGATCCGTTCTTTGTTATTTATTCTCGTATTACTTATATTTGCAGGTTTTGTGTTGTATGGTTAGTTATTTATCTCCAGCATGAGCACTATGACGTATCCAAGTCTCAAGGCGCAACTCCCTCTTCTCATCTCTGAATCAATTTAGCCATGAGCTCTTTGAGATATATCGCCAAACACCCTACCCTTTCTCTTGTAGAGACATGCACAAGTCTAAGAGAGATCAAGCAAATCCACACCCAACTCCTCATTAACAACCTTTTTAACGACCCAGTCTTCGTTGGTAAATTTGTTTCCTCCATTGCCCTCAAACACCCCAAATTTCTCGATTATTCCAGTCAAGTACTAGACCAATATGATTACCCAACTGTCTTCGCCTTGAATTCTATGATCAGAGCTCATTCTAAAGGCTCATTTCCCCAAAGAAGCTTTCAATTTTACAGCAGAATTCTCCAATCCAGTCAAAATCTTTCACCTGATAATTACACTTACACGTTCTTGGTTCGGACGAGTGCCCAATTATTGTCTCGCGGGACAGGTTTGGCTGTTCATGCCGCGGTTATAAAGCGTGGTTTTGAGCAAGACCCATATGTTCAAAGTGGCTTGGTTTACATGTATGCTGAGTTGGGTCTCGTGGGTTCTTCGCGGAAATTGTTCTTGGAGATATATGATCCAGATTTGGTGACTCAGACAGCAATGGTTGGCGCTTGCGCGAAATCGGGTGATGTTGTGTTTGCACGAACCCTGTTTGATAAAATGCCTCAACGGGACCCTATTGCGTGGAATGCGATGATATCCGGGTACGCGCAATGTGGGCAGTCTCGGGAGGCGTTGAACTTGTTTCAGTTAATGCAAATGGAGGGTGTGAAGGTTAACGAGGTGTCAATGGTTTCGGTTTTAACTGCGTGTACCCACTTAGGTGCATTGGATCAAGGGAGATGGGCACATGCTTACATGGAGAAAAACAGTCTTTCATTGACTGTTGCACTAGGCACTGCACTTGTTGACATGTATGCCAAATGCGGAGACATGAATAAGGCCATGGAAGTGTTTTGGGGGATGAAAGAAAAGAATGTATACACATGGAGTAGTGCCATTGGAGGCCTAGCAATGAATGGATTTGGAAAGAAGTGTCTCGAGCTTTTCACACGTATGAAATTTTCGGCGGTTCAACCTAATGAGGTCACATTCGTATCGGTCTTAAGGGGTTGTAGCGTGGTTGGGCTAGTAGATGAAGGCCGTGAGCATTTTGAGTCAATGAGAAGAGTTTATGGGCTCGAGCCTGAGCTCGAACATTACGGGTGCATGGTTGATCTATATGGCCGAGCCGGCCTCTTAAATGAAGCCTTAAGTTTCATAAATACTATGCCGATGAAGCCTCATGCAGGTGCTTGGGGGGCTTTGCTTAATGCTTGTAAAATCTATAAAAATATGGAATTGGGTGAACTGGCCTCGAGAAAAATAGTAGAGCTAGAGGCGAATAACCATGGTGCATATGTGCTCTTATCTAATATATACGCAGATTCAAAGAATTGGGATGCGGTCAATAACGTTAGGCAGACAATGAAGGCTAGAGGGGTCACAAAGGTCCCGGGTTGTAGTGTTATAGAAGTTAATGGTGAAGTTCATGAGTTCTTTGTTGGTGATAAATCTCACCAAAGGTATGGTGAGATTGAGGTAAAGCTCGAGGAGATATCTAGGAGGCTAAAATTATCAGGGTATGTGGCTAACACTAATCCGGTTTTATTTGATATAGAAGAAGAAGAGAAAGAGGGTGCTTTATGTGGGCATAGTGAGAAAGTTGCAATTGCTTTTGGGCTGATTAGTTTGAAGGAAGGTGTACCTATTCGGATTGTGAAGAATCTACGTGTGTGTTGGGATTGTCATGATGCAACTATGATGATATCTGAAATTTTTAACAGAGAGATAATAGTTAGGGATAGGAATAGATTTCACCATTTTAAAGATGGGGAGTGTTCTTGTAAGGGTTATTGGTAAAATATAGGGACTCTTGTCTAGTCTAATGTGTATTCATTATAAAAATATTGCATAAATTATTTCATGCCATCATTTTTTACCCTTTCCTGCTTGGTTCCCTTCTTGTAATCCAATCCAAGTTTTGTTGAGGTAGATTTTGAATTTCTCCGAATAGTGCATTTTCAGATTAATTAATTTTTGCGATTTGAGTTCTTGACTTGTGATTTTATTTTTTCTGTCTGAAAACCTCTTATACATGACCAAAGAGCTTGAAAGTGATGTTGTTGCACTCAACAGTTTGTGGGATCAACAGATTGATTGCTTTATTGATCACATGCATTGGCACTGCAGATTTTGCAAAATGATTTCAAGTGAAAATAAAACAAAATTTAAACCCTTTTTTTATAATTATTATCAGTGTTATAAAAGGCACGCCTAGGCTTCTAGGTGTGCCGAGGCTTGAGGCTTGGGAGAAACGCCCCGCCTTAACCTTTTACGCCTTATTCTTGGTAAAAGGCTCAAGGCACACTTTTTTTTTTAAAACGAGAACGCTTTAGTGAAACGATATCGCCTTTTAAAGACTTCTTTTAAAAAACCTAACCAATATTTCATTCAAAACAATCAAAAGACAAATGGTATCTCAAACATTTCTGCCTCTTGTCCAAAAAAGTGCGTTTTTTCTTTTTGTTTATTTCTTTGTATTTAAAAAAAAAATAGTATTTTAGTTTGCATATATTCAGACATATTTTAAGGTATGTACCATTTTAGTATTTTTAATAGCCTTGTTATAGTTAAAAATGTTAAAATATATTAAAAAACGCCTAAATGCCTTTTCACGCCTAGGGCCCGCCTAGGCTTCTAAGGCTTAAGGCTTGACTTCCACGCCTCGGTCACGCCCCGCGTTTTTTAGAACCTTGATTATTATTAATGAATGCACATTCAGGCATTCAACAACTGCACTCTTGATAATACTATAAACTATAAAGCACCGACACGGATTCGGGTGTCGTGTCTGACACGACACGGACACGGATGCGCTAACACGACAAATCTAAAAAAACTAGGACACGACACGACAGAGACACGGTGAAAAGTGATGTGTGTGTGGGGATGTGGATTTTCCCACTCATTTATTGATGCTTTGTTTTATGCAGTCGATGGGTGGTTGCAACCCACTACACCAAAACGCTCCATTAGTAACAAATTATTTTTTCAATTACTAACAGTATTATACCATTACTATTTCTTACAACAAATTACCGTCACTAATTTACTCTATCCGTTAGTAATTATAGTTCAATATCTTGAAAATAAATATTAGAAGCAAAAGAGGGAATTTTGCCCTCCCAACTAAACGAAACGCCCTTATCGTGTACTCCCAAAGAAAAATACCCAACTCGTAACCCTAGCAATGGCACGAACTAAGGCAACAAGAGATGGAGGAATGGATATTCTTTACAGTTCGAGCAGTTCATATCCATTCACCATTAGGTTAGGTTTTAAATCGAGCTCAGATTGGTTGATTTTTTTGGTCTACCACTGAATGTTTAGGATCAATATTTTTTTTTAAATCCTTCTTTGTTTGGTCGATTTTTAGGATTTTCAACGTGGATTTGGCAACCTAGATTTGGCTGCTTGGACCGACTCTCACTTGGCTGTTTGAATTGACTACGATTTGATTAAGGTAAATTTTCTGTAGATTTTCATTGTGTTTTCTCACGAATTTTAGTTTGAAATAAGCCTTTCGTTTATTAATGTTTTCAGACTTTCTTTCAAAGTAAAACTCTCTCAAAGATCTAAACATTTTTCAGTTTAGCTATGGATCTTGTTTAACTGTTTACAGAACTAATCTAGCTTTTAAATAGTTTTATATAAACATTAGTTTACTCTCAATATTTCTCTCAACGATAGAGTTTATAAAGCTAGAAGTTTTGTAAGTGAATGGTGCATATTTCTCAGATCTAACAAGTTGTTTTAAACTATATATGTGAAAGACATGGTTTTATGGTTATAAATAAAGAAAAAGTTCTTAAAGACACAAGGTTTCGAACATAAAACTATATATAATAAGATAGTTGTAAAATCTAAAAATCTTTCAAGAACTTTAAAACCAAATTTGCATTCAAAATTGGTGTTTCGACTGGAGATGTTGCTTACATGATCACTATTGAGGCCTCAGATATCGCCGCCAATACAATTTATGCTCTCCTCAATGTTATCATTTACTAGTTGTATGTACATATAACATTTTTCTAATTTTAAAGTTTAGTTCTAAGTATTTTTTTTGTTATGTTATTTAAATTGGCAGACTATAGTACCTTGTACTCTACAGCTATCAGCAATGACAGCTCAAATGCTTCTCATCAGCTCTGTTGTCTCATTGATATCTGTGTTACTGAGGAAATAATCTCTAGAATTCTTCTTGTTAATATTAATGCCTCAGCCGTTAATGAAATTGTTCTAACGTGTTTGTTTATTTAAAAAGTGATTCCATCGACGGCTCTTGTCATTGCATTTCTTGATGAAAGGCTTCAGAAGATATCGGAGAAGGGACAACTTTGCACTGCTGCTCTCTCAGCGTACTGAATGAGCTATATTTTGCGTCGATAGCCAAGAGATGAGCGTATGAGTTCAATTTAATACGTGTAGTTGCCTTATGTCATTCAAATATACAATATATTTTAATACTTGCTATGATGTACTGTTTGATATACCTTTTTCACTGCATAATGAAATATCTAAATTCTTGTCTTATGAGACAAGAACAAGGAACTTGATGCTTGTGATGAAGTGATTTGTGCTTCTATAAAGAAGAGACATGGACATCGTTAGGGGCATTTTTTCCTTTTCATTTCTGGGATTTAAAAGCTTGTTTCCGGCTATACCAGTCAATAGTGTAGAGAAATACGTCACTTGAATTTCAATAATCAACCATGTTAGGATTATTTCCATTTTGTGTTGCTTAAACCCATTATTTTTTAGTGTGTATACTAGCACGTGCTAGTGTATAACCACTCCACGGTGAGCTTATTTATATTTTTCTTTACTTTACCACATTATATGCCATATCTGGGCCAAGTATTCTGAATTACATCTCTAACTATTGCTATTCTTGTATTATTGTGTTGCAGTCATCACGAATTATAGTGCTGAATTATACACATACCCATGGCTGTTAAAATCGGAGTAGTGGTTTCTACAATCTAGGCATCAAGGACTAATTGAAGCTTCCGAAAAGCTGATTATACAGGAAAGCAAGTATAAACCTGTGCAGTATGTCTATATTCAATCGAATAAACTACAACCTCATTTGGCAGTCAAATGTTTAAAATGAGTTATTGTGATTCACAATTCTTGTCCAAGTTCCTCTGTTGTTTGGCAATGAGCCAAAGATTGAAACCTCTAAATTATGGTTTGTCTTGTAATTTTAGGCACTTCCAAGGTTAACTACCAGAGATAAAGTATTGGAAATGGTTGATCCAGCTGTAATAGGCCAGTATTCTAAGAAAGATCTAATTCAGGTCAGTTTGGTTCTGCAGCATCTTTATCATGAACTATAATGTTTTTTGCAAAAACACCCCTAAATTATATTTATGCAAGAACTTCAATGAACTATACATTTTGTTTCTAGACCCCCTATGTGTCACTAAAAAGTCCCCAGACGAGGTCTTTGTAGAAAAATTCATAGTTTAGCATGTTTTTTTTGCATTAAAAATAGTTCAGGCGGGGGTTTCATGCAACAACTGCATAATTCAGGTTTTTTAGCACTTTATGCTGTTCTAAATTCGGAGAAAATATTTCGATTCTCGCTGTATCGTTTACACAGGTAGCTGCTATTGCAGCAATGTGCGTGCAAACAAAAGCCGATTATCGCCCCTTAATGACAGATGTTGTGCAGTCCTTGATCCCTCTTATTAAGAACCTAACTTCTGGATGTCCCTCCAGTTCCTTCAGATTTAATCAGAAAGTAAGCCCCCGGTCTTAGGGGTTGATTGGGAAACTAGCAGTCAGGATATCCCTGGTCCAAATAATTGTGGAAACCCAGTATGGTTTCTACAATCTAGGCATGAAGGACTAATTGAAGCTTCCAAAAGTGTTTTTAATATAATCTAGGCATGAAGGACTAATTATACACCGATGACACGCTGCTTAATCAGCTTTTCATATCAAATGGGGCAGATGTGGTTTTAAACAAAATTTATTTTTTGTTTGATGTCATTTTGGTGTCTACTGGACTATGCTAGCAATAGTGCCTTTTGTATCATAGAATAATCTTGTTCTCATTGGCCCACTATTTACTTGGGTGTAATCCCATTAAAAATATACGTAACATATTCTGAATGGTTATGAATAACACATGTTCAGTCAAGAGATTGGAATAAATGATTTGTATGTAGTTATTTTCTATGAGCTTAGCTGGATGTTCATTTCATCTCCCCTAAGATTATTTTGTGATTGAGAATAGTATTTGTATTCTCTTCGTGAGAATCAGTGAAGTGTATGGCTGACAAATCTATTAACCGCCTTTATATAAGTAGTTTAAGATTTTAACCTTGGTGTTATGTTACTTATATTTTTGAATAGCTACTTAAAGTTGAAACAAGGTATGAATAACATACATGAACAGGGAAAGGTGATTATATTGGTTATTTGACCTGTCTGGGACACTATATAGAGGAATATGACTAAAGATAAATCGAATTTAGTTCTCAAATGATGTTTTCCCCTTCAGAAATCGCAATTGTGTTGCTGATTGGGAGTTGAGAAAAATGAGAATATGTACCGGTACTAATGCGTCATCGTTTTCTCCTTTTTTTGTGACAGGTCTATCAGCATTAACACAACAAACAGATGAGCTGCCCTGCAATGGGTCAGCTGCTCTCAAATACCCTCTACTATAAATGTTTCTACTGTATTATTCTTTTAATGTTTTTGGTGGACTTGATAATGAAGGTAAAACGTGTTACTTAAGTGGCGTATTGAGTCCTCTATATGATATTGACTCCTCTATATAAAATTTTTGCATTCGATTAATGCTAAAAGAGGGAATTTGTGAGTATTCAAGAGTCGTTTTATTCTTCTAGTAGTTGGCTTATTGGCCACCCCCTCGCATTCCACACTAGGAAGCTTAACATTGAGACAGTTTTAGAGTAGATTGATTGTTACCTTTAGAATTGGATCTGGACTTGATGTCTTTTGATTGGACCATTGGTTGTGTTAATCTTTTTTTGTCGATTCTTCTACATTCTTTGGGATTCTGTAATATAAGTAGTTACAGAATAGATGCTAACATATTATATCCATTTAAGTTGGCATATGACTTAATAAATGTAATATAAGTAGTTATAGAATAGATGTAATATATTACATCTATTCTGTTACATTTATTATAGTTGGCATATGACTTACTAAATGTAATATATTACATCTATTAATATATTACATCTATTCTGTTACATTTATTACATCTATTCTGTAACTACTTATATATATTACATCTATTACATCATAGATTACGACCAATGCTCGATTATCTATTACATCCAATGCTGTTGTTGTTACTCATTCCGTCGCCAAAAGAACAAGAGGGATCATTTAATTCTAATTATCAAACAGAAAGATGAGGTTGGTTAGTTCATCTCAAAATGGTTCAACTGTTTGTTAAAATGCCTACACTAACCACTGTGTGTATTAATTACGTGGAAGCTCGTTGACTCATTTTTTATCCAACTGTTGTCATCGGTTGTTTTGCAGAAAATTACTCAACTATTACATAAGATTGCGGAGATGAATGAACTATTGATGGCACTTCATACGCTCCTGATATCCACGGCCGCCTGATTTTGTACTTTGGAGGTCAGCGTACATCGTAACTCTCCCAACCACATTGTTCAGCTACACGCTAGACTTCGTATGGGGATTGTGGACTGCCCTATATCTCGCTGTTAAACTAATTAATTCAAGTTTCATATGTACTTCCCATTTTTTCTACATTTAAATAAATTGTATATAAGCTTATCAGGAATAACTCCCCAATTTGTATCCTTTATGTATTAAGCGGTTGTAACATTGCCTAATGCTTCCAAACCCGACATGAAGTAAGTTGTAACATCGCCTAATGCTTTCCAAATCCAACTTGAAGTAATTTTAGATACAATTGCTCGCGCTGTATTGTGCTGGGATATCTCCTCTTATATATAGTTATACCCAAAAGTAGTAATTTGTGCCATGACTTTACAATTAAATAGGAAGTGCCACTTTAATTTCCAGAAATTGAGAAAACCATGTATTTGGGCTCCTCTAAAATTGTGGGATAATTCCACAAATTATGGAAATTTAAGTCATTCAGTAATAAATAAGTAGTTATAATTATGACATCCACAACGTTAGAGAGCCCGGATTGTGAAAATCATTGTCCATTTACCATCTGATTACAGATTTACACTTATGATGAATTAGTCCCTTATATGTTAGCATATATACAAACAGAAATTTCAAACAAATCGGCTACCTAATTTATTATAAGTAGTTACATAATAGATGTAATATAAGTAATTATATGGTTCTATAGTTGTATATGGTTATGAATTCTTACTTACAGAAAATATGCTATGAGAATACTCCACAAGGTTTGTTTCTCTGTACACGCACACAAATACATATGTATGTTTTTCTCCACATCGATTGCATCCTATTTTCTTAAGAAATTTAAATAATACCTTAAAATATATATACGTACACATATTTAATGCGCGATTTATTATTAATCCCGGATATTTATCAAGTTTGTAGTGTTATTGATGAGTTTGATCTGGGGAGTTTGAGGATTGGATCGAGTTGATTGAAGAGACTAATAGACGAAGATGGCGTGGTATAGTGGGAAGGTTTCTTTAGGATACTTTGCCAATATCGCCGGGGCCGTCAATAAGATCAGTGAGAGCGTTGAGATCATTGAGAAGAATTTCGATAGTGCTCTTGGTGTCTAAGATAATTCCGATATTTTTTAAATTGTGTATTAACCAGTACAAAATTACGTTGGATGTGGAAATTGAGTTTACTTGTTTCTATTGCTGGTTGTAGTCTCTCACATTTTTGGGCTGTCAGTTAAACTTAAATAATGATATGAGAGTCTACTTTCATGCCAGGAAGTTATATGTTGGATGCGCGTCATGTACTTATATTACATTTATTCTTTAAGTTAAAACTACTATTACATCTATCACATCTCTTCTGTAACTACTTATATTACAGAAAATATGTTACATTTATTCTGTAACATATGCATCTATTTGGGATTTGGGCAAAAAGTCGTATGCTAACATATTACATTTATTAATGATGTTAAAATAAGTAGTTGATAAAACAAACACTGTTAAAACTTTCACTAAATCATTGGCACTAAATCATTGGCAGAGAACTTTTTATAAAGTAGCAGAAATTTTTGTTACTGAAATAATAGGGAATTTAGTAATTTCCATGAAATAGATATTAATCCACCCCCCGAAAAACTTAGGTTTGTAGCTACATATGCTACAATTAGTGGCCAAGTTGCTATTTCCCATTATTATTTGATGAATTGCTGTTAGGAGAGAAGGGGTGAAACCAGTAATCATATGGGGCTGAGATGGAAATATTATAGACTAAAAATCACCAATATAACCTCCTAAACTTTATACAGAAAATTTGGTTTTGGTCAATCGGTCCCTTATAAAATATTCTATTTCTAGAATTAGGAAATAATGAAAAGGTTTAAGAATAAAGTATAGTGGTATTGTTGTGTTTTTCATTGAGGTCTAAGTAGTTATGTATCCGTGTTTTCTCCGTAATTTATACTTAGATTTTTGTAATGTATGTGAGAATTTTTATAGTGTAAACGTGAATTTTTATGATGTATACCTTCTACATTTGTATATATGCTAACATATACGGGACCAATTGTAAGGAGAAAACTCATCATCATCAGAACCACGGCCATGTTGAGAAGTAGCAACTTTTTTTGGGTCTTCACCCTTTTTTAGATAGTGTTGTGAGTGTTTGTGCAATTAATTTTGTTGGTGGATAATTTTTTGTACTAAATTAATTTTGTATGAATAAATGTTAATATTATAACTAATATGATAATTCTATTTTGTTTGCTCCTCATCAAGTGTTGTGAGCCATGTTGTGAGCGTTGATGGTGATGATAACAGAACAGGAGTTGATAGTCAACAACAATGAACTATTTTTTTTCATTGGCTTGGTTATAATATAAAAACATCTCATTTCGGGATGATTGTATAAGGATGTTAGATTGGATGCATTTATAAAAATAATGTAACTTTTGAGGTGATTGTATTAAGATGTTTCATTTGTTTGGTTTAAGTTTTTTTTTTTGTAAATAAAGAGTGAAGGCTTATATAAAATGTAAATGTTGAATATAATGCCCTTGTTTATGTGGACTATTTTTGTATATGTTCTTATGATTTGAATAGTGTGGTAAGAATAATTGAATTTGTTTAAATTCAGAATATTGGGTCTTGAAATATAAATATATATATATTTTAAATATGTATTAATATGGGTCAATTATTAAATAGTCCCTACTATAAATATATATTTTTTAAAAAGGACACATATTTTTAGTTTAACCCATTTAGTCCCTCAAGCACTCAATATCCTCTTATTTTTAGAGGTCCGCGCCAGCGGCACTCCCTCTCCAAAATATGTGGCAAAGGACTTTTTGAGGCAAAATAAAAAAGTTTGGACCAAATGGATATTAAAAAATGTCCAAGGGACTATTTGATATATGTCCCTATTAATATTACTAACGGACCTATACCATTACAAAATCAGACAAAAGTGTTATAAAAAGGGTGTAATAAGGTTAAAATAGTAACAAAAAAGTCCGTCACTAAATCATAATTAGTAACAGTAAAATACTATTGGTAAATTGAGAACTAGTAACAGAATTTTACCGTTACTAATTAACGGTAAAATTCTGTTACTAATTTTGTGCCCCGTGCCTTTTTTCTTACGAAAAAATTCCGTTACTCATATTTTTAAGGTTGGACAAGAAGTATATTCAAATGCAGATTAGCCTCACATGATTTACTTGGATCGGCCATTTGCGGAGTTGAGTTTCGTAAAGGGAAAACACAAAGTTCAAACTGAGGAATGAAATATTGTTCATGACTACCGTATAGTTCAAATGCAGTAACGCTATAAAATGAGATACACTTCACAGAAGGGGCAAAAGTAAGGAAATACTTTCTTTATAATTACTGAATTTGTAACTTTAATGACTGTCCTTATATATAAAAAAAACTTTTTCGAATGAATATCTAAGGAGTATTTATACACTTTTTTTTTTGCTCTAAAAAAGTTCGAACCCCGACATTAAATTATGTCATTTTCAACTTACTAAGTGTGTTCTTTACTTTTTTTTTTCTCTTAAACGTTGATGAAGACGCACAAAATGCTATAACAACTATTCCCTCTCCCACTATTCACTTGGAAAACGTATATATTTATAGCAGTTACAATATGTGTTTTTTGTTTAAATTTCGATTGTATTGGGGAAGAAATTACATGATCTTACATAATTTATAAAGCATGGGTGAAGCTTATGTTTCTGTATATTTTTCTTTTTTGTTGTTATTGAATATTAAAATATGAAGTTGGGATTTATGGATATTACTTTTTATTTTGAGAACGTACACTTTTATGATAGAATATGCTGCGACAATTTCCTATTTTTAGTTTTATGAAGGAATTTTTTAACTTCATTTACTGTACATGGGACCAATTATTGAAAATTCCCTTGCAGTTTTTACTGTATTGTAGCTGAGGTAGCTGGAAAATTTAGTCCCTCTTTTATTAAATTATGTAATTTGTAAAAGATAAACTATTATTTATTGATGTTATAATTTTACTCTACTTGCACATGTGTCTTTTTATAACTTCTTATTTCTTTTATCACAATTTCAATGTTAGTATATTTGTTTTTAGATTATGCAGGTTTTGGATGCGTTGTATTTATATACAACTTGGTTGCATAATTTGACTTGCGTGTAAGTGAAGTTATTACAATATTTATTTGGATTATAATTGTTCTCTTATTTCCATTACCTACTTTGATTTAGTTGTAAGTTTTGATCTACCTTTTATTAATTCTAGTTGCAAGATGAAACTCATGCTTAACTAATGGGTTTGAGAAATGTCATGGTATGAAGTGATAATCAACTAGCTTCAAATTGGGGCAATTCATCTCAACAGGGCCCTCTTTGGGATGTGGAAGCTTTTGTTCTGATATATGGGATTTGAAAGAACAATGGGGCCCACTGGATGGGGTTTCCAATATACCTCAAGTGCTAAGAGTGTTCACTCTTTGGTTTTTTATAATACAAGTGTTTTTGTTTGTTATATCATTGTTCTAAAAAACGCTCCTAGGCATGAGATTTTTAGATACGTCAAATTTTGGTCATAAACGTGAATTAAGGCGTGGTCAACGTTTTTTGGGGTAAGGGGGGTGAAAAAATGCGAGCTTTTTTGAATTAAGACGTTAAAAACGCGAGTTTTTTTCTTTTTTTAATATTTCAAAAAAATAGTATTTTAATTTACAAATATTCAGACATATTTTTAAGGTATGTACAATTTCAGTATTTTTAATAGCGTTGACATAGTTAAAAAATATTAAAATATATTAAAAAAGCCCTAAATGCCTTTTCACGCCTAAGGTCCGCCTAGACTTCTAAGGCTTAAGGCTTGACCTCCACGACTCGATCACACCTCGCGTTTTTTAGAACCTTTATATATATATATATATATATATATATATATATATATATATATATATATATATATATATATATATATATATATACAGTCCTGCTCTTGTGCGGACTAGTCCGCATTTTAAGAATGCGGACCGGACATGTGTCACCTGGCGGTGAGTCCAGAAAAGAGAGAGAGTGTGCCTATAATTTAGGCAATAATTTCTAGGGGCACCGTAAGGTGACACATGTCCGGTCCGCATTCTTAAAATGCGGACTAGTCCGCACAGGAGCATTATTATATATATATATATATATATATATATATGTTTTCATTTGGGATGATGATTGTTTAATTTTTTAGTTCATTAATTCATAAACAAATCATTTGTTCACTGAGATTTGGTAGGTTGTTTAGTTTAAAATAAACGTACATGTCCATATTTTTTTTTCTTTCTATTTTCTGAAAAATTAAACAGAATTAAGTTCCATATTTTGTAATTATTATCTTTATATATAGTCTCTATAAATACTTAAGTGAAGAAAATGAGTTCAGGTTGTTTTGTTATTTCTCCACTTTGGAACTGAATTTTCAAACTTTATAAACATAGTATTAACATATTTGGGGACAATATATACCATACCATTTAATGGCTTACATAGCAAATAGAGAGATGTGTTTGTTGCATTTGGTGTTTCATTGTGTAATGGCTTGCTAAAAAGAAGGCCATGAGGCTTTTTTTTTTTTTTTTTATAGTTCGAATTTATATGTGAAATTGACACTTTGTTTTTTATAATTTATTTTTTAAAGATTGACACTTTGTTTATTTGAGGCATCATGTGAATTCGGTTAGTGAATATTGTATATTTCATGTTATATGTGAACTTAGACTATTTGAATGTTGTTGGACTATTTGCTATTTGTTAAGTAGGGTGGATAGTTCTTTCAACAAATGAGAGTATGACCAATTGTTTTAAAATTACACTTTGTTTTGTTGGAAAATGAAATTTTTATCATTTTGTAATTACGTACTTCAGAATTTTTTGTCGTTTTACGATTACGTATTTTGAAAATTTTCGTTGTGCCTTTAGGCACGGGCATTCGGCTAGTATATATATATATATAAAGAGAGAGAGAGAGAGAGAGAGAGAGAGACTCATATACATCATGCTAATATATCACTTAGACGTTGTATGTGAAAATTGAGTTTACTTGTTTATATTGCTGGTTGTAATCTCTCAAATTTTAAGGCTATCGGTTAAACTTAAATAATGATATGAGAGTTAAACTTTCATGTCAAGAAGTTATATGTTGTATGCGCGTCATGTACTTATATTACATTTATTCTTTAACATATAACTACTATTCCATTTATTTCATCTATTTTGTAACTACTTATATTACAGAAAGTATGTTACATTTATTCTGTAACATATGCATCTATTTGGGATTTGTGCAAAAAGTCATATGCTAACATATTACATTTATTAGTGATTTTAAAATAAGAGTTGATAAAACAAACACTGTTAAAACTTTCACTAAATCATTGGCAGAGAACTTTTTATACAATAGCGAAAATTTTTGTTTTTGAAATAATAAGGAATTTAGTAATTTTCATGAAATAAATATTAGTCACCCCCCCCCCCCCCCCCCCCCCCCCCCCCGAAAAACTCAACTTTGTGGCTACATATGCTACAATTAGTATTTGATGAATTGCTTTTAAGAGAGAAGGGGTGAAACCAGTAATCATAAGGGGCTGAGATGGAGATATTATAGACTAAAAATCACCAATATAACCTCCTAAATTTTTATATAGAAAATTTGGTTCCCTTGTAAAATATTCTATTTTTAGAATTAGGAAATAATGAAAAGGTTTAAGAATAAAGTTTAGTGGTATTGTTGTGTCTTTCATTGAGGTCTAAGTGGTTACATATCCATGTTTTCTCCGTAATTTATACTTAGAACTTTGTAATGTATGAGAGAATTTTTATATTGTATACGTAAATTTTTATGATGTATACCTGCTACATTTGTATATATGCTAACATATGAGGGACCAATTATATGGAGAAACTCATCATCATCAGAACCACGGGCATGTCGAGAAGTAGCAATTTTTTTTGGGTCTTACTTCACCTTTTTTTTATAATGTTGTGCAATTTTGTTTACAGTGTTCGTGAAATTAATTTTACTGGTGGATAATACGATAATTTTATTTTGTTTGACAAAATGTCATTTTTGGATCTTCATCAAATTTCCAGCGTTTAGGGTTGCGAAAGTTGATAGTCAACAACAACGAGATTTTTGAACTTAGCTCATTGATTTAAGAGTTATTCATCTTTAGGAAACATAGAAGGGAATAGGCCTGTCAACGGGTCGGAGACGGGTCGGGTTTAGGGAGATCCAGATCCGTGTAATCGGGTCTTCATCGGGTTCGGGTTCGGGTTCGGGTTCGGGTCCGGGTTCGGGTCTTCATCGGGTCTACAATATTGGATCCAAACCCGGATCCGTTCGGGTCTTCGGGTCTCGGGTTCGGATCCGGGTCCGGGTCTTGTCAAATATGTACATTTATTTTATATTTATTTTATTTTATCCCCTTTCTTTATTATTTAATCTTAAATTAAAATATTTTGTAATGTATTCTAGAATATTATTAGTATAAATAAAACATATATTACTTATATTTATTCTATACATAAATATATATTTTTATATATAATACTTACATGTTATATTGATAAGATATATTTATAAAAATATATAAATTTATAGTATATATGTATATATATACAAAATAATAATGTACAATTCGGGTCGGGTCTTCGGGTGCGGGTCTTGTATAAGATCCAGACCCTACCCGTTTAATAAACGGGTCTTCGGGTATTCGGGTCTTCGGGTTTCGGGTCCAAAAAAATATGTTCAGACCCTATTATACTGATCGGGTTCGGATCGGGTCCGGGTCCAGCCCCGACCCATTGACAGGCCTAGAAGGGAAGATAACCCATCTTTAAGAGTTATTGAAAAGGTGGGGAACCTCACTGATTCTTATCTTCAAGTGGTGGCGATGGATGCTAACATGGCGGTACACAAAGTGGTCGCCCTTGTTGAGGCTTGCCCAAAATTGTGCGCCCTCAACATGATGATCTTTACAAGGCAATTAACTAAGAAGATAAAATGACTTATAATTAACATGAACTTAGCTCAAATTTGCAATTGGGACTACATTCTTTTGTTTTATTAATTGCTAACATAAATATTTAATGTTATAAGTTTGAACAGGATAAAGGTATCACCACCAAACCAACAACAACTAGTCATAAGTTTGAACCTCACCAGTTTTTTCCAGGTAAACAACCAGGCTATCTTAACAAATTCAAAATGGGTTCAAATAACAACACCCCCTACTTAACAAAAGGTCCTTAAGGGATAGGTAATGACAATGAAGCGAGTTCGTCAAGCCGCTGAAGGAAAGGTCTTGGGTATGCGAGGGGGTGGTGAAGATTTGTGAGAAGGTTGTGTAGGTTCTGAGATGTTTGTGAGAATGTTGTTTTGGGTTGGGTAGGTGTTTAGCTTTTTGTGAAGCTAGTAATGAGGGGTTTTTCTGCGGCCGCCAACCTAGATTTCTCGAATTTTTTTCCCGGGTATAGGCTGTTTTTTTGGACCTTTGTGTCATGTTTCATAATAGAACGTATTAAGTTTGTGGGGGCAAAAATAAAAATAAAACTAATTCTAATTTCACACACTGATATAACACTACATACACGTGTTTTAAAACCATTTTTAACCTAACCGTCTCTCTCTCCTTCCTCTCCTCACGCAGTCGATCTCTTTCCTCACCTCTCTTAACATCACAAATCTAGCAGAGCAGCTCCGCTCTTCTCTCAAGCAGCTCAGCCTCCGCTCTATCTCATCCTTTCCATCTCCCCCTCCATCTCCGAGCAACAAGTTAACAACAAGGGTGGAAGTTAACAAGTTAACAACAAGAAGTTAACAAGTTATGAAGTTAACATCATCTCAGCAGCAAGCTAAGCCGCATTGCACTAAGTAGGTAATTTTTTTTTCTTTTTTTATAATTTTTGAGTCATCTATTCTATATGTTCGAAATTAGTTTATTCAAAAAAATTAAGTTATTGTAAAAACTTTATTAGTTTATTGTACAAATTAGTTTGTTGAAAAAAATTAGTTTATTATAAAAACATTGTTAGTTTATTGTAAAATCATTGAAAAAAATTAGTTTATGGTAAAAACATTATTAAATTAGTTTATTGAAAACATTGTTAGTTTATTTATGTTGTTAGGTCGTTAAAAAAATTTATTGGTTGTTAGAAATGATTAAAATTTAAACTTAAATTTATTGGTTGTGAGAAATGATTAAATTTAAAAAATTTGGTAAGTTAGTTTAATTTTTTAGTTCAATGTCAAATTTTGGTCTCTTGGGTTGTCAAATTTTGCTGTAATTTTTGTTTTATGATATTTTACCGCTAAAATATAACTTAAATGAGTAATTGTTACAGTACAACTTGAATAAGTATGTATCGTTCAATTAATATATTTTCAGGGCTAAAAAATTGCAAAAAAGTATAAATAACCCTAAAAAAATCGCTTCGGGGGCTCCTGCCCCCCCGACACTCTACATTTCTAGTTTTTTTTTTATAAAAGGACAATGATTTCAACGTATTTTATTGTGTCTTTGATAAATTATGTATTTTAGTTGTCTATATCGATCGCTAAGGCATACATAATCTTTTTGTTCATTTAAATAATGAGGGAGACCATCGATCTCGGAAGGAGAAAATAATAGCATTTTATGAGAGAGAAAGGACCGCGTTCATGTGTGCTTTATAGGTTGCCTACGTACCTCTGTGGGTTTTGAAGATTCGTGAGCTTCTTTTTTTTTTAAAAGGAATTTTTTAGAGGATAAGGTCCTAAGTAGTTCTGAGTAGAGAGGAAGACAATTTTGTTGTTAGAATAGAAGAGGGTGAGGCGAGCCGTAGCGAGAAGAGTGTTCAGACTAGGGGTAAAATTTCTTGAGATGATCCGAGTTTTCTAGATGCGCCATTTCTTCTCCGTCGAGGTCCGTGAGCATAGTATCACCACCGATCAGGATTTATACCCAATGTGGGGTCACTCCAATTAGGATTGGACTTTCCTCTCGAATCCCAGATGGGTTCTAAAATGTCTCTGAAGGAAAGATCACCTTCTTAGACACCGCGGTCCTTAACCTTTTTATTGAATGATTGTGCAATATGGTGATGATACCATTGTACGTGGAATAGAGCTTTCAACCTCTTTTTATTTAAGAGAATGAGTTCGTCATAGTGGTTTCGATGCGACTCTTCTTCACTGACCTAACTTTTGAGCATAACCTTTAGATAAGGTATTCCAAGTTCGACATGGAGAACCGCTTCCATGTTGTATACTAGAGAATGACACTACACCAAAATAGGAGATTTGTGAGTGCTGTTAGCAGTCACAAATGACATTTATAACCGCTATTTATCGTCATAATTTAAAGGGTGACAAAAGAAAAATTATAACTCCTAATAGCGGTCACAAATTTTTATAACCCCTAAGGGAGTTATGACTGGTGACCCCAATTCGTAACTGATGTTTGTAGTTGCTATCAGCAGTTACAAATATAATGTTTGTAACTGTTATTAGCAGTTACGAATGTAATATGTATAACTGCTATCAGCAGTTACGAATCTTATATTTGTAACTGCTATTAGAGGTTACAAAATTGACAGTAGTCACAAATTTATGACTGCTATTAGCAGTTACAAAAATCGACTTTGTTTAGAGTTGTAAGAGTTGTTACAAATATCTTTATATTTTCACAAAATGATGAAATCATGAGAGTAGAATAAATATCACGAACATGTAACAAGTCCAAAAAAAATTGACACCATTTCATTTATATTTCTGATATTTCAAATATCTTATACACATTAAAGTTGTTTAAACTTAATTTAACATCAAACTTCCCTTTCTTGGGTGCCAAGTACAAAATGAACATGGAATAAAAAATAAACTAGAAAAATAACGACACAGCACTTCGATGACATGAAATGTCGTGAATATGTAACAAATCATTCTAAACCTAGACTAGGGGTCACCACGCGGTGGATATGCTTCTTGAAGTTTAGGTATATCAACAGTGGGAATATTGATGCGGTGACATCCTCCCTCGTGTACTCGGAGTATGCCTACTGAGCAAGTTCAATGGAATCAAATTTTTTGAATACGACGCCTTGGTATTCATTGACTTGTGCTTGTGTTGCTTGCCACAAAGTGTAAACACCTGGATTTAGGCCTTTGAACACTACGTATGCCGAATATGCCATGTGTATGTCTGCAAACAATAAAATGTAACTATGTTAGTATGCGGTCCAGTAAAAAAGTTGTGAGTAATATGGTTCGCTTTTTTCGATCCCCTATGTCCATTTGGGTTCATGCATTCCCCTATTTTAGGAGGATAAATTTGAAACCTAAAGCCTTTTTCTTTCAACCGACGGTTATTAATGTGGGACTGGAGGGAATATAGAAAAGTCCCTCCCTACCCTGCTAAATTTTTTTCAGTAGTTCCTAACTTTGGCCATTGATATAGTTTGGTGCTCCAAATTCTCTCATCCAAAAGGTAACTAAAATGGATATCACAATACACTCAAAGCAACTTGTTTTAATAATTAAAGAAAAGCTCATTTCCTAGTTTATGTTCTCAATTTCTACCTTAAAGCATACGGTTTGCAAAATGAAAACACGAAGTTTGAAACATACAATGTTGAAATAAAAATAAAAAGATAAGGGAAATGAAAATCAAACAAAACAGAGAACGAAAAATTGCGTGAAACACACACACCATGGCAGTAAATTTGTGGAAGCAGTCAAGGTGAAAACTAACTCAACTTCAGTAGCACAAGTTGCAATGACAAAACCCACATTTCAATGAGAAGTTCATACCAATTCCATATATAACTCCACATTTAATCTCTGCCTTAACTTCTATATACTATTACAATGAGAATTTCAAACCAATCCCATATATAACTCCACTCTAACCAACAGTAATAGTATATATACAGGTCATCCAAAAATGTCATCTCAACTATTATGTAATTCAAATATTTCTATGTAATTAAAATGTTTTGTCATTACATTATTAATTTTGTCATTTTGTCATTACATTACAACTGTCATTACATTGTAAGAGTTATGAATAATTCATTAATTGTTATTACTGTTATAACATGTCCATCCCTATTATAACTATTATAATAGGTCATACAAGAAGCTCCTAGTGTAGCTAACATATTTTTTAATCAACTCACTATTTACCAAATAACTGTTATAATAGTTATAACTGTTATAATTGTTATCAATAAGTTTGGCAATTCCTTAAAACAACACCAGTTGGGTTGTACATAAGATTAAATTCCTTAAAACAACATCAGTTGGACTGAATCAGATCATTGAAGCTATAGTGATTGAACCACAATTTTTACAAAATAAATCTGGATGGCACCTCATCAAACATTTGTAATGAGATTGCTACAAACTTTATAACAAAATCCCACTTAGGAACTTTATTTTTTCATTTTACAATACACACATAGTATGAAAGTTTTATGATCTTTCATGATTATCTTAACTTAGATTTATTTTGGAATGAGATTTCCATGTTTACTCATACGCGGTATAAAATTCTGAAATTTTAGCTAATGGGTTACAAGATGCTTACCTGGGCAATAAGTTCCAGAAGAGGTTAATTTCCCGATAACATGCTCGAATGTTCTGGCCCAAGCATCTTTGTGAGTTTCAAACTTAGATGAGAGGTTGAATATTTTCTTTATGGTAGTAGGTATTGAAGATTATTTGAACTCAAGAGTTTAGAGCAGGTCCTTTTGGTCTTCTTATCACTATATTCATAACAAAAAAAAAAACAAGTATGAATGCAAGCGTCATAACCAAGTAAAAAAATATACTAGAAACAAAAAGTCTAGTGTTAAGTTAAAACTGCTCACTTTGTCACTAACAGATTAAGTGTCAACAACGGTATGCAAGTTGTGCAAACACCTTGAATGTTGCAAGCATGAAACTCCATAGCAACTTTAAAGTCATTGAGCTTTAATTATTTGTAAATTATAAAAAGATCTCACTTGCTTCATTTCAATTCCAAGCCACTCAGTATAAAAAGTTTTAAAATGACAGAATTCCAAGCCAACTCTCGTTTTGATTAACAAGAGTTATAGAACAATGACAAAATTTTGAGCTCCTAAGATTATACCAAGAAAAGGTATGAGTTAAGATATAAAGAATTTAAAGTTTTAAAATAAGTCATAAAATTAAAAGTTGAAGGGGTCTCCCTTCGCCTATCGAGTACATGAGTTGCAGGCATGAATGCGGCAACAAATGCATCCACTGGGACTTTGTGGGGGGTGCATGTGCTAGTAAAGGTTCATCAAGGATATCTAACCATTATTCCAGAAGGTTTGGAAGGATGAATTCAAAACAAACATTACTGCACATTACCAATGCTTTTACGAAGCATCTATTTCAGAGCTGGCAATATGATCGTGATGAATATGACCCATCTTTAAGTCGAGACAGCTCAAGGTTTGGTCGGGATTATCGGGCTAGAGGATCTAAGGGGGGTAGGAATAACAGTAAGGGACCCCACTAGGCTTGGGATAAAAGAGGTTTCTAGATCACTTGGTGGTGATCCAACAATAACTGCACCAAATGCTGTGAAGTATAAGCCAACTCCAATTTTACCAGGGTTTATTTTCACTGCTTGGTAATCTTGAATTAATGATAATGCGGAATTCGGAATACAAGATAGCGATGAGTCAGCAGCATATCTCGCGAATAGACACTATGGAACTGAAGATTCAGATCGAGAGAAAGCTTGGCCAGCAGAAGTCTGAGAAGTACTTCACTTTACTTAGCAGATATTTAGGCATTAAACTCAGCAAATCGGAGTTTAATAATCACTTCCTGAGCTTACTAGGGAGAGAGAATATTGTGACACCCCGCCAAATTAAATACCGGGCGATCACTCCTTTATTAAATTAAAATCAAGGTGAACACTTGGTTCATTCTTAGCATCACTGCCGTAAAAATAACTTTTCCAATTTAAACACCCTAATTAATTAAGCTAAGTGTCAAAGCCATTTTTAACTTTTCTTTCCAAATTTTATTAAAAGAAAAATTATTTATTTATTTATTTATTAAGAACATTTCAATAAGTAAGAATCACACCACAATAATCCTGGAACATAATCCAATTAATTTAAACATTCAACATCCAAAAATCCCAACATTTAAAACTTAAAGTAAAACATTCATACTGAATAAATCCCAAAGTAACAATACTAGAAATAACTGAAACACAAATGTCCAAATAACAACTGAATTATGAAAAGGGCGACACATGCCCCACTAATGAATATGCTAGGAGTGGAATCAAATAAATGAAGTCGTCTAAGCAAGAGGCCTGCAACTCCCACCTAAGCTGCAGCGCGTTCCTTTCCAAGACCTGTAATATATACATATATATACAAGAGAAAAGAGAAATAGAAACGGGTCAGAGCCCGATAGTGTATATGATTTAAAATTCGTTTAGCAAGTATTTAAATTGATTACAGGCCAATTCAACAACATATTAGTGCGACACTCTCTTGAAAAATTCTCACCTCTCTTCTAATGTGCACACCTATCGCACTAAACTTCCCAATGGTTTATCTTATCATATATCGCACTAATCTTCCCGATGATTTAACTTATTTTAGGTCACTCGTAAGATTTTAGAACTGAACAACATAGTTGTTTAAAAAAAGAAGATTTCATTTTTGCAAACAAAGCTCTCATTTTAACTTTATTTATTGATAAAGTTTCCCAGTGTCATATTATATTTTCTCAAACCAGTATTTACAATTTGAGTCATCAATCATTTCCTACTTACCATATCACAGTAGGCAATTCCAAATTTTAAAATTTCATATATATATTAAATACTCGTATAATATATATATTATAATAGCACCCCAAATAAAAACTATGGTGCGGGCATACTCTACTATCCAATCCCCGTATCACTCATACTAAGGGAAATACAAATTCGGAATCACTCTCGAACTGTATTAACACATACACAAACAATATTGAGGCGAAGCATAGATTCCAAGTCTCTAAGAGGATGTCACATACCCGTGTCTCTTAGGACCGTCTGAACTATCAATTCGATAGCCTGTACCAAGGATATCTATCTTCTAGGGTACAAGTCAATATCCCCCATAAAGGTCCCATCGAGATAAGACTGTCCCAGCGCGGTAACCTCAAGGATAGCAAGTAGCGTGGGTATGTTTTTCACACATAGATAGTATATGCATACACAATCATATAACTATACTAATATTACCATATCAATATTAGGCATATCTCAAATCCCATAGATACGACATTTATCCTCATATCTCATTATTAGTTATCACGTTTAACGATTCGTCTCTAACCTTAATTCGAGGTATTATTCCAACTTACCACATAACACTCATGGGATATATCCTCCAAATTATAAAAATTTAGTAGGTATTCATCTATTCTCTATCATAATTATTTTACGTAATCTCTCACTTTAATGCGTAGTTTCATCGTTTCTTATATACAATGTCCCAAAAATACAACTCTCTCGTCTTACATTAAAAGTCTCAAAATTATTCATATACCCTACTGGTCTTCTTTATCTCCCAAAACATATTTATAAGGGTGTCCATGAATTATTTCTCATTAAAGTAAATTTCAACTAATTCAAGAAGGGAAATATGAGTCTGCCAGAAGGGGTCGATCGATCGAGGTCTGGATCTCGATCGATCGAACCTTCGATCGATCGAAGCTCTTGGCTCGATCAATCGATCAAGCAGGTATGCGAATTCTGCAGTTTTCCAGTTACGGGTTTTCTCACAAAACTTCATCAAAATCCTAACTTTCCATACCCAAACGTCCAGAAAATTATACTACTAATTATATAATTCCATTCCGTACATCTTTTACGTAAAGCATGGAAATTTCCATTAATAAACATGGATTAACAAGCCCTAAATTCATATAAAATCTCAAGAACCCTAGAAATTCATTAACGTGGTTCTAATCCATCTTTTCCAGAATTTTATTCGTCTACAACATCATAAATTTGTGGTTTAATCCTCTACACGTGAAGGGTTTTTCCAAATTTTCATTCAAGTCAATTCTACATGCGATTTTCCTATCTCAAACATGGATTTTCTTCTACCAAATTAATCTTAATCACCCTAGACTAATATAAACGATGCATTAACGAAGATAAGCAAGATAAATACTTGCTTGGGATTTTCAGAAGTCTGATTTGTGAAGGAGTTTGATGTTGTTGCGTTCCCCTTCGCGCGATCTACGCGTTGGTGGTGGTGGCGGTGCAATTGGGTGACTTTTTGGCCTTGAATTGCCTTGAGAGCTCTCTCCTCTCTTCTCCTATGGCCGTTCTAGAGTTTTTGAGTTTGCTAACCCTAGATGACTAACCTAAATGGCTGATATATATTACTAATTTTCGTGGGTTTAATTACCCAAAAATACAAAATGACTAAAATGCCCTCCCGGGTTACTAATTAGGCCTAAAAACGCCCCGAGACCCAAACTAAACCCCCGGATACACTTTTTTGACTATATCGACCCTTCCGGAAGCGTTGGCACACTCAAAACGACCATACAAGCAACTTATAAAACATTCACTTTTATTTATCACTAGTTGGTCCCAACGCAACACGGGCACGTCCCGACTCAAATTTCCGAAATTGTCATTTTAATCACTCGTGACATTTAATATAACCAATATTATATATTATTTGCTCATTAGTAATATTCGACAAGTTTCTCATAATTACTAACTCTCGTCACGTTAATAATTACAACATAATTAATTTCTGGATTTATATTAAATAATTCACTCACATTAAATTTAATAAATCCCCAAATTAATTTAGCATAAAAATACGGGGTATTACAAATATCTGCCTTCACAATGAACTTATCAGAGCGATCATAGAATGCATCACTTGCCAAGTCTCCCCCACCTAAACGGAGCAAAATTGAAAGCCCTTTGGATGATAAAGTCCAAAGTGGGTGTCAAAGAAATAGTCTTCAGTCTCTCTGCAAAGATGTGTTACCTCAGTCTCCTAGAAAGCGAAGAACCCCCATTCATTGTGAACGTAAGTTGAAGGATGGTATGGGAATTATTGGGCGGCATGGGAAGGCTCATAAAGTTCAAGAACAACAAAGTGCTACTGAGTTGCTTTCTTTAGGTAGCCGACTACCTGTTGAATTTAACTCTGTGGAAGAGGGTGAAGAGGTTGAGCAGGCTTCTGAAAGCGTGGGTATATATAGTAGAACTCCAGTTAGAGATCCTCTTGGGATCTCTATACACACAAAAGAAACAAGGAAAGTACTACGTAATGGGTCTGCCCCTACTTTTCACTCACAGACCTATTATAGTAGTGGTGAGATGCCAGAGACTAGTTTGTTAAATAAGACGCTGGAGCAGAAGTTGGAAACGGAGGGCTTGAAAATCTCAACGGATTGTGTTAGCTTGTTGAACAATGGATTGGATGTTTTCATGAAATGACTAGTAAGACCCTGTTTGCAGTTAGCCGGTTCAAGGTCTCAACACAGTCACCTGAGTCAATGAGGTTCATACAAAAGTCAAACAGATCCCTTTCTGCATCCATGTTGGATTTTCGAGTCACAATGGAGTCAAACCCCAGGATACTTGGAGAAGATTGACCAATGCAACTTGAGAAGTTTTGCTTGTTTCCATCTAAAGAATCAGGTGGAGCTGATTACCAGATGATTGGGGTGGGACCCACAACTCCAAATTAATCTCAAAGCAATAATGTGTTATACAGGGGCGGATGCAGCTTTGGACCAAGGGGGGCTATGGCCCCGGTTCAGCTTTTCAAAAAAAAAAAAAAAAAAATTTTTTTTAAGGTTTTTTGGTAAGATTTCTTACTTTAAGGTATATTTATAATTATTTTCAAACTTTAGGGTATAAGTTTGTAATTAGTTAAAAAACAAAACTTGGTAAATCAAAGATAGCCGGCCCTAATTTCTACTCCTTTCAACCTACTCATTTCATTCTTCATTTCTACTACTCCTTCCAAGGCTTCCAACCTACTCATTTCTAAATTCTACTCCTTCCAAAAACAGCAGCTGCCAGCAACCGAGTCACCACCAGCAAGCAGGGTAGCAGCCGCCCCACCACGCCCCACCGTTGCCCAGCCCAAGCCTTTTTTTGACAGGTATTTTTTATCCATTAAATCTGATTTTTGTGTAAAAAAATTTATTGTATGTATAATTTTGATTGAATGTATGATTTTGATTGAATGTATGATTCTTGTGTAAGATTTTGATTGTGTAAAATATAGGGTTTTGATTAAATGTTTGATTGGTTGAATTTATGATTTTTTGAGAAATTTTACAGAAATAAGGGTATATATTTTTCATACAATTTCTCAAAAAAATGTTAAATTTCTGTAATTTCTTCAAAAAATCTCTATAATTTCTGTAATTTGGGGAAAAATGTCAAATTTCTGTAATTTGTGTCCCAAAAATATATGCCCTTATTATTTTTTTAAATATGTGGTGATAAATGTAGTCTAAAATATGTGGTATTTTTTTAAATAGGAAGTTATGGAGAAATTTTTTGAATGAAAAAGAGGAGACAACACAAAAGCCGTATCCGAAGCTGAAATTTGTGTTGTGTATATAGAAATTTATGTAATTTCTCATATGGAGAAATTTTTTAAATATGTAGTCTCAAATTTGTGTAATTTGTATGTATGTTTGTGTAGTTTCAAATTGTTAATAATGATTGAGAGTAATTGTTTGGGCATTGTACAACTATAATTTATTTAAAATTAGAAATAACCCCAAAAAAAATCGCCTCGGGGGCTACCACCCCCGAACCCCCTTCAACACTCGAAACTTTTGCACATGTAATTTTGAACCGATTTAGCCCCGGTTGGACTAAAATCCTGGATCCGCCACTGGTGTTATAGTAATTCTATAATCCGCTCTGACAGTGATATTGACACACCATATAGAAGGAATCCTAAAATATCTACATGGTTAAAAGATACTGCAAATTTTGGATCAAGGTGATTAGGTTGTATATAAATCTCAGTGGTGATTATTTGGAAATGGAACTACTTAGCTGGTAAAGTATAAATATATGGGCATTTGTAAGAATCTACCCGTTACAAATAGATTGTTGGTCTTCTTCAAATAATACCTTTAGTTTGTTAATCACATTGATATTCTTAATAAAGGTTATTTTTAGTGTTGCTAGACCAAAAAAAAAAGAGGTTTTTAGTTATGTGAGAATGAAGTTGAAGTTGAGACCATTTTCGGATCTGCTTTTGGTGGAAACAGATACTCATATTGGTCTTTTATAAATGAAGAACCATATAAAACCTCATAAGGCTATTATAGGACCTTTGGAGCTGAAGACGTCAGAATGAAGCGGAATATGATGACTCCTCATCCGAGTTAGACAGTTCAGTATATTAAAAAATTATATTTCATCATATTGCCTTTAAATCTCGACGTTAGAAATACATATTGAGCATGTGCGTTAAAATGGCATCCGTATCGTCACCGGGCGCATCCAAGTGTCTTGTTGAGGAGAAGTTCAAGGTTTGTTGTTCAGTATATCTATCTGTGTGAGAAGCTGACTCTTAATTAAGGACTTACTGAATCACACTGATTATAAATAGAGGCCTACCAAGGCCTTGTAGGAGAAATATTTCATTTAATGGCGTTAAATTTAAAAATTCAGTTCAGAAAAATAATGTAATTTCTTGAGACTCACTTTTATTTTTAGATTTATGTTTGTTGTGCCATTATTTGTTGAAATATCATCTTTTTCTCACAAAGATGCTACGAAATGTATATATAAAGATACATTTTGAAAAAAAAAAGATATAAAGAAGGTAGGATGTATATGGATATGTAAAATTGGAATTCAATTAAAATATTAATCATATCTGGATTAAAATTCTATTTTTTGAATCTGTAAATTTAAGAACTCCCCATATAGATGGAAAGAAGTTCTGTTATGTATGCCACCAATTTACCTTCAACTAGTGGTCACCTCTCTTGGCATTATTTCATTCCCCATATGTGACCTTCTCCTTGGCGGTATAACTCTCATAGCCACCGCGCTTCTTCCTCATTTTGGACCCTTGATGTCGTCTCATAGGATTATGGTACAACTCGTTGATCCTGTTGTAGGGATTTAAAACCACTAAGTTGCAAGGAAAATCCCTACTAAAAATTGAGTTCCTCATGCTGGCCTAATAGTTAAAACCAGTAATAACTCTTCTTATATTGAAAGTTTCTTCCCGTTTGCCATCACCATGATTTCAAAGATTTAGCCTTCTCCAAAAGTGGAGCCAAATTTGTTGTCGTTCTATGCAAGACCATTGCCAACAACATAGAAAGGAGTAAACATGGAGATATTTCTATTGAGGAGGTGATGATAGTAGACCATTGTAATCTCTCCCCAAGGGTCACTGATCTTCCTGATTATGATAAACACATAAGCCATGAGAAATATTAAAATGTGTGTGTGTGTGTGTGGGGGGGGGGGGGGGGGGGGGGTTGTCCTTCTTCCCTAAAAAAAAGCATTCCATTATCACGTATGCGCATTATTAAAGATGGAGCATAAATTCTCCTGAAGCGTAAATATTGTCAATTTACAAACCAATGATTATAATTTGGCATTGAAAAATGCTTCTGAAGCATAAAATTGAAAAATCAAACAAATCAATGATACTACTATCAAAAGTGTTAACCGGATCTTTAAATTTTATGCACTTGCCAATATCAGTGATGAGAGTAACACTTTGATTGAAAATTTGATGATGGTTCACTTTAGAGTATTGATAACAATCTATGTTTCGTGCCTTCCAAATTTCCCAACATACAATAGTTGGAATCACCTTACAGAAGAACTTAATATAGTCTTTGTTACTAGATTTGTACCACCAGCTCATTAATAATCCATTTAAGCCACTTTGATCAATCTGAATCCCCCATGAGTTTTGCGAAGAAATACCTAACCTTTTAAGATTTTTCACACCAGATGAACAAGTGGTTGTTATTTTATGATTGACTGAGACAACCCTTGCATATATAGGCAAGTCTGATTCCCAAACTTTGAATGTTCTCATTAACTGGAATAAACTTATTAATTATGAAGCACGGACACGAGTGTCATGCCCAACACGACACGGACACGCCGACGCAGAAAATTTAAAATAATTAGACACGACACGTTGGGGGGACACGAATACACATAAATATATTTTTAATAATATTCCATGTATTCTTCGATCAATTTACCCTAAAAAAGTAGTAGTCAAACTAATTATCTAATTATCTAAAATAACATGGTATGTTATAAAAACATTTAAGCCATAATTCAATAGTTGTATATCCGGTCACAAGTAATACTCACGGACACACTGTGAAGATAAAAAAAAATCTCTTGAAAGTACTATATGGCAGCATATGAAGCATCCGATGTCATTCTACACGGAATAAAGCATGACACATTAGAGAAACGACCATCATAGAGATAGAAACATGTCCTTTCGTAGTTCACAATCAAAAGGTCCTGCTGGTTGTGGACTAGAAGGGGTGTATAAAGTCCAGCATTGGGAGTGGTGCCCCTTAATTGACTAGCAAGTGTAACACTTAGGGATGATAACGGGGTGGGTTTGACCAAACGCGGGTTTGACAGAACGCGACCCCGTTATCCCGCCCCAAACCCGCTTACCTTGCCTCCGCCCCAAACCCGTTTAAAAACCTTGCGAGGGCCCGAACCCGCCCCAAAATATTTTTATGATATTTTCTAACTTATTTTATGCAAGTATTTTAACGGATTTCAAGTTTTTTTAATGTTAAACTATTAAAAACTTGAAGTCCTCTAACTAAGAGTATGCATTGAATTATTATTATGCTAAACTAACTAAGGTGTATATATTTAACTACAATATTTGTAATATTCGAGGTTTCACACACAAAACCCGCCCTGCCCCAAGCCCGACGTTTTTTTATTTCAAACTCGACCAACCCATTTATTTACCCCGAATTTCCCCCATTAGGGGCGGGTGCGGGGTTGGTCCTCGCCAAAACCCGCCCCGTTGAATTAGATGATCGATTATAAACAAACATATCAATAATCTAACTAAAACTCACACAAACTAGTAAACAAATATTATCTTACATTAATATAAAAATATACTAGTACTACAACAACTAATTTGCAATCTAGGTTTTCAATTGGCCCACCCTCAAGCTCCTATCGCCACTACAAATCAATCCAGGTTTTTAGTTGGCTCACCCTCAACTTCATATTACCATTAAAAATCATGTGTAAAAAAACTAATGATATAGATAAATAATTAAGAATTAAAATTACCTTGTATCCGTAAAAATTCAATGTTGTAACTTGAATGTCCGTGCTTAGATAAAATGTTTTAAAATGAATGAAAAACGGCCACGCATGCAGTAGCTCCCTGTCAAATACCCATAAATGAAAAACATATGTAGGATGAAGCCAAATATGAAAAACAAGTGGATTTTTGCACAAACTACCATAATCTACATGCTCAAACTACAACACACAAAATAAAGATAAATATATTGTTCAATTTGAAATTTTCTAATACTAATTTGTGTACAATCCGTCTTTTATATAATATTTTCATGGTAAAATAATGAGGCAATAAACTATTTGATTGAAGAAATTATATGGCAAGTACAGTAGAGAATCAGGGGGCATACCACTTTGCCAAGCTCGGTGTGCGCATACAACTTCCTATCATCCACACAATCTGCGAAATAGTCACCTCCAGATGCAGACGCATTTTCCTCGTCATTATCATAGTTGACAAGAGCCTGATATGAAGAGTAAATTTATGGTCCTGGTGCAAAAGACCATAGAATTTCTACAAATTTAAGCTCCACTAGATTGATTGTATCATCTAATGCATCAACTAGCGCGGTAGAATGCTCACTGCTTCAAGTACATATTTCAACAAAAAAAATTATATTTCTTAGCACAAAGTTAATCAAACATTTATTTTGTTATAGTAAATATTTCATCTCGTAGATTCCACATCAGATTTAATAATACGACAAGATTAATTGCATTTAATCAAACATTTATTTTGATTAGCACAAAGTTAATCAAACACGAATTTAAGCAAACAGTTAATCAAACGCGAAATTAATAACAAGATTTAACAATCAAACAACGATTGCAGATTTTAAGAAACCATAATGAGTTATTATTACTAGGGGTGTTCGCGGTCCGGTCCGGTTCGATTTTGAAGTTTTTTTTGGACCGGACCTACTATGTCGGTCCTCTAAAAAAATGGACCAAGACCGAATCGATTATGTCGATTAACCGACCCTATTCGGTTCGGTTTGTTTCAGGGTCGGTTCGGTTTAGTTTGTCGGTCTTAAGATTAATTAATTATATTATTTAAAAAAAATCTTGAACTTTGTTTTCAATTATGTCCAATTTAAACTGTCCAAAATGACTTTAATTTACTATTTACAAATTGTTCTAAATGAAATAAGTCCAAATGAGCTTGTGAAAAAACAAACAGCACATAAATCTGTCCAATATTAGTACATAAACAACACAAAAACAGCACATAAATATGTCATAATTTAGTACAAAAATAACACATAAATCTGTCATAATTTAGTACAAAAATAGCACATAAATATGTCATAATTTAGTACAAAACACCATTTAAATCTGTCCAAAACAGCACATAAATATGTCCAAAACAGCACATAGATAACATTTAAAACAGTCCCATAAGAGCCTTAAAACGAGCTTAAAAACATCCCCATAACAACCTTCAAAATAACACAAAAAAAAGGTAAAAACGACTTCAAAACTGCTTCAAAACAGCCCCCAAAACGCGTCCAAACAGCTCCAAACAGACAACCTTAAATTCCTGCATATAAGCAACATGCTAAATGTCAATCCACATGCTAAATAACAATAGCAACCAAAAAAATGGTCAATACATTCCTAAAAAAAATCATACCTACATGATTGATTTCTATCCACAATTGTTGATGAAGCTCCCAATAATTCTGAAAATAAAGAGTAATAATATTAGTTACAATAAAATTCGATTAAATAATAAATTGATAATCAATTATTAAAAAAGACAAATACCTTCATCTAATTATTCAAGTTGTTCCACCTCATCCATGGCCTCTCGAAGGCTAATCGGAGTTGATGAATATTTAAGCCAATTTTGAGTGCAAACAAGAGCTTCCACCGTGTTCGGAGAGAGAGAGCTACGAAACGGGTCAAGTATACGCCCCCGTGCTAAATGCGGACTCCGAAGCCACGGTAGACACGGGAATTGCCAATACAAAAGCTCCACATCCCCTTCAAAGTAAGAAAAATAATTTTTATCTTCCTCCCCCAACCTATCAAAAGTTCTTTCAAACTTTTCGGCAACATCCAACAATAAGTAAATGGAGTTCCACCTCGTTTGAACATCTAGGCACAACAAACCTTTGCTCTCAATTTTTTCCTTCTCTACACATATCTTAAACATCAACAATCTAGATGGAGATGACCTCACGTACCTCATCGCGTTGCTCACCTTAACAATCGATTCATCCACTTCTTTTAACCCATCACCAACAATTAAATTTAAGATATGAGCACAACACCGCATATGCAAATATTCATGTTCTAAAATGGTAACTTTCCATCTTTTGGTATTTCTTTGAAAATATTCTTGTTCTAAATTGTCGAAACCCCTCACCGTCAACAAAACGAAAGGGCAATTCATCAATAATTAACATTTTTGCAAGAGCTCGACGACATGCTTCTACACTAAAAGTGACAGCAATAAGATTTGCACTTCCCCTACCTTTTTTTTTGTTTCAAAGGACAAGTGTTTTTGCTTCGAATCTACAACCCTACCCGAAAATTTCTTACATTTAGTTTCTATATGAGCTAACATATTTTTTGTTCCATTATTCTTAGGATCACAAGCATAGGTTGCAGAACAGTTGTTACATTTTGCCTTACGTTTTCTCAGATCATCCCCTTCTATTTCAGTAAAATGGTACCATGCTTTTGATTTTCGTTTTGAAGGTTTTACCTCTGGTTTTCTAGGAGATGGATATGTACCCTTAATAATGCCATTAGTATAAGGAAGGCCACCATCACCACCATCTATGTTAGCTTCTTTTTCAGCCATCTACAAGCCAACAACAAACAACAAAGCACAAAATCATATATTTTAAAAACACTTAAAAACTGTTTTGATTATATATTTTAAAAAATAATTGTTTTTACTCTTTTTTTTAACAGTTATATATATATATATATATTTTTCAACAGTTATATATATATATATATATATATATATATATATATATATAAAACAGTTTAAAAACTGGAAGCAATCGTCGTCGGCGGCAGATCTAGGAAGTCGGCGGCAGCAAGGGAGATTTGCGACGGCAGATCTGGGAAGTCGGCGGCACCAAGGGAGATCTGCGGCGGGTAGGCGACAGATCTGGTAAATCGGTTGGGGGGCTTGGTTGGAACTTGGATGGTGGAGGATGGCTTTGGGTGAGAGGTGAGATGTGAGAGAGTTTTTTGTGTTTTTTGTTTTGGGTGAGAGAGAATATAGAAAAGAAAGGATCGGCTGTTGATATCTTGGTTATAGTGTGTAGGGTTTGGTTTAGTTAGACATTTTACCATTTTGACTATTCTACCCCCCATCTTTTTTTTATTTTACACCACACACTTGTAGGAGCATATGTGACACATAAAGTATAAAAAAATATATATTTAATTCCTGTCGGTCCGGGTCGGTCCAGACCGGACCGACTCTGTCGGTTTTAAAAAAAATGGGAACGAACCGATTATAAAAAAAATCGACAAAAATAAGGCGGTTCGGCTCGGCTCGGTTCGGTCCTTCGGTTCGGTCGGTTTTCTGAACACCCCTAATTATTACAGATTGGAACATAACTACATATTAAAATCTTACAGCCCTAATACTTTGAAGTTTTGTTACAGTGATTCTTAAAAAAAAATCTTACAGCCCTAATATTATTACAGATTGTAGTGATGAAGCTTAAAAAAATCGCTTCCAATGAAGAGATGCAGAGGAAGTTTTGTTATCCAACTTCAAAGTTTAGTCGAGAGAGAGATGAAGCGTTTTGGTCGATTATAGCAGCAGTTACGAATTTTGGCAAAAAAATATATCTTGGCCAAAATTTTATCGAGAAGGGAGCCGGGAGATTGAAGATGGATGGAGGAGAGAGTGGAGGGAAATTAAACCTAGGGTAAAATTTTGGTGACCCCTAACAGCAGTGATAAATTAATTCTTACACCAAAATTTATGACTGGTACGAGCAGTCACAAATTTCTGACCGGTCATAGCAGTCAGAAATTAAGTCTTAAGCCAATATTTGTGATGGCTACGAGCAGTTACAAATTTGTGACTGCTAATAGTGGTCACAATTCTAAAATTTATGACTGCTCATAGCAGTTATAATCTTAAGACTGCTCATAAGAGTCATAATTTAAGTCTAGAGATAACTTTGTGACTTCTTGTGGCACTTATAAACTTGTGACTCCTGATAGCAGTCACAAATTAATTATATGGTAACACTTGTGACTGATATTAGCAGTGATAAACCAATTAACTCAAAATTTTCATTATCCAAATATTTTATGATTCCTAATGGCAGTTACGAATAATGTTGTGACTCCTAATAGAAGTGATAAAGTTTGTCACCCCTATTAGTAGTAATAAGAAGGCAGTAACAAAATTAGTATTTTGGTGTAGTGTGAGGAATAGCCCCAGTGGGTGTTCTGATGGAGGTACGGTAGCCCTAAAGGGTATATGAGATTCGATCAAACTAGTCTTTGTAGCTTTCAGTCATCTTGTTGATGATGGTCTTGAGAGTTTTATTGGCGGCTTCGACAGTACCATTGGTTTACGACAGTAAAGGAGAGGACTTGTACCTTTGAATTCCATTCTTGTTAACTAGTTATGTGACTTCAACCTCGAAATGGAGACAATTTTCTGACACCAACTCGTGGGGAACTCCATAATGGCAGATGTTGTTCTTTTTGATGAACTTGGATACTTTCTTTGCATTCACTATCGCATATGACTCATCTTCGACCCATTTCGTGAAGTAGTCAATGGTGACCATGATGAAATCATGACTGTTTGAAGCTTTGTGAGTGACTTTCACTATGATGTCTATGCCCCAGGTGGGGTAGGGACAGGGAGAGGTCACGTTATATAGCTCTCGAGGAGACAAGTGCTGAATATTGGCATACTGTTAGCATTTGAGGCACCTTCGAACATAAATAGTGGAATCTTGAGCCATAATAGTCCAGTAATATCCTTGATGGATGATTTTCTTAGCAAGCATATGATTGTTTATGTGGGGTCCACATTCCCCATTATGAATTTTCTTCTTTATATCTTTGACCCCATCCCTTGTTATGCAACGCAAGTGAGTTCCATCGAGGTTTCTCTTGAAGAGTGCCTTATCGCAGATGATGTACTGAGCAACCAGTTTGCGAAGAGTCTCATATTTTTTATTAGCGTCTCGATGATACCTACCATGTTTGAGGAGGCGCCAAGTGTCATAATATTACAATCCTACCATGTTTTGATATTATTCTGTAACGAACTCGATGTGGTATCCGTTAGTGGGTGCAACCCGTTTTGAACTAGAAAGGGGACCATTGCTATTCCCTCACGTATGTCGACCATAGAGGCTAAGGTCGCCAATGCATCGGCTAGGCTATTCCTTGAGTGAGAAAGGTAATGGAAGGTGATATCTTCTAATTGGGAGGCAAGCTCTTCTAAGTGAGCATGGAAGGGTAGGAGCTTCTTGTATTTAACTTTTCATTTCCCGAGGATCTGCCCCACGATGAGGGTCGAGTCTCCATAGACATCCATGCATTTGATTCCTTACTCGGGGGCAATCTTGAGCCCTATGGTGCATGCCTCGTATTCTTTCATGTTATTGATTCAAGGGAAATATAGTTTAATGGCAATAGGGGTGTGAGAATCATCAGGGGCGATCAAGAATATCCCAATACCACACTTTTTCTTGTTCCAACGAAGAACATCTTCCACCTAAGGTCCTCGCAAAAAGTGCAGAGGATGTCTTCGTCTCAAAATTTGGAGATCTAAACCTTAGTTTATTCCATAGGGTTGTCGACAAGGTAATCAGAGATGTCTCTACCTTTCATAGCCTTTTGTGTGATATACGCAATATTGAACTCGTCCAGTAACATTTGCCAATGGGACATACGACTAGAAAAAGTTTGTTTCTCTAATAGGTATTTCTTCTGGTCCATTCAAGACATCAGTTTGATAGGGAATGTAAGCATATAGTGTCGGAGCTTCTATGCGATTCAGACTAAGGCGACACACGCCTTCTGTAATGTGGTGTAGTTTACCTCGTACCCGAATAGCTTTTGACTATCATAGTAGATTGCTCTCTCCTTATGAGATTCCACAATGTATTGTTCCAGGATAGTCGCTGCTACAATGTTGGTGACAATAAAGTATGGGGGGACACTTTGCTGCGGAGGCATGAACACCGGAGGTCGGGTGAAGTATCATTTGATCTGATCGAAGGCCTCTTGGCATTCCTCGTTCCAAACTTTATTTGAATCCTTATGGAGATGCTTAAAAATGGGCTCGTGGATAGAGGTTAGTGGGCTGATGAACCGACTGATGTATTGGAGTTTAACAAGGAATCCACGCACTTATTTCTCCTGACACGGGGGAGACGGCATCTTGAGTATCGCTTTTAGTTGGCGGGATTTTCCTCAATCCCCTTTTCACTGACCATGAATTTAAGGAGTTTTCCCTTGGTAACACTGAAGATGCAATTATGTAGGTTGAGTCGCATCTGGTACTGTCGTAGCTACTCGAAGAATTTCCTCATGGTGGGAATATGACCTTATCGAGTCTTGGATTTAATGATCATGTAGTCGATATAGACTTCGGCTTCCTTATAGATAAGGTCATGAAGGATGTTTGTACGACCCTTTGGTAGGTAATCCTGACATTATTGAGACCGAATGGCATGACTATGTAGTAAAAGGATCCCCATGGGGTGAAGAAGGTGATCTTTTCCTGATGGTTAGGATGCATCATAATCTGGTTATACCCAGTAAAATTATAGAAAAATAATTTAAAAGCGTGATTGGATCTATCGTCATGTTGATGTTAGGTTGAGGATAATCGTTCTTTGGGGATGCCTTGTTCAAATCTCGATAGTCGACGCACATGCAGACTTTCCCTCCTAATTTTGGCACGGGGACGATGTTTGTAATCAACGTAGGATATTTGACCATGCAAATGAAGCCTATATTTAACTGTTTCGCCACCTCATCTTTGAAATTAAGAGACCATTCTACTTGGAGCCTTCTCAGTTTTCGCTTGACATTTGTCTCTCTGGGAAGGTATGGATCTCATATTGTGCTATCTTTGGGTCAATGCCAGGCATGTCATCGTAGGACCATGCGAAGTCGCCTACAAACTCCTTCAAAAGCTCTTCAAACTGCAACTGCTCATGCTCGTCGAGGGTGGACCCTATCCTAATCTCACACGTATGGCTACTAGAATTGAGATTAATGACAAGAGTCTCATCATCATTAGTTTGAATGCGAATATGTTGTATATCTTTCCTTATTAAGATCAGCTAAGACTTGTTCATTTATTAAATTATCTTCATCAAAATTTTGATTAAAAACAAGACAATTAATTTAAGGCGCAACAAGATGTGACACCCCGACTAATTAAATACCGGGTAGCTACTCCTTTATTCAAATTAATACAAAATGTCAAGTTGGTTCAGTTCATAGCATCACTGTCGAAAACGTTTATTTAAACACTTAGTAGCCACCTAATATTTTAAAATGTGAGATGTCAATTTTAATTTACTTAGATTAACATGCAACCAATTAAATTATGAGCTAAAGGTAACACAATCACATCACAGTCACAATAGAAAAATAATGGAATAAAATGAGTCTGGAGGAACACTCCTCTGAATAATCCAAATACTGAATAAAACCAAATACAAAGTCTGAATAAATAAATTAATTAACTCCAACACTGAAATAAACTGAGTGTGATAAAACTGTCTCTAAAAGAAGTGGGGCGACATGCCCTAACAACTGAACAAAATTCGAAATGGAATCAATGTAGAAAGTGGAGGCGTCTACTATCGAGGTCCTGTAACTTCCACAACAGCTACAGCATGTCACTGGAATGGAACTCCTAAGCTTGGCGTCCCTGTGGCCTAAAAGGTTTTTACAAGAAAATAGATTTGAAAGCAAATGGGTCAGAGCCTGATTGTGAAAATAGTTCAAAATATAGCAAGTGTTTAATATCATTAAACAGTGAATATAAAATACGTGATAGTGTGTGCACTCACATGAGTTCCTCACCTCTCAACTAATTGTGCACTCCTAACGTACCCGTACCCGTACCCGTTCTAGTTATTCAACTATTTAACTAGTCCAATTCATAACCTGACTTTACTTTACAATTCAAAGTTCAATTCCCGACATCTTAATATAAACTGAGAGTCTTACTTTTATAACTCAGAATTAGTTATAAGAATTACTAAGAATTTTCCATTTTTAACTTTACTAAAAAAAATGTCACAATACTTCACAATCATACATTAATAAAAGTCCATTTCAATTACCACTATATTAATCTCATCATAAATATACAATAAGGGCAACCCTAGGGTAAGCTGCGGTGCACACATACTCTGTTATTAAATCCCGGTACATCACGTACATGAGGACCACGTATTCCGAATTTCTCAGGAACCGTTTCAATAAGCAACAATCACACATAATGGAGGCGAACATAGCTCACATACCCATGGGTCACGCACATACCTACGCTCCCATGGTCAGCTGACTTATTAACTCACCAATAAGTCATTCTCTGACCTATGTCCTTGAGGTACCAATCTAACCCCCCCCCCCCCTAGGAACACAAAGATTAGATGACCCTGATCGAAAGTCGACCTCCCGTGATAACAAGTATAGTAGGTATGTTATACACGTATAAGTCCATACACTAAGCATTCACACATCTTGGATATCTTATAATAATAATAATAGAAGTATATTTTATATTCTTATACCGTCATTAAATGTTGTGCATTTACAAGTCCCCAGATAATATACAATATAGATCGCCAACACTTCTCACGTTGCAAATTCGAGTACTTATAACCTAACCCATAGAAGTTACCAGGCCTTCATATAATTTCAGGATTTAATCCTCAACGTACTCCAACCTCACAATTATACCCACTAATCAACAAGGGAAGAATCACACTTAATTAAATAAGCCTACGGAAAGTTCGAAACTAAAATCGGCCAAACAAGGTCATTATGTCAACTCGTTAGAAATCTCGTTCGAACGAGGTGGTTCGAACGAGTGTCATTCGAACGAAAGGCTTCGAACGAGATGGCAGAGAATGCCCAGAATTTCCCTAACTTCGTTTTTCACCAAATTCATTTCTCCAAATCCATCTTAAGTTCGTACCAATTAAGTTTGTATATCTTTAAACTACTCTAAGTCACCCTAGGACACTTCTTAACATATTTTTGGGGTCAAATCTTACTAATCAACATGTAATAACTATAAATTCCCAAATCTTGCTCCAAACCCTATGAACATGAACCCAGAATTTTATTGTACATAATTACTCGTCATAAATCCGTTTTCAAAGCATCGAAGTTAAGTTTTGGGTACCAATTTTGTCCATAATCATTCTACATGCAATCCCTAACCAAAATTAAGAGTTTCTACAACAATCACATTGGGTTTTCATCAAACTTTCAAAGCATATAAAGTTTCTACACTAAACATGGAGGAAATATTCATTGAAATTAATGACATCAAATCACTTGCCTTAGGTTTGTTCTTCAAACTTTTTGTCGTTGATTATAGGTTGATTCTCTCCTCTTTCTTGTCACAAATCCTTCCAGAACGGTGGTGATGGTTGATGGTTTTGGTTTGGACCTCTTGTAACCTCTCTCCAACTTCTCTCAAAACCCTTGTAGCCCACTCTCTTGTCTTTTGCTGATAATGGCCTTAGTGGACTCTCTAATAATATATAATTAAACTCTAAAATTCGTGGGTTTTAATTCCTCAATTTTTAAAATTACCAAAATACCCTTCTGGGTTGCCGGTTTGGCCTAAAAATGCCCCGGGACCCAAACTAAACTCCCGGCTAGTGTTTTCTGACTAGTTCGACCCTTCTGGACACGTTGGTGCACTCAAAATGACTATTTGGTTGATAAAAATATAAATTACTTTTTAATCTAATTAATTTCATCCCTGACGCGATTGACACGCGCGTCCCAACTTAATTTTCCAAATTGTCGTATTTCTTCCTCGCGACAATTTTAATATTTTCAATACTCGTATATTACCATATATTCTCAGTAATATTTTATTCTGACATCATAATCAAATACCAATTCACATCTCGCTAGTATTTACCTCTAGATTAATTTCCAAATTAATTCTAATTTAATTCAATTAATCCATTAAATAAAAATCAATAAAATTACGGGGAATTACATAATTCCCCTCTAATAACAGAATTTCGTCCTGAAATTCGGAACTAAATAATACCTGGTAAAAATAACTCCGGATAACGCTCGCGCATCTCATCCTCGCGCTCCCATGTGGACTCCTCGGCATTATGATGCCGCCACTGAACACGTACTAATGGTACTATCTTCGACCTCAGTTTCCTCTCGCTGCGGTTCAGAATGGAAATTGGCCCCTACTCGTAGGAACTATCGGGCTGTAGATCAATGTCATCTAAAGCAATGTTAGTATGGGCCAAATCATCCCTAAGATCTCTCGTTAGCGAGGGAATATGGAACACGTCATGAATCCTATGCAAGTGCTCCGATAACCCAAGTCTATATGCTACTAGTCCAATCCGCTCGATAATAGGAAATGGCCCCACATATCTTGGTGCCAGTTTCCCCTTCTTCCCAAAATGCATAATCCCCTTCATCGGAGATACTCTGAGTAAAACCTGGTCCCCCACCTTGAATTCTCTGAAGAAACTCTTGGCATTAACATAGCTCTTATGTCGGTCCTGAGCTACCCGAATATGGCTCCGTATCATCTTTATCCTTGCCGAAGTATCCTGAATCACTTCCGTCCCAAGGAGTTTGTTATCCCCCACCTCTAACCAACATGCTAGGGAACGACAAGGTCTACCATACAACGCCTTGAATGGAGCCATGCCAATGGTGAACTGATAGGGGTTATTATAGGAAAACTCCACTAATCCACCTCTAAAGTCTAGGATGCACATACGCAACATGTCCTCTAACATCTGGTTCGTCCGCTCGGTTTGTCCATCTGTCTGCGGGAGATATGCCGTGCTCAATCTCAACTCCGTACCCATGGCCTCCTGGAAACTCTCCCAAAATCGTGAAATAAATATCTTGTCTCGGTCAGACACTATATTGAGAGGTACCCCGTGAAGTCTCACTATCTCCACTATGAAAATCTGGGCATATTGTCCCGTAGTGTAGTCTGTCCGGGACGGCAAAAAATGAGAAACTTTGGTTAGACGATCCACGATTACCCATATGGAGTCGTGACCCCTCTGTAACGTAGGTAACCCCGTGATGAAATCCATGGAAATGCTCTCCCATTTCCATATAGGGACCTCTAATGGCTGTAGAAGTCCTTCCGGTCTCTGATGGTCCACCTTTACTAGCTGACAAGTGGCACATTTAGAAACGAACTCGAAAATATCCCTCTTCATCCCGCTCCACCAGTATTGTCGCCTTATGTCCTAGTACATCTTATCCCCGCCAGGATGTACTGCGAATCGCAAACCGTACGACTCTGACATTACCTCGTGCCCCAAGTCTTCCCCTTCTGGAACAACCAGTCTCCCATTGAAGCGTAAGCCCCCATCTAAACTAATGGTATAGGACTCGGCTCCCTCTGCTAGTCATCGAACTATCTGCTCTTGACAGAACGAGTCTTTTGCCTGGGCCTGTATCACTCTCACAACAATCTGAGGCGTAACGGTCATCACAGATATGAATGATCGGGCCACTGCATCCTGGTGTCCCAACTCCTTCCACTTTTCTTTCCACACTTCGGCCACCTCACCTACTGGTCTACGGCTCAACGCGTCTGCTATCACGTTAGCCTTCCCTGGGTGATATTGGATATCGAACTGATAACCCTTCATGAATTCAAACCACCTACGTTGACGCATATTCAGTTATTTCTGCGTGAAGAGGTACTGTAGAGACTTGTGGTCCGTGAACAAACGAAATTTCTCTCCCAGGAGATAATGTCTCTAAATCTGAAGGGTAAATACGACTGTCGCTAACTCCAAGTCGTGGGTGGGGTAATTCTTCTCGTGAGACTTGAGCTTACGGGAAGCATAAGCTACAGCCTGACCCTCATGTTGCATTACACCTCCAAGTCCTTGTAGGGATGCATCGGTGTAGACTAGATACTCAACTCCCGATTTGGGCAAAGCTAACACTGGCGCTGAGGTTAACTTGTCCTTCAACTCATCGAATGCCAGCTGACAGACATCGCTCCAGATGAATGGCACACCTTTGCGAGTCAGGTGGGTCAAAGGACCCACTATTTTTTAGAAGCCACGAATAAACCTCCTGTAGTATCCTGCTAGGCCCAAGAAACTACGTATCTCAGTCAATGTTGTGGGCTGTCCCAACTCCCACACCGCTGATACCTTCCCCGGATCAACAGATATTCCCCTGTCTGAAATGATGTGCCCCAAAAATTGAACCTCCTTCAGCCAAAACCCACACTTCTCGTACTTTGCATATAGCTCGTTCTGACGCAGCGTCTGCAAAACCTGTCTCAAGTGCTTGGCGTGTTCCTCCTCTGTCTGGGAGTAAACTAGAATGTCATCAATAAAGACGATGACGAACTGGTCTAGGAACTCTCTGAACACCCTATTCATTAAGTTCATAAATACGACTGGAGTGTTGGTTAGACCAAAGGGCATAACCCGAAACTCGTAGGAACCATATCTCGTCAGGAAGGCAGTCTTCGCAACGTCTTGCTCCCTGAAACGCAACTGATGGTATCCCGATCGCAAGTCGATCTTTGAGAAGAAGGATGTTCCTCTTAATTGGTCAAATAAGTCATCGATTCGCGGCAACGGATATTTGTTCCGTATCGTGACTTTATTCAACTCCCGGTAATCTACACATAACCTCAACGATCCATTTCTCTTCTTCACGAACAGTACAGGGGCACCGCATGGCGAGGTACTCCTACGTATAAACCCCTGACACAACAGTTGCTCTATCTGATCTCGTAACTCCCTCATCTCTGCTGGAGCCATACGGTAAGGCGTGCGAGCTATTGGCCGAGTGCCCGACATCAGATCGACAACAAAGTCTATCTCCCTACTAGGCGGTAACCCCGGAATATCCTAAAATACATCAGCGAACTCATTAATAACGGGAATCGAATCGAGTGGTATTACCACTTCCTTAGAGGTCTCCTCCTCTATATAATACAAGTGAGTGGACGATCCTCCCTCAGGACGAGGCATCGCCACTAAGAACATCTCCTGCCCTGGTATGGTAAAAATAATACTCCTGCTAAAATAATCAATCATGGCTCGATACACAACTAGCCAATCCATACCAACGATCGCATCGTACTCAGTTATATCTAATACTAACATATCAGCAGGCAAAGTAAACCTCCCAATCTCTATACCCACACCTCTACAAATAAGAGAAATCACAGAACCCCTACTCAACGGTGAATCTAAGCAAGTAATCGTGCTCTTTGCAGTGCCTAATAACCTTATAATGCATGAAAATTCCATGACAATGAAACAGTGTGTGGCTCCCGTATCAAATAAAATACGCCCCATAGTGCCCTGGATAGAGAACATACCCTCAATAGTAGGTGGATCCTATGCGACTGCGACCTCCTGGAGCTGATAAACTCACCCATACTGAAGTTGTCCTTGCTGAACTGGGACTGCTGGGATAGGTGGAAAAGTTGGCATCTGCGGTGGTGATGGGAGAGCTGCGGGAAATATAGGCCTCTAGGGCTCATGTTGAGCCCCCTGCTGCTGCTGCTGTGGGGTCCTGCCCTTATCAAGATACTCCTGGCGCTTATGGACAATCTTGCCACAAATCAAACATTTCCTCGGAAAGTTTCCACCTCTCTGACCCTGATGACCATTGCCATTCCTCTACTGGCCTTGTTGAAACTGCTGTTGTTGGCCATGCTGACTCTGTTGACCCTGATGGCCGTGTTGACCCTACTGGCCATGAGGAAAACCTCCCTAACTATTTCTGAAACCTCCAGATCGAAATCTCTTAGAATCCCTCTGCTGGGAACTCTGATCACCCTGCCTGTGCTGACCCTGAACTGATTGTGCCCCGTTGGCACCATTTCCCCCTGTCCTGCCCTGATTGCTAGACTCTCCTAATCGCTTACTCTCTGATAAGTGAAAGCGGTGGTCCTGGCAGTGAAGCAGCGCCGCATTAACCACATCAGAATAAGTGGCTAACGAGAGATTTCGCAGTAAATGCTGACAAATCCTCCAAGTCAACCCATCCATGAACTTCTGTATCTTCTTCTCCTCTGTCGGAATCTCATCGGGGACGATGTTCAAGAGATTTGTGAACACGGCCTCATATTCAACAACTTTCCTCCCCTCCTGTTTGAGGTTCATCAATTTTCTCCTCATCTTGGTGTGAACGGCTGAGGGAAAATACTTGCGGTCGAACCGCACACAGAACTCCTGAATAGTAAGAACATCCCTCTCCTTCGCGGTGGTAACGAACTCCCACCACTGCAACGCTGACCCTACCAGCTTAAAAGTAGCCAGTATCTGCCTCTGTACATCCGTACACTCGTACATCCTCAAGTGTCTTTGGATGTCCTTCTTCCATTGACTGGACACAACGACATCGGAGCTACCTGCAAACTCGCAAACTCCGGAGGGTGTGCCTTATGAAAAGCATCATGAACACGTTCCCAAGAAGATGGAAATGCATGAGCCTATACTGGTGCTGCTACCGGCGCCTGAGGCGGTGCCTGCTGCACAACTGCTAGAGCGGCATTTACCACTTGATGGCATTCATGGTGCCCTGAACTGGGGCAGGCTGTGGCTCAGGCTGAGAATCCCTGGGAACTCGCTGTGCACATCATGGAGGCATCTAAAATAAAAGAGAAGTCGTATAAGTCTACAGTTATTATCTCAAAATAGCTGAAGAGCGTACGATACACAAAAGAGTACAATAATCCTAAAATATAGGGCTCTACATAAAAGAACGCTCAGCGAAAACATAATAAGCCGTACAGATCCTAAAGACAGTAGAACCTGATGTTCTGATACCACCTGTGACACCCTGACTAATTAAATACCGGGTAGCTACTCCTTTATTCAAATTAATACAAAATGTCAAGTTGGTTCAGTTCATAGCATCACTGTCGAAAACGTTTATTTAAATATTTACTAGCCACCTAATATTTTAAAAAGTGAGATGTCAATTTTAATTTACTTAGATTAACATGCAACCAATTAAATTATGAGCTAAAGGTAACACAATCATATCACAGTCACAATAGAAAAATAATGGAATAAAATGAGTCTGGAGGAACACTCCTCTGAATAATCCGAATACTGAATAAAACCAAATACAAAGTCTGAATAAATAAATTAATTAACTCCAACACTGAAATAAACTGAGTATGATAAAACTGTCTCTAAAAGAAGTGGGGCGACATGCCCTAACAACTGAAGAAAAATTGAAATGGAATCAATGTAGAAAGTGGAGGCGTCTACAATTGAGGTCCTGTAACTCAGTAGCTACAGCACGTCACTGGAATGGAACTCCTAAGCTTGGCGTCCCTGTGGCCTAAAAGGTTTTTACAAGAAAATAGATTTGAAAGCAAACGTCTTAGAGCCCGATTGTGAAAACAGTTTAAAATATAGCAAGTGTTTAATATCATTAAACAGTGAATATAAAATACATGATAGTGCGTGCACTTATGAGTTCCTCACCTCTCAACTAATAGTACACTCCTAACGTACCCGTACCCGCTCTAGTTATTCCACTATCTAACTAGTCATATCCATAACCTGACTTTACTTTACAATTCAAACTTCAATTCCCGACATCTTAATATAAACTGAGAGTCTTACTTTTATTACTCAGAATTAGTTATAAGAATTACTAAAAATTTTCCATTTTTAACTCTACTAAAAAAAATGTCACAATAATTCACAATCATACATTAATAAAAGTCCATTTCAATTACCAGTATATTAATCTCATCATAAATATACAATAAGATCACCCCTAGGCTAAGCTGCGGTGCACACATACTCTACTTCGAATCTCGGTACATCACGTACATGAGGACCACGTATTCTGAATCTCTTAGGAACCGTTTCAATAAGCATCAATCACACATAATGGAGGCGAACATAGCTCACATACCCATGGGTCACACATATACCTACGCTCCCATGGTCAGCTGACTTATTAACTCACCAATAAGCCATTCTCTGACCTATGTCCTTGAGGTACCAATCTAAATCCCCCCATAGGCACACAAAGATTAGATGGCCCTGATCGAAAGCCGACCTCCCGTGATAGCAAGTATGGTAGGTATGTTATACACATATAAGTCCATACACTAAGCATTCACACATCTTAGATATCTTATAATAATAATAGAGGTATATTTTATATTCTTATACCGTCATTAAATGTTGTGCATTTACAAGTCCCCGGATAATATACAATATAGATCGCCAACACTTCTCACGTCGCAAATTTAAGTACTTATAACCTAACTCGTAGAAGTTACCAGGCCTTTATATAATTTCAGATTTTAATCCTCGACGTACTCCAATCTCACAATTATACCCACTAATCAGCAAGGAAAGAATCACACTTAATTAAATAAACCTACGAAAAGTTCGAAACTAAAATCGGCCAAACAAGGGCATTCTGTCAACTCGTTAGAAATCTCGTTCAAACGAGGTGGTTCGAACGAGTGTCATTCGAACGAAGGGATTCGAACGAACTCGTTAAAAGGGTTACTGGAATCTCGTTAGAAGCTCATTCGAACGAGGTCGTTCAAACGACCTGGGTTGGTCTTCTAACGAGATGGCAGAGAATGCCTAGAATTTCACCAACTTCGTTTTTCACCAAATTCATTTCTCCAAATCCATCCTAAGTTCGTACCAATTAGGTTTTTATATCTTTAAACTACTCTAAGTCACCCTAGGACACTTCTTAACATATTTTTGGGGTCAAATCTTACTAATCAACATGTAATAACTATAAATTCCCAAATCTTGCTCCAAACCCTATGAACATGAACCCAGAATTTTATTGTACATAAATACTCATCATAAATCCGTTTTCAAAACATAAAAGTTAAGTTTTGGGTACCAATTTCGTCCATAATCATTCTACATGCAATCCCTAACCAAAGTTAAGAGTTTCTACAACAATCCCATTGGGATTTCATCAAAACTTTCAAAGCATATAAAGTTTCTACACTAAATATGGAGGAAATATTCATTGCAATAAATGACATCAAATCACTTGCCTTAGGTTTCTTCTTCATATTTGTAGTCGGTGATTATAGGTTGATTCTCTCCTCTTTCTTGTCACAAATCCTTCCTGAATGGTGGTGATGGTTGATGGTTTTGGTTTGGACCTCTTGTAACCTCTCTCCAACTTCTCTCCAAACCCCCGTAGCCCACTCTCTTGTCTTTTGCTGATAATGTCCTTAGTGGCCTCTTTAATAATATATAATTAAACTCTAAAATTCGTGGGTTTTAATTCCTCAATTTCTAAAATTAGCAAAATACCCTTATGGGTTGCCGGTTTGGCCTAAAAATGCCCCGGGACACAAACTAAACTTCCGACTAGTGTTTTCTGACTATTTCGACCCTTCCGGACACGTTGGCGCACTCAAAATTACTATTTGGTTGATAAAAATATAAATTACTTTTTAATCTAATTAATTTCATTCCTGACGCGACTGACACGCGCGTCCCAACTTAATTTTCCAAATTGTCGTATTTCTGCCTCGCGACAATTTTAATATTTTCAATACTCATATATTACCATATATTCTCAGTAATTTTTTATTATAACATCATAATCAAATACCCATTCACATCTCGCTAGTATTTACCTCCGGATTAATTTCCAAATTAATTCTCATTTAATTCAATTAATCCATTAAATAAAAATCAATAAATATACGGGGTATTATACAAGATACTCAAAATCATCGTTTATTTCATTGAAAGAGTCTACAGGAAATATAGAAGTGAGGGCTTCATCAAAGGAGTTCTCTTTCATAATTACATCAGAAATAGGAGAAAAAAATAGTAGTCTCGGGCGTCTCTTTGAGGGAATGGACGGTAAGGTCCAGGTTAACTTGAGTGGGCTGAACAGGAATGGCATGCCAGTTGAGAAGGGTGCATTAGCAATAGTGGTCTTCTTGGATGGATCAGAAAGTGAGGTTTCCTTGCGGATCATACAGAGAACCAACCCAAGTGTGTGCAGGTCGAACGACTCATCGGTATCACTATCCCCAGAATTTTCAGTGTTTTCCATGTCTTTGTCTCTTGGAGGATCTACCTTATATTTCTACCCTTCATCCCTGATGTTGTAATTCTTAAAGAATATTTGTATCCCTGGTTTCTTCTTTTTGTCAGGAGGGTAAGACCACAATTCAAAGAACCCATAAAAGGGGAAAATCCTCACCCTTCGATTCATTGTTTGAGCTATCAAAATCATCACCCCACTTGGTGTCAGTGATATCATATTTCCAAGAGTAGTCAATGCACGCAACAACCTCCACGACTTCATTATATAGACCTTCCAACTCAGTGGGGGAAGTGGTGGAATGAAGGGACTATGCTCCCTTGAAGTTTCAGCATAGTAAGCAACTCGGAGACACTCCATATCTCTCTCTTCAAGGGGAATATATTTGACATAACTTGCACAATGTCATCTATGTTGAATTCTTCCACGGGCACAACCCATTCATCAGATTCTTAAGCCCACCTCCTGCCTTTCATAAATAAATCATTGATATTCTCATATTCAATTATATTTTTTAGGGCAATTTCAGCCCGAACTTTTGAAGCTAATCGAGAACCATAGGCAGTTCCACGGCTCCCCATTTTGAATGGGATACGAATAACAATGCAGGCTCAAGTGAGGAGTGACAAATCTTGATTGGCAGAGCTTGTATGATGCAGTATAAAGGAAGGGCAAACTTTGAGGGTTTTTTGGTGAGATGGTAGGTAGATCGGGTGCTTCAGTGGGTTTGATTCTGGTTAACGGGTGAAATTCGAGATCTTCTTCTTAAAGGTTATCAACCTTAGCAATGAGATGGGCAAGGATGGTCATCAGATCGTGTTCAGAATTTGCAACCTAGTTTTTATTCTCCATGAAGAACCTTCGGAGGGATAACTCGAACTCGGTGGAAGCTAATAAAGAATCAGTAGAGCTTTGGGGTGGTTTGAAAGAAGATAGGAGTTAATCGGGAGCCAGGCTAAAAAATTAAGGCATGTTGTTACACGTGAGAGGAAAAATGATTTTGGATTTATTTTGAGGGAATGAGGAATTGTTTTGGTATTTTGTTTTTCTTTTTAAAAAGGAAAAAATATTTTCAGTATTTTTTTAAAATAGGGAAAAAAGGAAAATCCTCATAATGGTTACTATTATTAGGTTCCACTTGTATTATATTTTTACTAAGATGCATAAACAAAAGGCCGAACAGGACCCAGGCCTGGGGAAAAGATATGGTACAAGATGCAAGACACAATTTGATATGTTCTAGACTCACGGACTGGCTCTTCTTTTAAAAATGGGCAAAATAGCAACAAAATTCAAACGGTAAGGCGACCCAAAATTTAGGCAGAGTTTCGTGTTATAACCAGCAAAATAGGTATGAGTGTCCTAAGGTAGATGCCTATATGAAATTGATGCAATTGATGGGTCAGAGGAAAGGTTCCCCCCGTTGGTATGACTTCCACGATATACCTCTTGCCTATAAGGGCAATCATTTATTGGTACGTATGGAAAAACCATTTAATATAACTGAGTGTACATGAATTGCCTCTCGATATACCTCGTGGAGATAGTACGTGTGAGATCAAATTCAATAAACTCGATGTACATAAACGAGTTCCTAGCTATATACCTCCCCTCGTGAGTTCGGTAAAGCGGTAACATGTGGGGGGAACTGTTCGATATACGTCGGAAGTACGAGGCCAGTGGAAGGTGGGAATCATATCGCTTAAGTTAACCGCGCCCTGCAGGACCGACACCTATCACGAAGTGACCCCACAATACGGGATAAAATTTTGGTCAATATTGCAATGCTCATGTGATGTAGTGTGCAAGAATGCATGTCTTAATTAGTATTTTATATAGAGTTTTATCTATGCTAAATAAGATAAGTATTACCATTATGAGGGAGAATATACAAGTATCATGTGATAAAGGGGATAAACATGGAGAGTACAACTAGTAAGTATGTACATGGAGCATGGAGACTATACAAAGCATGGTGATATATAAAAAGTGTGAGGCGTGTGGATATACACAAGTGGCTGAAAAATATGTGCAAAGTTGGAGAGTGACAAGTGAATAGTATGAGTGAAGAGAGCATGTGGATATATAAATGTGGAAGTGCGTACTAGTGAGACTAAGCATAGATATCTACAAGGGATGCGTGAAATGTGTGAGTAAGCTTATAAGTAAGAAGAATGTGAGAGTGTGTTCTAGTGTGGCTAAATATGAATATTTACAAGTTGTGTGTGAAACACGTGAGTAAGAGTGAGACTATATACGAGTGAAAGGTATTTGAGAGTGAAACATGGTGAATATATACAAGTGAGTAAAGAGTGAAGCATGTGTAAAGAGTGAAACATGTTACCAGAATATAATATATACATGGGATGAGAAAAAAGCATAGTAGAGAGAAAGATATAAACATCATGATATAAACAAGGCATATATACAATATGTAAGTATGAGGGTAAGGAGAACATACAAGTGGAGGCATATGTACGCATATAGAAAAGTAAAGAGAGAGGAGAGTAAAGGAAAAAATTGAAAATAGAGTTTAGTCCTCCAAAAATAGTCCCCATCGGATTTTCCACTAAGGCCATCCGGGTCAAATTCCTCCGAAGCGGGCCGGCCAAAAATTGGAGAGGGGTGAAAATAGGAGAAATCTCTCTCTCTGTATGTGTGGGGATTCGAGGATAAATGAGTCCTCTCTTCACCACTCGCGCCGGTCTTCGGGGGCGGCCTCAGATATAAACCGGTCGTCCTCAAAAGGGGAGAAAATGTAAAAATGGAGTCGCCAACCTATTTTGCTCAAAATAGGCAATGGAAATGTAGTTACCCCGAACTAAATGAATCAAGGGCCCAGGGACTAAGTTACGGAATGGAAAGGTGTTTGGCACTCAATTCACCCTTTCGGTCTCTCAATGGATATGAAAATATTCTTTTTTTCTCTCCAAAATGTGGTACGTGTGTATGCGTATGCGTATGCGGTGTGAATAATAGAGAGAAATTATCTGACTCTTGTCATAGGAAGCACGGAGAAGAATAATCCTAAGGAGTGTACAAGAGAAATAAATAAAAATATAATGTGAGTGTCCTTCAATTCACAAATCACTATGAAGAGGTGAGCGCGTATATCAAGCGAAACACGAATATGTAAGATTACGCGTATTCGCAATATTACTAAATACAAGAAAACATAAAATGACTAAATGATAAAATAGGACTCAAATCCCAAGAGTGGCTCGGGACGCCTACGTAGCCCAAAGGACATTAAAATCCATGTAGTTCGATAACACACAAGGGTGGGGTTTAATCCATAAATCATAAGTTAGAACTTTCTTTAGTTTGTTTTTAGAAAATGTGCACAAGTATAGGGAGTGTGAAAAATGAGGAAATTCTAATTTAGGGTTTATAGGAAAACTCTCCTTTTGGCTTTCTTAGATTTTTTGAAAATAACATTTGTTTGTACTAAATAATAAAAAGTGAGATTAGTTTGGGGAATGAATAAATGAAATAAAGATATATATATTGAAAGTGGAAAGAAAAGTGAAAAACTACTACTAAATGAGTGAGTTGTAAATGAATAGGGTAGACTTTCTAGAGAACTTTAACTATGACTTTTACAATAATAGGAGGATGATTTTAGTGTGGTTGGATGGTGGTGAGGTAAGAATGAAAAGTAGGGTGAAAAATGGATGAGAATGATGTAAGAAAATTGAGAGAATGTTTTAGAAAAATAAAACTTTAGCACACTGATTTCATGGGGAATGTTTTAACTTCATAAAGGGGCCCCTCGGAAATGAGGTCATGGTTTAAAAACAATTAGAATTTCAAGGGGGTGCCATCGGCATGGACCCTGGCCTACCTATTGACATAGCCCTTCCTTGTTGGCAAACGAAAGTACAGCCTGTCTATAGGCACGAGGTCTATAGGCCGTCGGGAACATACGTTTTTAGAAAAATTGGCATAAAATGCAAAACCTAAGTCCAAATAGTGCATGGCCAGGACTATTGGAAAGGGTATTCAGAGATCTACAAGAATCCATTGATCCACTCCTAGGTTCGAGAGTTGACCTAAGTCAAACGAGGCTCAGAATCATCTGATAGTCTCTAAATAAGGGGTTCTCTGAGTAAAAAGGAAAGTATGAGCAAACTGTGAGGCCGATTCGCGCACGATATGGACCGTTGTCAAGGGGATTCAGAGCCCTTTAAGATTTCAATGAGCTTCACACGGTTTGGAGAGTTACCAAGGTCAAACGGGGATCAAAATTATTCAGTGGCCTCTTGTAAGGACCAAATTTCCAATTGAGTCTTAAAGTAGTTTTGACTAAATCTCTAAACAAAACACGTTTGAGTAATAGGTAGATTTTTATTTCTCGATCACTACGAGACTATGACTTGTCAAAGATTAAATGAAGACGTTACGACAAAGATATAAGGAATTAATCATGCAGAAATTTAATTGGTGCAATTTCTCGTCTTCAAGGTTTAATTGCATTCCGAGATCACACAGGTATGAATGCATAATGTTAATGAAACTCAAAATTTTATTTTATAAAAATAAGGATGTTATTTTTAAGAAAATATTTTTAAAAATGTTTTATTTGTTTACACTTAGTTTTATCAAATATGGACGGATTAGAGTTGGATAAGAGTTGGTTTTAAGTAAAACTCTGTTTATGAATATAGTTTAATTAAAACTCTAATCTGATGATGTCGTTCAAACGACACTTGATGTCGTTCGAACGAGACCTGATGTCGTTTGAACGACACATTGACTTGCTCAAACGAGATCTGGCACCGCCTCAAAATTGTTATAAATAGAGGTGTGTTCCAGTTTTTTAAAAGTGTGTGCAAAACATAAACAGTATTCAAATAGTAAGTGATTCTGCAATTATTTTCTCAAGTTTCAAAGCTTAAACACATCCTTAGAGTTTACAAAGATCTGAGTTATCATTACCATATGTTTATGTGATCTTTGTTGCACCAAGTTGGGTTTGTTCATCACTTGACCATTGTTGGTTTTGCGGTGGAGAAGCGAAGAAGGGTACTTTTTGTGTTCAACATCGTAGATGATATAAGGCCGCATTGGTGGATACCGAGGCATTCGTTGAGGCGACTGCTATGGACGAGCATCATGGAAGAAGGTTACTTTCTGCATGGGCATTGTGAAGATCGGTAGAAGATTAGAGGAGCTTCAAGTCTCGTGGGTGGATCGAGTCATTGTATAAGACTACCGTCTGACTTTGTAAAACCATTGTCATAGTGATTGTCTGGCCTGGGCTGTTCGAGGTTTTTCTCGATTGGGTTTTTCCTCGTATATCGGCGTTGTGATTATTGATTTACTTTATTTTACTTGCTTTAATAACTGATTTCATTCTTAGGGTTAAACAAGATAAAATATAGTTAAGTTAATTTGCGTCACAACTTGGTTTGATAAAATTAAAAAGTGTTTTTCAAAAGAGAAAATTAGTTTGTATTCATCCTTAACTTAATTTCGCTCAAGGTAAATGTTTTGTTGAAAGTTATATTTTGGGGACCTATAAACTGGTATCAGAGCTAGAAATACATTTTTATTGTACTTGATCCCTTTTTGCTTGTAAGGATGAACTTTGGAGGTGATGATAGTTTTCGCACTCCTGTTTTTTATGGCACTAATTATGGGCATTGGAAAATGCGAATGAGAACTGCTTTAAAATCTATTGATGAGCGTGTTTGGTTAGCGATTGAAAAAGGTTAGACACCACCTGTCACACGAGAGGGTGAGTTCACTAGTTTGAAACCCGTTGAGTCATGGACTGATACTGAACATAGGCTTGCACTGTATAACTCTACAGGTATGCACGTTATTTCCTCACATGTCACACCTAAAGAGTATAATCGTGTCATGACTTGTAAAACTTCGAAAGAAGCTTGGGATACACTAGAACTCACTCACAAGGGCACGAGCACAGTTGGGGCGTTTAAGTTGCAAAATCCCACTACACAGTTTGAGACAATTAAGATGTTAGAGAATGAGACGTTCGATGAGTTTTATACTAGGTTGTCCACTATTGTTAATGCGTCGTTTAACCTAGGTGAGAAGATTTCCGATAACCGAGTGATTAAGAAAATTTTGAGATCGTTACCGAGTAGGCTTGATGCGAAAGTGACCATTATGAATTCCCTTACTATGCTTAACTCGTCGAAACTGGAAGAGATCGCAGGTGACCTGTAAACCTATGAACTCGGTGTGTTTACCTCCAAGCAAGTGCCAAAGAAAGAAAATGGCATTGCTTTGAAAGCCCCGAAGGAGGAAACTAAAGTTTCGAATGACGATTCTGATTCCGACTTTGAGGATGTCGTCTTGTTGGCAAGAAAGTTCAAGAAGTTTCTTCAAATTCATAAGCAATCAAAAGATGCCAAAAATTTTGAGAAATTCAAGAACAAGGGAGACTCCACCCCTAAGGATAATAGTGAGAAACCTAAAAGAGATGAGTCTGATAGGTGTTTTGGGTGCGAGGGGTATGGTCACAAAGTAGTTGAGTGTCCCACTAGACTTAAGAAAAAGAAAAATAAACCGATATCATACAACGCCACCATAAGTGATAGTGAACCAGAAGAGGGAGAGGATTCCCCCATTGGGCGTAACTTTGTTGCGTTTATGGCATGTCATGTGAGCGATGGCGATATGTCTTCCCATGAGGATACTCATGTGCATGACACTTCCGAGGCTATTGAGAGTGCTTCCCGAGAGGGTGAGGGTGATGAGAGCGAGGATGAGGAGATCGACCTAGGAGAGTTGCAAGTTTCATTTCGAGAGTTGTTTGAGGAGACGGTGAAGGTGAAAAAGGCTAACTCTAAATTGCAAGCTAAGTTGAAAGAGCATGTCGTAGAAAATAATGATGCGTTAATTGAGGATCTTAGGGCACGGGAGAAGAAGCTTAGGGAGAAGCTAGAGTACGTCGATAAAGAGAGAGAGAGACTTAAAGGTTTGATGGAAGTGATGTAAAAGGAGTTGCTAGAGTTTGAGGAGTCTAGGCATCTAATTGAGTCTAGGATTAAGGAGTTGGAGGAGAGTTTGAGAGACTTGTCTAGAGTTAAGTTTGACTTGGAGGCTAGAAGTGATAAGTTGAATAGGATGCTAGGCTCCGTCCAAATTAAGAGAGATGGGGGTGGTATTGGCTTTGATGATCGTGTTGTTCCCATTCCCCTCGCACGTGTGAGAGAGCCATCTAGGAACGTTAGAAAAGGTCCACGTGTAGGTTACTTTCCATACCATCGCTACCCTTGAACGTTTTGCAGAAGGAAAGGTCACCTTAGAAAGTTTTTTTATGACCTTAGGAATGCTCCTCGAAAGTTTAGGAAGTTTAGGAATAAAGTTGCCCTGATTCCCCCCACCCCCATGCGTCGTTACACACCCACTGGGGTTAGGAAGTCAGATTTGGTAGCTTTAGGAATAAAACTTCATGGTTCTCATTTGGTTGCACTTGATTCTTTCCACGCTAAATCTAAAGGTTGAGTGTGTTACCATGTTTATCATTTTGTATTAGATTTTTCATTTATTGCATCTTATTTGAAAAATACAAAAATATTTTATTTTTGATATAGTTTTTTGAAAATTACAAAAAGCTTTTTGGTTTTAAAAATTTTGATAAAAACACAAAAAGATTTTGCTTTTATTTGAGTCAAAATATTTTGAAAAATCCAAAAATATTTTCGGTTTTGTTTTTGTGTCGTGAGTTAACATGTTTGATGTGGCATATTGGTGTGCTTGGACCCCCTTCCTTCCATTATCCATGTGGCTAGGACATTTGATCATTATTATTGATGCTTAGATTGATCTTAACCACTGTATTATGGGGTTGTTTCGAAGTTGATATGCGTTTTGATTCAACTTTGTATATATGCCATCTTTACACACATGCACAAGTTTATATGGATGTTTGACTATTCTTGCATATTTGAGTTTGGTAAGACGTTTTTATCTCAATTTTGTCATCTATGCGTAAGTAGACTTAAGGAGGTTGTGTGCATGTAATAACCATTTACCGTGAGAATAGTAATTGAAAATATGATGAATGTTCATGGGAAAGGGTTGTGAGAGTGTAAAATTGACTCGTCGTGAAAGTCACCGTTTAAAAGAGCCCGAAAAATCGTAAGGAAATAAAAAGGATCATATGCCAAAAATGGGCCAAATTAGTTTAGTTCATTACAAAGAAAATATGATATTACTGAGGGAGTTTAGATGGATTAAAAATTTTGAACGAGTTTGCACAAAAGAATCCTATAGTTAAAAATTCGTGTCATGACGCTATTGTTTGTAGAATCGTCGAAATTCCGGATTCGTGTGCCTGATGTTTTGTTTAGTTCATTAAGCTCACACTTAAATTCTCGCATATGGTTATGATAAAGTTTGATGATAGATTGCTATCAATTAGCTCTTCTTGATCGTTTCTATGTGTTGGAGTTGTGATTTATTTGTTGTAGTTCACACACATTCATTCCATGTTCATGTTTGAGCACGTCTGTATTATGTTATCATGTTACTCATATTTTTTTTTGAGTTTTTTTTTTGTATATCCACTATTTTGATACTGTTTCTCAGTTTTGAGCACCTTCTAGTAAGTTGTTTGTGGAGATATATTCACTGGGCAACAGTGTTTAATTTTCTGGGGAAACTGGGTAAAGTTGTTTATGTCATTCAAACGACATGTTGTTTCGTTTGGGCGATGTCGCATCTCATTCAAGCAACTTCCCTGGCTCGTTCGAACAACAGCCTGTTAGACCAGTTTGACTTTTCTGGTTGACTTTTTTTTTAGCACCCTGCTACTGTTTGATCAATATTTTGGTACTGGGTTTCTGTTTATGCTGTTTACTTTGATTGATTTGATATTTTCCTGCATTTAGTTCGTTTAATCACACCTACTTTGATTTATATAGTCTTTGTGTGATTCATTGTTTGTTAGCTACCGATTTGACATTGCTTGATCATTATTAGCTGATTGTTTCATGTTTATCTAGCATATTATGCATTGATTTAATCAAATTGATTGCTAGATTTATTTATCTTTTTCGGATTGTCTATTCGAGACAAAAAGGGGAAGAGATTTCTGTGATGTAGGGGGAGTTTTATTTTTTGTACTTGATATCCCGATTTATATGTTTTTCACATTTGCACATATTGGTATTATGTTTTGCTCACATAACAAATGATTCTGATTTGAGTTTTCGTATTGATTTATATCACTTGTTCCTCTATACGTCACTGGGTATTTGTCTGTTTAATGTGTGTAGTTATGCTTAAAGAGATTCGAGATTTCAAGTCTACATCAAATTTAGACATTCAAGACAGTTTCATGCTTATCGGTCCATTATTTATGAGTCTTATCCTGTACTGATGGTGTAATTTTATTTTTAGGTTTAATGGGATGGGATTTAGGTGTCATATGGCTTGACGTCCCGACTTAGGCATTTCACTGTTGGTTTTGTCCCGGAATAGTCAAAGGGGGAGATTTATAAGGACCAAATTTCCAATTGAGTCTTAATGTAGTTTTGACTTATTCTCGGAACAAGACACGTTTGAGTCATAGATAGATTTTTCTTGTCTGATTACTACGAGACTATGACTTGTTGAAGATTAAATGAAGAGGTTACGTCAAAGCTACAAGGAATTAATCATGCCAAAGTTTAATTGGTGCAATTTCTCGTCTTCAAGGTTTAATTGCATTTCGAGATCACACATGTATGAATGCATAATGTTAATGAAACTCGGAATTTTATTTTACAAAAATAAGGATGTTATTTTTAAGAAAATGTTTTTAAAAATCTTTTATTTGTTTACACTTCGTTTTATCGGATATGGACGGATTAGAGTTAGATAAGAGTTGGTTTTAAGTAAAACTCTGTTTACAAAGATGGTTTAATTAAAACTCTAATCCTACGACGTCGTTCAAACGACACTTGATGTCTTTCGAACGAGACCTGATGTCGTTTGAACGACACAGTGTCTCGTTCAAACGAGATCTGCCACCACCTCAAAATTGTTATAAATAGAGGTGTGTTCCAGTTTTCTAAAAGTGTGTGCAGAACGTAAACAGTGTTCAAACAGTACGTGATTATGCAATTATTTTCTGAGGTTTCAAATCTTAAACACATCCTTAGAGTTTACAAAGATCTGAGTTATCATTACCATATGTTTATGTGATCTTTGTTCACCCAAGTTGGGTTTGTTCATCACTTGAACATTGTTGGTTTTGCGGTGGAGAAGTGAAGAAGGGAACTTTCGTGTTCAACATCGTAGACGACACAAGGCCGTATCGGTGGATACCGAGGCATTCGTGGAGGCGACTGCTGTGGACGAGCATCATAGAAGAAGGTTACTTTCTGCGTGGGCATTGTGAAGATTGTTAGAAGATCATAGAAGCGTCAAGTCTCATGGGTGGATAGAGTCGTTGTATAAGACTATCGTCTAACTTTGTAAAACCATTGTCATAGTGATTTTCTGGCCTGAGCCGTTTGAGGTTTTTTCTCTATTGGGTTTTTCCTCGTACATCGGCGTTGTGAGTATTGCTTTACTTTATTTTACTTGCTTTAATCACTAGTTGCATGCTTAGGGTTAAACCATATAAAATCTGGTTAAGTTAATTTGTGTCACAACTTGGTTTGATAAAATTGAAAAGCGTTTTTCAAAAGAGAAAATTGGTTTGTATTAATCCTTAACTTAATTCCGCTCAAGCAAATTTTTTTGTTAAAAGTTATATTTTAGGGACTTACACCTCTGGATTAGGGTTTGGTGTAAAAAGACAAGTACGTGTGAACCATGATGCTGATTTACGAACAGTATGGACCGTTGGAAAGGGGGTGCAGAGACCTATGAGGTGTCAATGATATTCGCTCAATTTGGAGAGTTTTTCAAGGTCAAACGGAGCTCGTGAATGCCCAGTGGCCTCTAGATTAGGGATCGGAGTAAAAAGACAAGTACATGTGAACTGTGCGGTCGACTCACGCAAAGTATAAACTGTTGAAAAATATATTCAGAACCTTATGAGGTTTCAATGAATTTTTCTTGGTTTGGAGAGTTGACCAAGGTCAAATGGGGCTCAGGAGCACCTGGTTGAGCTAGATTAAGGTTTGGAGCAAGACTTAGGATCTTTTGGTGGGAGGAGAAGTATTAGGGACCTAAGGAGGTATTTAGGGGGTGACAGGATGGGGTGTCTACAATCATCGACTGAATCTTATTGGGTTGGCCTCAGTGCCTCTCTGATTGGCTATGAAGCCCAAGAACATCCCTTCTTTTACCCCCAAGACACATTTCGTCGGGTTGAGCTTTATATGGAGTTTCTCCAATTGGTCGAAAATCTACCCCAAGTCTCTAACATGGTCGAGGGCATTTTTACTCTTCGCCAGCATATCATTGACATATACCTCCATATTTTTGTTGATATGGTCTTCAAACACTTTGTTCTCCAACCTTTGATATGTAAACCCCAATGTTTTTTTATCCCAAATGGCATGACATTGTAGCAATAGGTACCTCGGCTGGTGATGAATGAAGTCTTCTCCCGATCTTCTGGCTTCATCTTAATCTGATTATACCATGAATAAGCATCCATGAAACTGAGCAACTCATACCTTGAAGTATCATTAACCAACTATATTTTTTGAAATCCTTATATATTTTTTACATACATTTGAAATTACGGACAAATTTTCAATAATCTATAGAGTTCCGAAGAGAGTTGTATATATATTTTTTCTTCCATATAAACGCTCCCTATTGTATATATCCATCTTTGAGCAATGATATGGTCCTTCAAATGGTCAAATGATGTGCCTTGTATTAAGAAGTTTATATTCTTTTCTTGTTCACTTTTCTTTCTTTATTTTTGTATTCCAAATTGATCATTGCATTCTAAATACTCTCGTGATAGCAACTTGTGAGGTTGTTAACAATACGTTGTAGCTAGAGATCACGTGTACTATCAAACTTTGCATGTGTAATTTGTAAGGACACAAATTTCCAATTGAGTCCATGTATAGTGTTGGCTCAATTCCGGACAAAAACATTTATTCATAGGATAATATGTAATTGTAATACTCTCAAGCCTATGTAGTGTTTGTTGAAGACGTAGCGGCAAAGAGTATAAAGCCTCATCAAATATGCCGGTTTGCGTGCCTCGTTTCTACGTCATCAACTATGGTTTCATGCTCCCAAGGTATGAATGCAATATTATATATATAGGAGCTTGGAACAAGTTTATTGGGTGTTAGGTTTAATAAAAACAGTGTTTTATTTTCAGAAAAATTTAAGTAGAACTTTAAAAATAAAGAATATAAAGTTTCTGGGCCAAAATCAAATTTTATAAAAATTTTGGAAGTCGTTCGATATGTCGTTCGAACGAGTTTTTTCGTTCGAACCAGATGTCGTTCGAACAAACCTGCCAACGAGTTCCCACCAAGGTATACTGGTCCGTCGTTCGAAATGTCGTTCGAACGAGAATGTTCGTTCTAATGAGATTTCCAACGAGTTTCTAACGAGTCCATACTGGAGCGTCGTTAGAAGTCTCGTTCGAACGAGATTTCGTTCGAACGAAATGTCGTTCGAACGAGATGCTAGGCAGGAACAGTTGTTGGCAGTTTTTTTGGCAGTTTTGCACCCACTTTCCCACTAAGTTTGTAACCAACTTTTTCAGACTTTAATATGTGCGGGAATCACTTTTGACAAGGAATCTTTTTCATATCATACAAACTCTTAGAGAGTGTTTTGAGAGCAAAATTAAAAAGAAAAAAAGATCAAGTTTTGAGTGAGATTTTCAAAAAGAAATTTACTTTAGGTTTTACACCCATATTGTTTATCCAAGTTCTTATATACATATCAAATTGCTTGGAGTTTGGCACCGGTTTTCTCTACCGAATTCAAGAAGAGAAGTTTTAGGTTTTGCTTCTACCTCCCACGAAGAAAGAAGAAGTGTTTCTCATGTTGAATTACCCACACGGAGAAAGGCTCCATGTTTGGGTGACGGTGACCATATGAAGTCCTATCGGTGGATTCCGAGACCGCGGTGGTGTTCCAAGGTTATTCGCTAGGAAGAGGTGTCTACAAGAAGAAGCGTCAAGGCTTGAGAGGGATCGAGTCGTGTGTTGTAAGTCTTTTGTCTTGTACTTGTAATTTCGTATCTAGTGGATTCGTGGCTAGGGCCGTCCGAGGTTGTTTCCCGTCTTGGGTTTTTCCTCGTACATCGCGGCGTAGTGTGATTGATTTATTTTATCTTGCATAATAATTTAGAACGCATGCTTAGGATAATTCAAGATAAAATTTGGTTTAATTTATCACACTCAATTTAAATTGGACTTAAATTGAATTTTGGGTAAAGTTTATTTAATTTAAGTCTTGTACTAAAAATTATGACTTAGGCAAATTCTAGGACTTGAGTTGAATTAATTGGTTTAAGTGAAATTAATAATATTTGTGTGTTTTGTTTAATTTCACTCGGTTTAAGTTTAATTTGTTTAAAGAAAATTAAAACATGGTAATTATTTGTTCTGTTGAACCATAACATCCTTTTACGCTTCCGCATCATCTCGAGTTTATTTAAAAGGAAATTATATTTGATTGAGAGAATTCAAATCCGGGGTTCCGCACTTTTACAAATTGGTATCAGAGCCAAAAACGATAAAATATTTCGTTAAGATCCTTTAAATTTTTTGGCTAAAATGGAATTTTCTCCATTTTCAAAATTTTCTATTTTTGATTGTTCAAACTATGCGTATTGGAAAGCGCGCATGAAATCGGCACTAAAATCTATTGACGAGAGAGTTTGGATGTCTGTTGTTAACGGGTGGTCCCCATCAACTTATTTAGTTGAAAATGAACGTGTTATCAAACCCGCCGATAGATGGACTGAAAATGAGTTTAAACTTGCTAATTTTAATTCCCGAGGTTTAAATGCCTTGTTTAGCTGTCACACCGGATGAATTTCGACGTATTATGACGTGTGAAACCGCTAAAGAAGCTTGGGATATTTTACAATTAACTCATGAAGGAACTAGTGTCGTTAAAGCTTCAAAACTCCAAAACCTCACCACTCAATTTGGAACTATCAAAATGAATGAAAAGGAAACTTTTGATGAATTTTATGCTAGACTTTCTGATATTGTCAATTCATCTTTTAACTTGGGAGAGAAAATACCTGACGACCGTGTTGTAAAGAAAATTTTAAGGTCCCTACCCGATAGATTTATTCCAAAAGTGACCGTTTTAAATTCTTTACCCACTTTAGCCTCTACGAAATTAGAAGAGCTTGTAGGTGATTTACAAACCTATGAACTAGATATGTTTCCCTCTAAAACTGAAAAGAAAATTGAAAAGGGCGTTGCTTTAAAAGCTCGAAAAGAGGTCAAACAAGTAGTAGAGAGCGAGAGTGATAGTGACTCAGAAGACATGGCTTTGTTTGCACGTAAATTTAGAAAATTTCTTAAAATTAACAAAGATAAATTTAAAAATGATTTTAAGAAATTTGAGTCTTCTAAGCATGACAAGAACGAGAAGATTTCTAAAGCGGAGAAGATTCCTAAAGCCGAAAAGATCCCTAAATCTAGTAATGAACATTTAGATAGGGATGAGTCCAATAAGTGTTTTGGTTGTGAAGGTTATGGCCATAGGGCTTATGAGGGCCCCACTAAACTAAGAAAAGAGGGTAAGTGACCCATTTCATATAATGCGACCCTTAGTGATAGTGATAAGGAAGAGAAGCCCGATTCCCCCACTAAGAAAAATTTTGTGGCTTTTATGGCTAGTCATGTGAGTGATAGTGAGAACTCATCGATTGATGAAACCTTAACACATGACACTTCCAAGGTCATTGTTTATAATTCTCTTGTTTATGATGATAGTGAGAGTGGAGAAGAAAGAGAGAGTGAAAATGAAGAAGAGGTTAATGTGAGTGAACTTCAAAATGCTTTTCAAGAACTTTATAAAGAATCTATTAAATTGAAAAGAGCTAATTTGAAGTTAGAAGCTAGTTTAAGAGAGAGTGTCAAGGTCGTTGATGAAAATGCCTTAATAGAAGACCTTAGGACACGTGAGCGGACTCTTCAAGAGAAGCTAGAATATATAGAAGGCGAAAGAGATAGCCTTAGGGGTTTAATGGAATCCTTGAAAAAGGAACTTCTTGCATTTGAAGAGCGCAATGTTTTATTAGAGTCTAACATTTGAGAATTGCAAAATAAATTAAAAGACTCTAATAATGTCAAATTTGATTTGGAGTGTCATTCGGAAAAACTAGATAAAATGTTAGGAACGGTCCAAATTAAAAATGACACTTGTGTTTTAGGCTTCAATACTTGTAATGAATCTACTCATAAAGCCAAGACCAATGTTTTAGGAGAATCTACTAGGAATGCATTTAAAGATCACTTCTTAGGTAAATCTTTTCGACATGTTTTTGCTTGTACACATTGTGGTCGAAAAGGTCATCTTAGGAAATTTTGTTTTGATCTTAAACGAATTCCTAGAAAATTCCATAGTAAAGTAACCACGGTAGTTAACGTTCCAACACCCCAAGATAGTCATTCCTCATTAATTTGGGTTAGGAAATCCGACTTGGTTACCTTGCAAAATAGGGTTTTTGATTCTCATTTACTTTCACATGCTTCCTCCCTTGCTAAATCTAAAGGATGAATGTGTTAGTGTTTGCATACTTTAGCGTTTGTACTTCATGTTATATTCACATGCTAAATGTATGCTTGTTTTAGTCATTTTCTAGTCATTGCCTCATTTCATATCATATGCTAGAAATTATGACTTGTTTATCTTTTTGTATTATATTTTGTGTTTGAATTAATTGAAAAATATAAAAAGATTTTTGTTTATCATTTGTGTTTTATTTCTTTCATTTAAGCTTAATGAAAAATACAAATGATTTTTGTTTATTCTTTTGAGTATATATCTTTATTTTTGGTTAAAAATGACAAAACTCAAAAAGATTTTATTTTGTGTGTATTTTAGTTTGACACACTTTAAGTGGCATATACTTGTGTTTGAATCCCTCCTTTAACGCTCCCACGTGGCTAGAACTTTTGGTTTAGATTATCAATCCTTATTATGTTCTTTACCATATTTTTTTTGGAGTAGTTGGATTTTGTGTTGTTTAAATGGATTATATTTTTATATGCCTCTAATCACACATGCACGAGCTCTTTTGAAATTTTAACTTCATATGTATATTTGAGCTATGTGAGGTGTTCTCCTTCCAATCTTGTCAGCTACATATTTGTGACTTAGGAGGACTAGTGCATGTCAAAATCCGTTGCATGTGAGATTTGTGTGAAAAATGAAAACATGATAAATAAAATGTGCACGGGGAAGGGCTCCGAAAGGATGAATTAAATCCTTTGCGATAGTAAGCCACCGTTTATTGGATCTAAAAGAAATACGTGATCCAAAGGCCTAAAAACAGAATATTTGGCATTAAAAAGAAAACAATTGCCAAGGCCTATGTTTATTTGATATATTCATTCAAAAGCAAAAGAATATATATGCTTATTGAGGGAGAATTGGATGGTATATCAACGGTTTGCACAATGTCCGTTTATCCTAGTTGCGTATTACATGTCATGACTCTATTGGTTTGTAGAATCATCAATATGCTAGGCTTGTATGCATTGTGTATGTTTGTTCATTGAGTTCAATCTTTATTGTCACATGAGGTTATATTTAAATGTGATGAAGTTTGCAATCAAATGAGAACTCCGTGAACGTTTGTTAAGTGTTTGGGTCTAAATTTAATTGTTGCTAGTTCACACCCCTACACTTCCGTTTCCATATGACACATCTTTGCCATACGAGTGTGCAAACTTATTGTATTTTTGTGTCATGTGTGTGTTTATATATATATATATATATATATATATATATATATATATATATATATATATATATATATATATATATATATATATGCAAGTTCTCTATTGGTATATGTCTAGTATATATATATATATATGATATTGTGTTTTGTCTTTGCCTCGCTTTTATTGCCCATATGCTTTCATGTCTTATCACTTTAAGCTTCAACATGCTTTTATGTTTTGATTCTTTAGCCTTTGTCTATTCCTGAACAAAAAGGGGGAGAATGATGATAGGGGGAGAAATGGTATCTAATCCTATTATTATCTTATTCGTATCTTAGTTTGGGGGAGATTTATCTTAGGGGGAGACGTCTTTCTAAGTATGACATTTGTTTGATAAAGGAGAGAATTAATTTAGGGGGAGTAATTAATTAATTGCATTTAATATTTTGATATTTCCTATGCATTTGATGAGTTTGCTTAAGTGTGCAGGATTTCTTCTAAAGCGGCATTGTTTAAATGGCAAAGCGTTTGATCCTTGGGTTGAGTCAAGTTTGGGTGGGTTATGTTTTGAGTCTAGTAGAGCTTGACGGCCCTTTAGGATTTTTGTTTGGTTTTTATCCCGGAATAGCCAAAGGGGGAGATTTGTAAGGACACAAATTTCCAATTGAGTCCATGTATAGTGTTGGCTCAATTCCGGACAAAAACATTTATTTATAGGATAGTATGTAATTGTAATACTCTCAAGCCTATGTAGTGTTTGTTGAAGACGTAGCGGCAAAGAGTATAAAGCCTCATCAAATATGTCGGTTTGCGTGCCTCGTTTCTACGTCATCAACTATGGTTCCATGCTCCCAAGGTATGAATGCAATATTATATATATAGGAGCTTGGAACAAGTTTATTGGGTGTTAGGTTTAATAAAAACAGTGTTTTATTTTCAGAAAAATTTAAGTAGAACTTTAAAAATAAAGTATATAAAGTTTCTGGGCCAAAATCAAATTTTATAAAATTTTTGGAAGTCGTTCGATATGTCGTTCGAACGAGTTTTTTCGTTAGAACCAGATGTCGTTCGAACGAACCTGCCAACGAGTTCCCACCAAGGTATACTGGTCCGTCGTTCGAAATGTCGTTCGAACGAGAATGTTCGTTCTAACGAGATTTTCAACGAGTCCATACTAGAGCGTCGTTAGAAGTCTCGTTCGAACGAGATTCCGTTCGAACGAAATGTCGTTCGAACGAGATGCTAGGCGGGAACAGTTGTTGGCAGTTTTTTTGGCAGTTTTGCACCCACTTTCCCACTAAGTTTGTAACCAACTTTTTCAGACTTTAATATGTGCGGGAATCACTTTTGACAAGGAATCTTTTTCATATCATACAAACTCTTAGAGAGTGTTTTGAGAGCAAAATTAAAAAGAGAAAAAGATCAAGTTTTGAGTGAGATTTTCAAAAAGAAATTTACTTTAGGTTTTACACCCATATTGTTTATCCAAGTTCTTATATACATATCAAATTGCTTGGAGTTTGGCACCGGTTTTCTCTACCGAATTCAAGAAGAGAAGTTTTAGGTTTTGCTTCTACCTCCCACGAAGAAAGAAGAAGTGTTTCTCATGTTGAATTACCCACACGGAGAAAGGCTCCATGTTTGGGTGACGGTGACCATATGAAGTCCTATCGGTGGATTCCGAGACCGCGGTGGTGTTCCAAGGTTATTCGCTAGGAAGAGGTGTCTACAAGAAGAAGCGTCAAGGCTTGAGAGGGATCGAGTCATGTGTTGTAAGTCTTTTGTCTTGTACTTGTAATTTCGTATCTAGTGGATTCGTGGCTAGGGCCGTCCGAGGTTGTTTCCCGTCTTGGGTTTTTCCTCGTACATCGCGGCGTAGTGTGATTGATTTATTTTATCTTGCATAATAATTTAGAACGCATGCTTAGGATAATTCAAGATAAAATTTGGTTTAATTTATCACACTCAATTTAAATTGGACTTAAATTGAATTTTGGGTAAAGTTTATTTAATTCAAGTCTTGTACTAAAAATTATGACTTAGGCAAATTCTAGGACTTGAGTTGAATTAATTGGTTTAAGTGAAATTAATAATATTTGTGTGTTTTGTTTAATTTCACTCGGTTTAATTTTAATTTGTTTAAAGAAAATTAAAACATGGTAATTGTTTGTTCTGTTGAACCATCACATCCTTTTACGCTTCTGCATCATCTCGAGTTTATTTAAAAGGAAATTATATTTGATTGAGAGAATTCAAATCCGGGGTTCCGCACTTTTACATAATATCAAAATTTATGCTATGAATACTCTTGTGAGAGAAATTTGTGAGGTTGTAAACCACGCGTTGAAGCTAGAGATCACGTTGCACGTGTCATATCAAAATTTCACAACAGTAGTGAGCAATTTTTAGATCACCAAGTATTTGCTGCTCCACATAATTTCATTCCTTGGTGAGCAGTTTCTCTGCAACACTCCTTAAAGACTCTTGTTGAAGCCCAAATTGATGAGTTTTATTTGGATGAGATAAACATATTCTTTAAGCTTTCCTTATCCGAAACGAGAAAGCAATGGTTGCACTAATTTTTAGGGTACAACTAGGTTAAACTCGTAAGTATGGTTTATCAAAGTTGTGTAACTATGACATGATTGTGGATGATTTACGTAATGGTTTTGGCCTGATCCAATATCACTTTGATGGGATCCGTCATCGAAATTTTCTCCAACATCATGTGAAGAGGAGTGCAATATTATTGTTTATGGAATTTTATCGAAAAAATTTTCCCATTCCAATTTGTGAAGGCAAGAAGATTCGAGGATAAATTTAAAGAAAGAGATCGGTGGGATATAATCAAACTCCTCGTTCTTGTGTGGCTATCCACAATAACTTTACTCCATTTCCCAGCATGCGTACAATGGCGGGAAACTATGATTTGGCTAAATCATAGGAGGGTCTGTGGTGGAGTTATTTTAGTCTTAATTTTATTATGAGTTTTGTAATAGAGTTACACAAGCAATTTGTCATCGTAATTCCTTTGTATTGTCTCCGTGGATAACTTATCCTCCAACTTGTTGTACTTTTTCTTATTTTGATGAAATATGTTTTTTATTCTCCAAATTCCTTGTTCTAATGAAATAATTTTTTTGTTCATTCATTCCTAAAAAGGGTATATCTAGGATTACAAATGTGTAATACTCTGTACTTTTATGAGTATTTTATTTCCTGCATTTAATTATAAATTTAATTTGGGAAATTAAATTGGTTTGGATAAATATTAATTAGCGAGTTTAGGTTTAATATGTATGATCATTATTATTTACTTGCGTGTAATAGATGCGAATCATTATATTATCGTTTAATGAGTGAAAAGCGAAGCATGATTATATTATATCGTTAGAGGGTTGAACGACGGATTTAACTAGTTTGAGGGCGACGCGGACTGTACGCACGTGTTGGTCCCGAATAATGAGATGGTGGAACATTTTTAGTTCAATGACTTAGATGGTATTTTGAGTGCACGGGTAATCTGGAATGGGTCGAAATAATCCGAATTGGGTCGAAGTAGTTCGAAATAGGTACTCGAGTGTTATAGTTGGGTTTCAGGGGCTTTTTAGACATAGTATGGTCGTCTTTATACCCTTAGGTTTCAATCTAAAAATGAGATTAAGGATTAATTAAGAGGTATTTAAGGTTAAGTGAGGTGGATGGTAGCCTCATTTTAGCCTCTGCTTAGTGGATATTAAGGGGAGACCAAAGAGAATGGAAAAGAGAAGAAAAGGAAAGGAGAGCTTAGAGAATAGAGGAAGAACCAATCTCTGGAATCAATTCACCTCTACATATAGAGACTTTGAATTTTAATCCAACATGGCAAGTGTTTACTTGCTATAGATTTGTGATTTTCTGAGTTAATTAGGTTCATGGTTGATTAGTATTAAATCTGAGAATTTTTAAGATGAAATTATAAGGGTTAGTTAAGAGGGTTTGAATTGTGTTTATCGTATTAATGTGTTTGAGAATTAATATGGAAGAAATTTGTGCTATAAATTTGAGAATATGATTAAGAACATGATGAACGCTAATAGAGTGTTGAACTAACGGGTTTTAAGGCTGGATTAATTATGAGTTGAATGAATTAGATTAATTATTAGGAGCCCATGAGATTCGATGTTGGATTCGAGTTTAAATCGGTGTTAAAATACTTCTAAAATGATCATGAATTGATGTGGGATCTTAATTTATTGTTTAAGGAGGCTTGGGACCTTTATTGAAGGGTTTGGGAGGCAAAAACCCGAGGTTGAAGATGAAGGGCGGCCCAAAAAATCAAACCGGTTCGCTGGGGGAGCGAATCGATTCAATGACTGAACTAGTTCGGTCTGACAACAAACTGATTCCGTTTCTGGATTATTTCAATTTTGTTGTGAGTCGTTTTGACCCGTTAGCGTGGGATAAATTGGCGTATGGGCTTTCAAGATATATTGGGATTATCGGAGAATATTATCATGGGTTGGTGCGTGTTTTAGGACAACGGTTAGATGAGTTCAAGTGAGAAAAATCGAGATACGAATGAGTGAACACTATAATAGAAAATCAGAAAGTCGGTTCGATTTTGATTTTAGATGCCAAACACTAGGAGAGGGAGACCAGCACATGCAGTGAGAATGGCCACAGAGAGGGAGGCTCGGGTGGAGCCACGGGTAGCCCGGGGGATTGTGATTGTAGCAGAGGTCATAGAGATAATATCGTAGGTTGTTAATGCTTCCATGATAACCATGGCCCAGCACTTGCTTCAGGCACAACCAGAGCCACCAGTAGTCGTACCGGTACAGAATCACATGCTACCGTCCATGTGGGAGCGAGTTATCATCCCTATAGGGATACATTATAAACTGTAATTCATAGAGCTCCTGCATGACGATCCTCCTCAACTCCTCATCCGAAGGTACAACCAACCTCCCCTTGTACCACAATCCATTATCAGAAGCAATGATGTAAAAAGATACAAATGTGGCCAAAATCTCGCACCTTTATCCTTACATGCCACGTCATTTATCGAGGGTTCAATGTGACTATTGTCACTTCGTCCAACACTTGATTTTTTTCCCGATTTAGGGAGAAAAATCAAATCAAATAACAAATAGGATTATTCAATTTGACCGACTACGATCATCACATGATGATCATAGTGCGATGGTCGTTACTCCATACCACCCGTCAGGAATTTAATGAGTAGATATGTGAATTCCCAGGCCTGAACTTACTTGGATATCATTTATTGGATGCCTTTCAGACGGGATAAGTCGAATTGGGCTTCCTCGCCATTAGCTTCCTGCAAACGTAGTGCTCAAAAGCGACTCACCTTTCTAAAATAAAATCTCAGACCATATGCATAATGATATCGAGAGTCACGGTGAGCATTCGCATGAAAGCATCCATCAACTCACTAATCACCCCCCACATTGGTCAATTAAAGAGTAAACAAAATACCTCTCCGTCATCGACTCAAAGCATCTACCACCACATTGTCCTTTCACAAGTAATATTGAATCGTAAACTGGTAGTCTTTGACGAACTCGAGCTAACGCCATTGACACATATTCAAGTCCTTCCGCGTGAACAAATATTGGAGACTCTTATGATCACTAAAGAGTCTAAACTTCTCACCCCACAAATAGTTCCTCCAACTATACAGTGCGAACACTACTGCCACTAATTCCAAAATATGTGTCGATAGTTAACTGCATGCGACTTTAACTTTCGAGACGCATATGCAATAAGACGATCCTTCTGCATCAACACTCCCACCTAACCCCTGTAGGGGAGCATCAGTGTAAACAAAATATTTAACCCCACTCCTAGGTTGAGCCAAGACTAGATTCGAAGTTAACTTCTCTTTGAGAGTGTTGAAGGCCTGTTGACACCTCTCGATCCAAATAAATTGAGTAACCTTCTGAGTCAACATTCCTACTATCTTAAAATATACCCAAATAAATGTTTGGTAATAACCAACCAATCCCAAAAAGCTGTTAACCTCCTCCGTAGGTGTAATGGCATGTTCCCAATCCAACATAGTTGACACCTTTTCCAGATCCACCGATAATCCTGACTCCAAATCTATATGGCCTAAAAATTGTACCTCGCATCTCCAAAACCCATTTTTTCATAATTTATCATAAAACTTATGCTCCCGCAATGTTTGAAGCGCTACCCTCAAATGCTTGTCATGCCCCTCCTCGGTTCGCGAATAAATAAAGAGGTCATCAATGAAGATAATGATAAACTGATCCAAGGACTGTTGGAATACCCGGTTTATCAAATTCATGAACATGATAGAGGCATTAGTCGGCCTAAATGGCATAACCCTGAACTCGTAAGAACCATAACGAGTCAAAAAAGCAGTCTTCAGCACGTCCTCCTCCTATACCCTCAACTTATGGTAACTTGCTTGCAAATCTATCTTAAAAAAAAACCGTAATTAATTAAACAAATCATCGATCGTCGACAAAGAGTATTTGTTCCTCACTATCACCTTGTGCAACTCATGTAGTTAACACGCAACCATAGTGAACCATCTCCCTTCTTCACAAAGAGATCCGGGGCTCCCCATGGCGATGTGTTACACTGAATGAAACCCTGCTCCAAAAAATGTTTAATTTGCTCCCTCAACTCCTTCATCTCTAGAGGAGCCATCTAGTAAAGCGCGGAATTCACTTAGTGTCAGGAGCAAAGTTAATCACAAAATTAATCTCTCGAGCTAGTGGCAACCCCGACACCTCCTCAAATAGATCAACAAAATCCATACTATTCATACCAAATTTTATAGAACAATCATCCCCTCTTGAGTCTACTCATCAATAAAGCACATGTGAGTCAACTTACTCGAGATTTTTTCCTCTAAACACCTTATAATTAGCAAATACCAACATATTGAGTCATTATAGTCGACTAGGCATTCCAGCACAATTTTTCTAATAATACATGCCTAATCAAAATTGAAAAAGTTATATAGCCATAAACTGTGGACTCATTTAATTCAATTATCTCTTCATAAATCCATGTAAAATTAAAAAAAAACATGTATTTATAAAGATTTCCTAAACTATGTTCAAGTTATTATTTAAGCTCAATAGGTCAAAGACATCCATAAACAATGGAATTTTGAAACCAATGGTGGACAATGATTTCATTATAAGAAATCATAAATATATAAAATAAAAAAATATGATAAAAAATAAAACACTTAAGGTCGGTAGTTATTTGGAAATAAAATAATTTGCTATACAACAAGAAATTGTAAACAAATAAGCTTTTTAACTCCAATGGTACCAATACCACATTGTGTATTTAAAAAAATTGAGGAGTTCTTTGACCAAATATAATCAACTGGAAAGGAAGTTTATTCTTAAACGTGCTCCAAACGGCGGACCATAAAACGGAGCAATTACCAAGAAAATGAACTTTATAATCAAATTTTGGTTGATATGGTATCTATAGTGAGGAGATTATCTACCGAAAGTTTTACTAAAAATTCAACCAAAAAGTGGGCGATGCGATTCAAGATTGTAAAATTTGTGCAGTTTCGCTTGAAGCTTTGGATGATCATCAAACCCATTATCGAATTGAAATTTTTTAATAGATGGTATCCTCATTACGGAGATCAACTCCTCAAGTTTGGCTGAAAAATTTATTTTAGAGTATTTTACAAAATTGATCCTTTCTTTTGAGTCTGTTGTTTAGAGTGTCATTTGAGAGACGTCTGATGGAATCAAAATACATGTGTAAATAAGATTATAGCATTTTTAAAGGCAACTGAGAACATGAGTTAAAATGAGATCAACATTTAGTATTTCTAGCGTCCTGTGAATTACATTGGCACTCGATTTTCTAACACGAAATAAATATTCATTAATATATCTTATTTGGAATATATAAAGTTTGAAAAAAAAAACTTGAATATAGGTAAAATCAATATCCTCGCCATTTTCCTTGCAGAGAATACACCGGTGAAAACAGTCAAGACTTTATATCTCTTGGTTTGCAGCAAATTACACATCTTTTGTGAGTACTTGCATGAGTGGCCAACCATGAAAGTGCTTGGAGTTTTGAAGGGATGTCACCTTTCCAAACTCTTTTATATGGATTAATAAAGGAAAAAGATGGGCATCAACCAAAATCTCGATATAGGATTTACAAACCTACACTGTGGTGTGCAAAATAGGATTCACATCCACAATTTCAAAAAGTGAAGAGAATTGAGAGATTCTTCTTCATCCACAATTCCAAAAACATGTAAAATCTATATTGTGATGTTTTTATGCACTTAAATAGTGTAAAAAGCATTAGTTAATATAACACCTTATTTAGAGATATTAGGAATATGGCATGCAAAAATATGACAATACATTTCCTCTAAGATAAAAAAATTTACGTTAAGAGAACAATAGATAAATGTGTTAACCACATCTGCATCAAGCATAACACAGACATGCATCAAATATTATATGTGTGGGCCTGCATGCGCAAGTGAGTGTGCGTGCATGCGTATACATATATGGTTAATCGCATACACTACTAGAAATCAGATACTCAATTGTGTACAGACCTCTTTGGGAACAACTTTAAGCGAACCCAACTCATTCTTCCCATTTGTAGAAAAATGCATTTTACTTCCGACTAGGATTCTCTTTGAAAAATGCAGTTCTTTCAGAAATTCTCGTCCTTCAATTATCAATTCCTTTTTTCTCTTCCAAGTGTTTTTTCCCATTGCAAGATTGCAAAAATAGAAGACATACAAACAGTCAAAATCAGTAGGAAATTATGGGGATATTTAGCTTTTGGCCCCCCATATTATATTAAAACTGACTTTATGCTCTGACATTGCCACTAATTGATCATCATCCCCTGTTTTCAAAGGCCGCCATTCGTTAAGCATAACAGAGCAATATAAAATTACCCCAATATACCTAATCGACGTCTAAATTATCTATAAATAGTGGGAGCCAATATTTTTATCATTTTTAGTGATCTGGTGATTTGAGAGATACAAAAACGAGGACGGTAATACTGAAAAACAACATTGTGGTGGTTCCTACACTTTATTTGTCCATGACACAAATTCTATTTTAGAAGTATATTTTTTTTAACTTGACACCACCCAACATCAAATACGGTGTTGAAGTACCAATTCAGTGTAAAGTGACCAATGAATCTCCATTGCATCTGCAAGTGACTATCTACTGGGACTGTTTAAAGACTACGGATTTTAATCGAAAGTGCTTCATGATGCTACACAAGAAACCAACCAATTCAATGACAATTTCAACAAACAGGACAATGCACTGAACTTATGAGTTTGTAATTTGATAAATTAGTGTCCCTAAACTCAGTTCAGGTGAAAATTGGAGCTACCTGGTTCTGAATGGTACCTCTATTTCCTTGCTACATTTATAGTTGGCCATATGCCTTTTATAACTTCAACCTTCATCTTTTTTCTTTTCTCGGGTCTAACTAGAAATAGGCTCCTTACAACATTAAATATGCCCACTAATGGCAAAGAGAAAACCACATAATATTTTTGCTAGCTGTCATAAAGTTAGGTGGGCATTAACTGAGTGGCTCGCTGATGACGTAGAACAAGAAGAGCGATAGAGAAGGGAGGGAACACAATACTTTGTATCGTTCTCCTGACATTTGGAAAAATATGAATTCAAGTTTCGTAATGCTGAATAGTGAATATTCATGGTTGCGAGTAAATATCAAAAGAAAGTTTGAGTAGTTTAAAACTAATATTAATGATTTCATCATAACTAATAATAACTAAAGATAATGACATTTTTGGAGATCCGGATCAAGGGCCTGATAGCAGTACGTAGGGGGGATGTAGTGATCTCGGTAACTACGGTTTGACAAGTTCTTAATTAATACCCATCCAAACAAGTGGAATGCCAATTCTCAATCAAGAAGGTAACCGAATAAACGTAAAAATTAAATGACGATAATATGAATTAATGTCATGCGAAAGACGACAATACCAAGACCATAATTGTGTAAACTACATCTTTCGTTTACAAGCAAATATGTAATATGAAAACAAATCACAACTTTACGTCATGAGAAGAACAATAGATAGATGTGATCACTATATCTACATCAAGCATAGCACAGACACACATCAATTATATGCGTGTGCCCGCGTGCCTGCGCGTGTGTCCAGCGTGTGCATATATGGATAATCACTTACACTGGAAATCAGATACTCAAATCCGTACATCCTAACCTTTGAAAACCACTTTAAGCGAACCTAACTCATTCCTCCAATTTACAGATAAATGCATTTATTTACTGGGAATCGCCGTAGATAATTATGGGGTTATTTATCTTTTGGTCCCCAAAAGTTCACGAAAACTGACTTTACCCTCTGAAATTGCCACAATTGAATGTTCGCCCCTGCTTTCAAAGGCCATTTTTTAGGCATTACAGAGAGTATAAAATTACCCAAATATACCTAATCAAAATCAAAGTATCTATATATGGTGAGAGCCAATATTTTGATCATCTTTAGTTATCTGGTCATTTGACGGATACAACAATGAGAAAAACGATAATACTAAAAAACAACATTGTGGTTTGTCTCTACACTTCTGCACTAAAGATTTATATCTTGATAATTATGTTTTTAAGACACAACGGTGACTATTTCAGATATATTCTTTTTTGATACAAAGCCCAAGAGGTGCATTAAGTTGACACTACCCAAACATAAAAAACATAGTAACAAAATACCAATTTAATCTACAGATACCAATGTATCCCCATGCTATCTGCAACCGACTATCTCCAGGGACTTGTTAAAGACTATATAGATTTAAATCGAAAATGGTTCATGATGCTAGACAAGAAACCAAGTCAATTCAATGACAAGTTCGGCAAACATGACAATTAAATGAAGTTTAAAGTTGCATGCACAAATCTTCAGTGAGGACTAATTTTATTTGAATATGCATTACGTTAAAACAGATTGGAAGATAAAAGCAAAAAAGTCAAAATGCTGACAGAACAGAAGAGCTGAGAATATGATGAAAAATATCGAGATAGCACCAAAGCAGTAGTGACCCTTCAATTTGGTTTGAAAATACAGAGATAAATTAGTGTCCCTAATTCAGTTTCAGGTGAAATTTAGGGATACCTGGTTTCTGATTGGTTCGTATATTCCCTTGCTATATTTATAGTTGCCCATATGCCTTTTATAAGATCAACCTTCGTCATTTTTCTCCATTTTTGGTTCCACGTGTAACAAAAAAATAAAAGTTAGAGAGGCCATGGTCATGTAAACACAACTATCAACATGTACAAGAAATAACAAAATCGTGCAAAGTCAACAAATGAACAAATAGACATATATGACCAAACATCAAATACAAGCGAGGGGAACCCAAACCAAATAGTTATTGTATGTTTACATCTATTATATGGTAGCTATGAGCAGTGCCAAATTGCCTTAAGATCATCACTTTCGTTGTGATATAAGAACATAAATCATGTAAAAGGAAATGTCACGATTCACCATAAGAAAGAGAGCTGAATGGAAAAGAGTGAAAGTGCATTGACTCTAACTAAAAACAGGCTCATTACAATATTAAAAGAAAACCATATACAATCATATTTGTGCTAGCTTTCACATAGAACATAGAACAAGTGGCTAGCTGATAACATAGAACAAGAAGAGCGATAGAGAGAAAGGAACGAACACAAGATACAACAAGGCTAAAAACACATAAGTTTCAATCAATTCATAATCCAGGACTGATTTTCAAATCCTTTTATAGTAAAAAGGTAAATACACGAAAGCAATTTAAATTATGGAAAACTCATAATAAAAAAAGTTCAGATGGTTGGATCTAGACTATTTTTGAAATAAACAACCCGCACACACTCCCGTTCCAAAAAAGAACAATACCCCAAGTACTACACTTAGATTTATTGGATTTGTTGCTAAAATATCAGTATTAAACCCGAAACTCCCGCCGGACAGCCAGTGGCTCAAAAAAAATGATTGTGGAAACTTTGAAGAGACTTTAGGGTTCTCTGTATCATTCTCCTCGGCATTTGAAAAGAATGACCTCAAGTTTGGCATGCTGAAAAATGAACATCCTGGGTCTGCAAAGCAATATCCAAGAAAGTTTACAAAACTCATGTTGAGTAGTATCGGGACAAAATTAATGATCTGCTTCCAATTATGGCACTGCTAAGATAATTGGGGACAATAAAACAATAGGTTGACGCAACGGCATGTCATTGATTAGGATGAAACACTTTGATTAGTCATGAGAGGAAAAAAAAATTAGACTTTGGTGAAGAAAAAGTCAATAGAACTTGGAAAATGAAAAGCTCTTAGGGTCCATTTGGCAACCCAATTCCAAGGCTTGGAATTGGAATTGGAAGGCCAATTTCAATTCCACGGAATTGAAATTGGCCTTCCAATTCCAATTCCAAGCCTTGGAATTGGGTTGCCAAACGGGCCTTTAATGCGAAGATCCCATAACGTATCAAGTACAAGTGCTTTATAATTTGAGAAACAGAATCATTTTATACTTTTTGTTGGGGTGCTGAACAAGCTTCCAATATAAGTTTTTAGATTTGAATAAATTGTGAGGGATTTGATCCGTTTAAAGTGAAATATGATCGAAGGATTATTGATTCATGGTTTTGTCCATAAGCAATTATATGATATGTCCTCCAGATCTTAGTTGAGATGTTACTACTATATTATCCCCTGTTGATGAAGGTAAAAAACGCTGCAGCTCAAGGTTACTCACAACCGATACTATCATCTCGATTCTTTTTAAGGTAAATAATGACAGATTATGTAATTTATAGAAAAAATTACATTCAAATGGAGACAACTGGAATTTTCTTACACATCACTTTTAATCAGTGTTCTAGAAAACGTGCCTAGGCGTGAGGCGTTTTAGATACACCAAGTTTTGGCCTTAGGCGTGGATTAAGGTGTGATCAACGATGGTCAACATTTTTTGGGGTAAGGCGTGAAAAAACGCACGTTTTGGGGGGGCTAAGCGTGAAAAAAACAAGTTTTTTTTAGTATTTTAAAAAAATTGTATTTTAATTAACAAATATTTAAACATATTTTTAAGGTATGTACCATTTTAGTATTTTTAATAGCCTTGTCCTAGTTTAAAAATATTAACAAAGGCCTAAACGCCTTTTCACGCCATTTTACGCCTAAAGCCCACCTAGGCTTCTAAGGCTTAAGGCTTGGCCTCCACGCCTCGGTCATGCCCCGCGTTTTTTAGAACCTTGCTTGTAATAATAGAGCTACATGATGCATACAATTATGTGTGGATACCAATCACATCTATTTATCGGCTCCCCTTAAAATGTCGCATAAGATTCTTATTTGATAAAAATCAATCACCTTTATTCACCTATGTATCAAAAAAAGCAAACTGAGATCTTGTTATGATTGAGCAAAGAGACTTTTACCTGATGATACTGAACAGGAGTCTTATTAAGTTTGATCCTGTTATCCATTGCTTCTGCCATTAGCACCAAGGAGCCCCTGAGGATTTAACCACACCCACCAATATACGTATATAGAGTATCATTGATTACTCAAAACTATTAGGGGCTATAACAGTAGTGTTTTCTGTAGGACTAGAAAGCACCACTGTTATAGCCCCTAAAAGTTTTGCATTAAAGATTGGTATCTTGATGCAACAATATCTTTCATGAACAAAAACAAGTTAGTGGCTATTCAAATACATACCTATACGTATACATTTTAATATTTTATTTACCTATCATCACCCAAATATCTAGATAACAATTTATTCACCAACGAAAACTAAATTTCACTGCTAAATTATAACCTACCATTTTTAAATGATTAGTATAAGCAGATAGAGAAATACGTGAAGGTTGTGAGTGACTGTCCATAAGCATTGTTAAGACGACCACTCACAAATTTCTTATAGAATGACTAGCTTTCTTTGTAGACTATATTCATATGTGAAGAGAATATGCTTCATGATAAAAAAAAAAACACGTTAATTCAATGATAAGCTCAGCTTTAAAGATAAAGCATAAACCAAACCAATTGGGATGCATCTTTCTAAAATATCAAAATGATAAATTAATAATAAAGTTAGAATTTTGGAAAATAAGTGGCACTGTAATTCAAATTCTAATATGAAACATGAAATCTTATAAATGAATCTATCAATATAGATTTAAAAACAAAAATGCAAAATCAAACCAAGCGAGCACAAAGAGTAACCCCAAAGATAACATGAAATTGAAAACCCAAGATAATCATGTACTCATAGAGCCTATATTTTTTATTCAAATGATGTTAGTAATGAAAAGCTAATATCTAAACCAGGCACCACATTCTCATCATTCTTAACTTCAACAATGGCCGCTTTGTACTTTCTTGAAATTGCAGATTAGTAAATTCACATATAACGCCTCATAAGACATGTCAATAGCAAAGTTTTTGTACTTTCTGGACATATATATGCGTAATTATTTGTTTAAGATTTCTGGAAAGCATAGACAGCTGAACCAAATGAACAGAACAAAATTTGCAAACCAAAAGTATTAAGGAAAAATAATGCTGATTCAACGAGCAGAATTCATTGAAAGAAATCTGTACAAAATAGAAATATAACAAAGTTCCAATAATCTGTTCCACTTTCCCTAATCTTGGCAGTCCAACTTTATAAAGTTAAACTCTTTGCCATACAAAAATATGAATTAACCTACGAAAGTAGCACCATTAAATATCCAATGGATAGCATACTTTCACAGATTAACAAAAATTAAGAGCATTAACAATAAATTGGTAAGGAGTCTAATGTTTTATAGGAGTTAAGAAAATAAATTCCTGAAGTAACTTAAACTATCTAAAATTGCAATCAAGAATATTATTCTCTTTCCTAATACTTGAGCTAAACAAGATCACAAAGTGTAGTGCGTAGGTGACTGAATGAGTAAAAATTTGCAAACTGTCTAACTACATCCCCAAAACCCCAAATACATCAAATTGTAATGGATCAAAATTAAAAATATAACATCAGAAACATCTTAAAAGAAAATTCACCATCAAACGTACTTTCACATCCCAATATCATCAGTTTAATTCCCATTGAAAACGAAATTCAATACACCCCTTTTGTCTTTTTTCTTCAAGATTGCGACAGTTATCTTAAAAAGCAAAAACCAAGACAAAAGTTTATTATTAATTTTTTGGGATGGAAATAAAAAATTAGAAGAGATTTTCATCATAGCTTACAATGATGTTTTGGGATTAGGAAGGACAACAATGCGTAGCAGACCCTAAAAATAAGGGAGGGATTGTGCGACTTTGATGTTTAAAAGTGTTGACAATATTTTCACTGAAAGAATGCGAGGAGCAAGGGGGAAATAAAGAAACTTCACCTGAACTTTTGTAATCCCAAAAATACAGTACTAACACTAAGGACTTCACATAAAACAAGTAAATTTGGAGGATAAGAAATTGATTTCATTTAAATCACGAAACAGTACAACAAGTTGGAGGATAAAATATCCACATAGACAATACAAAGGAATTACAATACCAAAATGATTCTCTCACTACTATCTACACCACAAACTCTTCCACGATGTAGTCAGAGCATTGTTTCCCTGCATTGTTTGAATGCTGGGAAATAGAGTAAAGTAATTGTTGACAGCCACATGGAAACAACGAATTTGTTTTTGTACCATGGAAACAAACTCTTCCATGAGTGAAATGCCATGAACAACAATCTTGTCATCTTTGTCATAAGAGTTCGTATTAGTTCTGAACACCGATCTTATCATCTTTGTGGATGTAGCTCAAATCATTACATATTCTACCTCAAAGTGTACGGAGGCAGTGGGCAAGAAATTAATGGACAAGCATAGAACATTGTTTTATAAAGCAAGTGCATCCCATTGCATTGAACTGATGTTGGAGAAATACGTATCACATCGAAGTGACATTAGAGAAGGCCAAAACCATTACACAGCTCATTTACAACTGTACCACAGTTTTATAAATTTTGAGAAATCACAATTGTGGGCCCTCGAAAATTAGGTCAGCCGTAAAGAATATGTTCAACTCGTCGGAGTGGAACTCATTAATTTGGGCTTCAACAAAAGATGTTTTGAAAACAGTTGTTCCTCCTCTTGTGCGTTTGCAGAGGTTGCTCTATAATATTCAAGTGATTGGTTCACTGCTACAGAAATTGACAGCTGTCTATCGTCCACGTGGCAGAAGATCATTGTATTCAAGATTTGATCACCCTACAGGTTGATGAGTACCGAGGATGCATTTGTTCAATTTAATCTGCAGTTGCAGAATTTGGATATTACCCGTGCAATGTGATCTCCAGCTGCAACTTCATTTAATGACCTCACAATTTGCAACGATTTGTCTGGCAAACAAAAGAAATAAAAGTGAGCAAGCCTCAAAGCATGGCTAAAAATGTATATGTATAGCGGGGAGCATTTATTTGGCAACTTCAAGCGTAGGACAACTCTCTTAAAAAAGGCTGCTCTATCAAATTCAGAAAAATGTATATAGACACACACACACATGTTTTATGGCCCCATTTTTTTGTCCACCTTTTGGTTACCCCCAACATTTTCAAAAAAGTTGAGTTTGACCCCACATAAGCATCATAAAAGACCCAAATATGCAAAAATTTATACTCTATGGACCCCTTGGAGGCTTGGACCTCCAACTCGTGGTAATAACACAGGCACTTGTAAGTATGAACTTCAAAATGCCAGAAATATTCAAAAAAGTGACGAAATTAACTTTTATTAAAAGTTGGACGTCACTCAAATCATAAATATGGGAGTCGAACTCAAAATGACCCTCAATTATAACATCTGTTTCCCTATTATATTGTCGTGTTTTGTCTGAGATTAAAATAAGTGTTAAACTGCACTATATACGTATTGTCTATTTTTAACTAATTTGGGATATCCATTACTAATTGATAATTTTAAGTCATGCAAAGCGTTTAGTGGAGGGAAAGGAGAGAGAAAGAAGGAGATTAAAAAGAAAAAGGACAAATTAGAAGATGATGAAGTAAGCAGCAACTCTTGTATGACTATCACAACTTGTACAGAATTTGCTTAATAACGCACCGAAACAGTATGATTGTTGGGGATGGAAGAGACTTCAACTGTCTCTCCTCAGGTTCCCACCAAATATAATTGCATTACTTGAAAATATCCAATTTCGCCTCTAAGGAGTTTTCTGAAGATTTCTTATCCCAAATAATATAATTGCATTACTAGAAAAGTATTGGATCCGAGAAATCGGCATTTTTGGACTTACCCTTTAATGTGTTAAAAAACGCAAATAGAAGGAAAAACTTTATCTCATTTTCAGGATAGACAGCACGCAAAGAAATATCCTCCTCTAAGATTTCAAATTATTGCAACTGAATGCAGCTCGGTGGAAAAAATATATTAACACCAATATCCCAATTTGGAAATAATTATCAAGTCAGCATGCAATGAAACTAATTCAACAATAATCTTCCACAATCAATGAAAAGTCAAAATCTAATTGTGACTCTCTATAATAAGAGCATAATTATAATCTCCCCATCAAATTTTGCCGTTGTTTTAAAGCCTTTTTAAGGCTCTATAATAAGCCCAAAAGACAGATTTTAAATTTATTTACACTTTCATTCCTATTTCCTAGAAAAGATACAGGGCTACAAGCGTTGGTTCTCCATTGTGGTTCACCTTCATATTTTCCGTGGTCTATATCATGCGACTAATAGCAGTCCTAGGGAATCTGTTCATCCAAGGCACAATTACAAGGCTTAAATGTGCAAGGATGAGGCTTATAATACAAAGATATGCTCCCCTTTATGGTTTGTTTCTAGTGTTACTTTTTTCTATATTATTTACTCAACAGTCAAGTATCATATGTTCTCTAGGAATGCATTTTACCGCACTATATTACTGACCTGCTTATCCCTCTAATTATTTACCAGTAATGAATTTCATGCCAAGGTTGTGATAGGCCATATTTGCAATGTTAAATAGGCATGAATCAAGTTCTACGCCCATTGTCATTGTTATTTTGTATTTTGGTCAAGCCGAGCAAGTTCTTTTCAAAGTCAGCCTACTGGACACACAAGACAAGAGGATGTAATATTAATAATATATATATTCCACAAAAAAAAAAAGATGCTGAAATATAGGAAATTATGAAAGGATCCAGCTTTGACACCAAAACAAATAGTGAATAGCGAAAATCGTAGACTCCAAAGTGCAAATAACCCCAAAAGAAAACTTAGCGATCCATTTGTGTGTGTTTGGGGGGAGGAGATAAGACAGGTCATAAAGTAATTCTTACCTTCTTAAATTGTTGATCGGAATAATTTTCTTCAATTGAAATGACATAAACATCGACCTTGACCTCTTTCTCGTGAGAAGTCCTATATGTTGGAAATATAGTAGTAACCTATGGAAATAAATGGAGAAATACATTATGGACAACAAATGAAATATAAGAATCATAAGATGTAATGTTATTGTGAAGGGAAATGAACAGACTAATAAACATCAACGAGGTATATAAACTACATAAATTTCTAAGAACATAATGCATGTAGATCGCAAGATAAACTTAATTGCACCAAATCTTAACTTTAAGATGTTTGACTCTTAAAAAGAAATATGTTAATCAGAACAGCAAGTTTTATTACTTTTTTCGCATAGCAAGTAGAGAGGTTAAATTAGAAGATTGTTGAAAATGACCAAACGTGTAGACATCTTTGTATAAAGCAACCCTTCATTAAAATAAAAGTAATGCTATGCATACCAAGTTGTTAAACCAAGTTCATGTACCAAGTGAATTTGTAAGAGTGCAATACTTTAATGCACTGGGTACACAAAACTTGGTGCAGAAACTTGGTACGTATAGCATTTTCCTTGGAATAAATGGTTAAGAGCAAAAAAAAGCCCCTACATATAACTTTAAGAGAATAGAAGAGCAATATCCATAATAAGCGCATCTAAGTGCACAAGTTCATCTTCTTATCACTTTTGGGACCGACAAACCCAACAGTTACAGGTCGATAAAGAATAGAGGAGAATGACATCACTCTAACGCAACCGTTCAACATAATGAAAAGGTTAACGTTAAAAATAAGAACCTACAAAATACTCTTCCAGCATGCTTATGCAAGACTTGCTATGATTATTTTATATCGCTACGTTATCATATATGCAATGTCGTCACAATCCACTATAAGGTTTAATGGCCAAAAGCCTTTTTGTGTCAAAAATACAACCTCATGCAACAGTCGTATGGGTTTGTACCATTATTATCACATGCGTATCATGTATGGAAAGTTGTATCGCTTATGATGAATCATATCGGGATACGTATCGTAAAATACGATACAAAAAATAAAAAAGTTGTACAAAACTAAATAAATCCATAGATAATCTTTTATAATGAATTATACAACATATTATGGTTTAAGATCAATTTTATGACATGATCACATTGCCTGATTGATGGTAAGAAGTTTGCCTTTCGTGGTAATGTCGGAACATTAAAGAGATGAGAAACGTAAGAAAAAATGAAACATGGGGACTTTTCAATTCATGGTTCGAAATCTCGATCGCGGTCTACGACTCGGATGCCCAATTTTCCAAGTCAGTCGTTGTATCGAGGGATACGCAAAAACACGTTATTTAAGAAGTCCAATAATTTTGGAAAAAATATAGATTTTTTTAAAAGATAAATTTAAAATCGTCATTCAATATGCATAGCATGGTCTAAGTGAGTATACTAACGCGAGTTGGACTAGTTAGCTTCAATATTCCATAATAAATTAGCACTAAATTAGCAAAATAATTTAATGGCATATAAAAATTCATATATAAGTTACATAAAAACCAAACAATCCAACAAAAGTAGCATAATTAGATTCGCAAAATTGAAAAAAAGGTGGGGGAGAGGTTTCACACAAGGGGAAGGAAGTAGTGGATTGCACAACATAAAGAACTGAGAAAAGGTTTATATTATTTTAGTGTTTTGTAATTTTTGATTTTCCATTCGATTCAAAAAGCTGATAAAAGAATCTCATAATTGGAAGCCCAAAAGTGTTCGGAATTGGAGTTTTTAGATGAAGAATTGATCCAGAAATTTTTGACTCTGCATCTTTATGTGTATCGTATTGGTATACGGAACGATACACGTATCGTACTGGCATACAGAACGATACGCTTGGGATACATGACATTTGCAATACAAAGGTGTGATTCGTATCATTTTACTTGTGTATCATGTATCATGTATACGTATCATGTATCATAAGATATAACAACAAAAGTTTGTACCTGTATTCCCAAATGCTCTGGTTGAAGGTTTTTCGACTGCCACATTCTGCTTCTTGTGAGAGTATGACAGCTAAATTTTTTCCTCTATCCAGGACATGAAATCCTCGAGAACCTGATCAACGTGAACAAAATTATAAATTTGTAAGTCCACAATTCAATAATTTTTTGGCTGTCACGAAAGACCTTTGAAAAGCCGCTACCAAAAGGCTTACGTGGTACCCAAAAGACACTTGTGATCAGTCTATTGCATTTAACTATTTCAGTGTTGGAAACCCGTTAACAGTTTAGATCCACGTCTTTAAATATTCTTTTGGAGATATACAAGGAAGGGCTGTAGTCTTTTTTCCGAATTTCCATCAAAAGATTTCCAATTTTGGAATGAGGCTTTCAATTATCGATTTTGGTTTTCCGATCTCCACTTTTTCGGAAAAAAAAATCGGAATTAATTCTGATTTTCAATTTCCCCTATTTGATTTTTCCAAAAAAATAATAGTTTTCGGGTTTTTTTTTTCGAAACTACACCACTCACAATGTCTTTAATACATACCGATTAGAACTTTTTCAAGAATTACAAAACTCTGATTTTATTCTTGTTATTTTACAGAATTTTCCAAAATTTCCGATATCAGCAAAAAAATATGATTCCCAATAAAATATGAAAATTCTTTGCCAAAAAATCCTAAATTTTTCCGAATGGCCGTTTCCTAATCTGAACCGTTACACTATGTATAACGGTATGGGACATGTGCCATATTTTGGTTTTTCCATGAAAAAAAACAGATATACGCAACGAATACGAGAAGATCAAAAACTGATATAAATCCGCGATACATAAAAGATTCGCAAAAACCGCTGTGAACCCGCGATATGTAACGCCTAAATCTTTTTTCCCAAAATCACGTTTGATCTCAAAAGCAAGATTCTGATCAAATGAATTCTCATTATCCTACACTTTTCTAAGCAGCTAAACAGGAAGCAAGCAATAACAACATTAAACAAAAATGCAAATATTACTTATTTAGATGAGCTCTAATCAAATGGAAAATATTTATCTGGAAATGAAATATTACCATTAGCATTCATCTTCATCTTCGTTGTGTGAGTAAAAACCCTAATCTTTACATACTTGTGTCCACGGCCACTCTAGGGTTAGGGTACGGAGATAGAGTGAGTTTAAACTAGTATATATAGCGATGATTTCCTACTTTTAACACACACTTTCCTTTCTATTTTATTTGTTCTCTCAAATTAATACAAATGAAAGTCAATTTCCTTGAAGAAAGTTATACTTTTTATTTATGATCAATTTTTTTGAAAATTTCAATTTTGTTTCGAATTGTAATTGATCTATCACATGCTATAACTAGGTAATGTCATACAAAGTTTGGCAAAACTAGGAGACCACTTCTCACTAGCTTTTTGATCCAACGCCAGATGTTTCATTCCTAAGAATTGATTTTGATGTCAAGAGTTCCTCTTCATCTTCCTAAGACGAGGATAAGGAAGTCAAAAACTTAAAAAATGCTTTTCACAGACGGAGATGACATGGTTACAACATTTTTTTCTTCAGGCCCTATGGAATGTGTGAGAATCGGGCTGCTCTACATAAGGCATCTAATCCGTCATGAAAGGAATCAACATATTGAGGTTGATTGTCATTTCATTCGAGATAAGATACTGAGCGGAGATATATCTACGCCATTTGTGAAGTCTGGAGACCGTTACTGCACTTTACTTAGCCGAGTCAATCCCATTCATTAAAGAAGAGAGTATTGGAGTGCGCTGGTTCGCAACTATACTCTTCTCTGACTAGAAGAGCTGCTCCTGCTCCAGAGTAAGGGGTGGAAGGCTAGAAGATCTCAACCACTTATTTTGCACAGAATAAGTGGTAATTCGTTAATAGCACGAATCGAACTAGAAGGATGGGATTGGGTTCAGTTAAGGTAACCTAGAGGGCACTAAATTCAAAAACCTAAATTTAATTTAATTCGAACTTTGTCGTATTGACATAAGAAATCTGCCTCAAGCTGAATGAGGAAGTGCATTATCTTCCTTGGAATCATGACATGCTCCAATCTCTCCAATTGAACAAAGCTCCTCCAATTTTATATTTAAGAGTGTTAGATGTGGAACTGTTCGAATTGAACTTGGCTAGTAGGATTTGAATCAAATCACTATCAATTCTCTCTCAAATACATTAATCAAGTATAGATCTATGTTTTCTCTTAATTTAGAGGGATCAAGTGAATTTGAAAATGGAGAAGCATTGTAAAAGTTATAAACTTCGACAATACTCTCAGATGCGTGTTTGAGTTATGAGGTTTTCAAATATTTTAGAAGGGGAGGGAAATGGACCTATTAATAGGATTTGTCAAAAAAATTTGCTGAGTGGTACGGAGCAGATTTGTATCCACCACCAATCTAAGGTTAGGGTACGGAGATAGAGTAAGTTTAAACTAATATATATAGCGATGATTTTTCGCTTTAACACACACTTTCCTTTTTATTTTATTTTATTTATTTTCTCAAATTAATACTAATGAAAGTCAATTTCCTTAAAAGAAAGTTGTACTTTTTATTTATGATCAATTTTTTGACAATTTCAATTTTGCTTCAAATTTTAATTGATCTATCACATGCTATAACTAGGTGATGTCATACAAAGATTGGCAAAACTGGGATAATTCACTAAATTCAAAAACCTAAATTTAATTTAATTCGAACTTTGTCGTATTGACATAAGAAATCTGCCTCAAGCTGAATGAGGAAGTGCATTCTCTTCCTTGGAATCATGCCATGCTCCAATCTCTCCAATAGAACGAAGTTCCTCCAATTTTATATTTAAGAGTGTTAGATGTGGAACTGTTCGAATTGAACTTGGCTAGTAGGATTTGAATCAAATCACTATCAATTCTCTCTCAAATACATTAATCAAGTATCGATCTATGTTTTCTCTTAATTTAGAGGGAACGAGTGAATTTGAAAATGGAGAAGCAATGTAAAAGTTCTCAACCTCGAAAATACTCTCCGATTCGCTTTTGAGTTATGAGGTTTTCAAATATTTTAAAAGGGGAGTGAAATGGATCTATTAGTAGGATTTTTTTATGCTCAGTGGTACGGAGAAGATTTGTGTCCACCACCAATCTAGGGCTAGGGTACGGAGAAAGAGTGAGTTTAAAATAATATATATAATGATGATTTTCCACTTAAGACACACTTTTCTTTCTGTTTGTTTTCTCAAATTAATAATAATTAAAGTCAATATCCTTAAAGAAAGTTGTACTATTTGTTGTGCAAATAATGTTAAGTTCGAAAACATGTTTAATTACTATATTAATTAATACAAAATATAACTTTTTATTTATGATGTGATATTCATTTGTAAAATCAATTGTCCAATGAATACAAAGTATATCAATTAGGGTAGGAATTTAATGGAGTGAGAAGTAAACGAATATATTATCGATGCATTAAGTGAGTGACGTTAATGAAGAAAAAGAGAGGGGATATAAAGAATATAAAATATGACGGACAAATTCAGTGTGTTTTTTATTTTACTATGATGACATTGATCTGTCTTAGTTCATTTGTGTAACCCCCCATATTTTGAATGATTTTTAAATATATGATTAATTAAATTAAATATTATAATTAATCTGAATTAAAATAAATATTAACTGGCGAGACGAGGGTTAGTATTTATTGATGTGAATTATATTGATTATTACTGGGGGAATAAAGTAATATGCGATTGTGAATTTATGAAAATTGTCGTGAGTGAGATATGCGACAGTTACGGTAATTAAGTCTAGAAGCACGTTAGTCGTGTCGGGATTAATTTAAATGGAATAAAAAGTAAATATACTTTTAGTCACCCAAATGGTCATTTCGAGTGCGCTAATGTGTCCGGAAGGGTCGAGATAGTCAGGAAGTCCTACCCAGAGGTTTAGTTTGGGTTTCGGGGCAGTTTTAGGCCAAACCGGCATCCCAGGAAGGCGTTTTGGTAATTTGTATTTTTGGAGAATTATTAACTACGAAAAATATAGGAATAAAAAAGCTTGTACATGGGAGGAGCTAGGGTTATCAGTTATTACACACAGAGATGTCAAAGGAGGAAGGAGGAGGAGATGTTTCTAGGGCTAGAACCTCCATTGCTACACCTTTTACAACACAAACACCACCACCACATAGATCGGAGATAGGAGACCACATCTATACCATCTTCTTCAACGGATCAGACCTTGTGCATTTTTAGCAATAATTATGTCCATATTAGTGTAGGTGAAAAATATACATGAATTGCATATGAATTGGGTGAAATTATGTGATTTAATTCATAACTTATAACTGAATTTATATGAGTTTAATCCCTTCATGTATGTAGAATAGAACCCACAAAATTTGGATTAATATTGATAAATGAATCTGGGTTAATTATGTTCTTGAATTGAAAAATGATGAACTAGGGTTCACATGATTAAATTTGGGGATTTCGAATTTATTCGATGATTATTAATGATTTTCTTGAGTATTAGAAATCATCCTTACATGTTAGAATACGGATTGGAATTAATTGTTGGGAGTTTAAAAAGGATATGTAGAGGTTTTAGAACTCAAAAATGGTGAAAAACGCAAGCTCTAAAGGTTAGAGACGATACAACCCAAGTCGTTTGAAGTCGCATGAAGGCACTTTAAACGAGATGGCATCTCGCGTGAAGCTGTCATTCGAGCGACGTGTCTTCTCGTTCAAACGATATGCAGTCTCGTTCGAACGACGTGTTTGAATTCTGGAAATTTATAATTTGTTCCAACGTATGTGACGTAGTTAATTCGAGTGAAATAGAATGTTATACGATGAACTCAGTCCAATATATAAATATTGGAAATCATTGGGTGCAATTTAAAGTATTTTCGAGCGGGGAATTATCCTTGGAAATTACGAGAGAGAGAATATTCGTAATTTAATAAATATATCGTAAGTAGTAACGAGAATAATATTAGGTATGAATTATAATATTTGGGTTGTGTGTATACCTAATGATCTTGATAGGTTGTGTGAATACCTATAGTAGTATTTATTATGTGTATGGCATGCCTATGCTGCTTGCTATCGCGGGAGGTTTTTTTTAAGGGGACAGTCTTATCCTAATGAGCCCATTGGGGGGATTTTAGATTTAGTGCCTCAAAACATGAAACCTAAGTACGGGTTATCTATGATAGTGATGGTGACTACGGTCATATGGGTGTGTACGTATGTGCGTAACCCATAAGCTTGAAACTATGTTCGTCTCCAATATGTGTGATTTGTATTTACATGGTTCGAGAGTGATTCCGAACCGATTGTCCTTATTCAGTACGAGATGTACCGGGACTTGATAACAGAGTATGCACGCACCACGGTTAAGTCTAGGGGTGCCGTATTAGTATTTATTTATAATAGTGTGATGAAAAATAAATAATTGTGATTTAATCTACCGTGTGAATATATAGATGAGAATGCTAATGGTATTAAATCAAGTACATGCACACTTAACCTTGCTGTGAAAACTCTTACTCGGGATAGTAAATGCTGTAATATTTAATAACATATATAATATGTGGAAAAATACGAGATATTACTACTGGTGATGGTTTAGAAGGTTTATGACTATGATTTAGTTAGGTGTGATAACTATAATTAGAACGATTTAGAGATACGTTAGGCGTGCACAATAGTTGAGAGGTGAGAATCTCATGAGAGAGCCGTAAAGCTAACATGTATATAATATTTGCTTTACCACGTTTTCAATACTTGCTAAACTGTTTTAAAACTATTTTACACTCGGGCTCTGACCCGTCTCTTGTAAATCTATTTTCTCTTGTACAACTATTTTAGATGTCCAGCCACAGAGACGCCAGGCATAGATTTTCAGATGATTTGACGTGTTGCAGCTATTGTGGGAGTTGCAGGTACTCGTGATTAGACGCCTCCACTATTATTCCTTCAGTCATTGATGCTAGTGATATCATTTACGACATGTATCCCATTCTTTGTTATCATTTATCTTTAGAGAGGCTTGTACTCAGTTACCTTATTTTGGATGGATTCAGTTTTATTATGGTTTTGGTTCGATTCAGTGTTTATTATTGGTTATTTGTATTGAAACTTTAAACTGGATGTTATTCCAGTCTTATTTCTTTAGCCATATGGATTCTCAGTTATTATTTTTATTTAATTTATTGTAATGCTGAATGTTGTTAATTATTGAAATTGTCTTAGTATAATAAAACGGTTAAAAATTTTTGACACTAGCTTAATTAATTCATTAGGTGATTAACGAAGTAAAATTTTCGACAGTGATGCTAAGAATGAAACAACTGGATATTCTGATTTAATTTAATAAATGACTGATCACCCGGTATTTAATTGAGCGGGGTGTTACAATTTGGTAAATTAATTTTATTTTTTTATTAATTTTGAGTATTTACTTGTGAATGTTGACACAGTGGGTGCTGAATATTATCATAATAAACCTATACGTGAATGGGAGGACTCGACATATATATAAGGAAGATGCTAAAGAAAGTTGTTAAGACTGCATGGGAGATGAGAGTATCATTGAACTCTTACTTTGAGAATGTGTGTGTCCAATACGAGTGTTCAACTATAAACAAACCTAGGTGGGGTGAATATGTCTAGTTGCAAGGCATGATCAATTTTTTGATAATCTCAATTTTACTTCAAATACTAATTGACATATCGTATGTTATAACTAGGTGATGTCATGCAAAACTTGGATCAACAAATCAATAGATAAATTTAGGCAAAACTAGGACACTTCACTAAATTCAAAAACCTAAATTTAATTTTAATGAATTGCTTGTGACACCCCGCCTATTTTAATTACAGGTGATCGGTACTTTATCAAAACAACGAAGAATCTCATTTGGTTCATTCTTAGCATCACCGTCGAAAATCTTTTTAATTACTAATCACCTATATTAAATTAAGCCAATGACAAATTTTATCTTTCATTTAATTAACAACATGCAAAGCTAAAATAATTTAACCAAACCATCTACACAATAATAGTCTGAAAAATTACATGACAGATATATAAATAAATAAGACCGAATAAACTATCGTTTCCTAAAATAAATCTAAATAAAAGTTTGCCATAATAAAGTTGAATTTGAAATAAGTCTGATAAATAAAATGAAGAACTAATTAGTCTGAAGGGGCAACACGCCAAAATAAAATACTGAAGAATCTCACGTATAGAAATGAATGAATTGAAGCATCTGAAGCAACTCCTGCAAGCCTTCATAAGTACTGTAGTTACGCATTCCTGGATAGAATCATTAAGATTGTCATCCCTGTGGCTGGACACCTAAAAAGGTTTTGAAAATATTTTGACACCAGTTAGAGCTCAAGAAAATAATTTGAAAATATTTTGCAAGTGTTTAAATCACAATTTAAATCAGTTATTAGATACACATATTGGTTCCACATACACTCCTTTGACATCCTCACCTCTCAACTAATGTACATGCTTAATGTACCCTATCTAGCTATGTTACCCATCACAACTAGATAACGTATCTAAATAGCCTAAATAGATCTAACTCTCTTGTATTACCCATACGACACGTTACCCCAATATCAATAATTAATATTTCCCACGTATTATTATTGATTCACACATTTAAGTCTCCCTACTTAAATTACTTTTAGATATACGCAATCTATCAGTTCTACTATCACACATAAGTAGATATATACTTGTATATATTTAACACACATATGATATATACAACTATAGGATCCGCATAATAGCCCCTCGTGTTGATGGCATATTCTGCTATCAAGTCCATGTACCTCTCGTACCAAATCAAGGACTATTGATTCAGCATGTCTCCTCAAAACTAAAATCAATCAACACGTACTGGAGGCAAATATAGTTTTAAGACTTTATGACATGCACATACCTAACATACCCAAACAACACGTCGGGCCCACTAATACACAACACAAAGTGAGCCGCCATAAGTTTCATGTTCTGGGGCACACATCTAGATCTTACTAGAATCGTCAAGGTGGGATCTCCCTCTGCACGAAAAACTTTTTGATAGCAGGCAGCGTAGGTATATTCACATATAAAATCAAATCACAACAATAGTTATTCACACAACCTATATACACATTTTATTCAGTAGGTATACACACAACCCATCACATATAAATCTGTACGTAGTATATAACTCTTGAATACTCAACGTACTAATTATAACTTTTTTTTCATATAATCCTGAGTATTACTCACTACCCGAAGGGTCCTATTTACCCGCTAATTAATATCAGTAGTTAATACATATCTATCCTACTGGTATTTGTCTTAGATTGCCATTTAACCTTCCCGTAACCCGATTTATAAAATTTTCGATTCACGACACAGTCAGTGGACTCTCGTTAGTTTTAGTCTTAACCCTTATGCTTATTAAGATTAAGTCGACGTGTCTACCGACCTTCCCTAAGTCCTTGTATATTAAAATATCATTACTAGGATTTCGGGTAAATCGGGGTAAAGAAAACTTTACAATTAAACCAAGTCCCCAATTTCGCTAGTCGTCGATCGATCAATCGACATTCAAGGGTCGATCGATTGAACCTAGGTTTGACAACTTCGTCTCAGTTGCGCATTTCTCTCTGTTTAACACCTCAAACCTTCATGGATCTTCCTCAAACTCCCAGGAAACATAACCAAACATTACTTATGTGTCTAGGGTTGATTTTTAATGGAAACGACACACCAAATCTCAATTAAATCTATCCAAGAACTGATTAAACCTCAATATTCACAAAAACCCTAGTTTAAATGTTCTTCATAAATAATCATCCATTTATTCAAATTTCTCCCATTTTAATTATCATATATAATCTGATTTCATATCCTCTACAAATGTGGATTCATTCTACATGCAATCTTACCCAGAATTATGAGTTATATACATTCAACTCCTAAGAACATCATCAGTTTTTATTAAATAAAAAAATCCTACACTACATAGGTATTAAAACTCATAAAATCATGCAAGATAAACACTTACCTCATCAAACAGGTCTGAATTCGTTTTGTGTCGTGTGATGAATGCTCCTCCCTTGCTTCCGGTCATGATTCCAATAACAAATATGGATAAATTAAGATGTTGCACCTCCAAACTCCTTTTTCTTCCTCTCTAGTGTCCTCTCCTCTCTTCTCCTTTGATTATTAGGGTTTGAGATATGTTATGATGCTGCCCCAAATAGCTCACCCTGGGTTTTAAGTCCCAATTCCAGAAATTAGGCTAACGGGCCAAGCCCAAGTGACCCGAACACTCCCGTGTGGGCTCAATTACGATTAAAAAGGCCCCCAAACCTAATTATAACCTCGAGTACACAATTCCGACTATCTCGACCCATTCGGAATCAACCGTGACCTTGAAATCGCATCTGGGTCACTCTATAATAAAGTCCTATCCCGACCCCAATTAGTTTATACGCGACTCCCTATTGAGATATAATGTTGCCACGTCACTATCACTTGCTAGGACTTAAGATAATCATTTATTATTCACTTAGTAATCTTATTCCACAAATATTAACCATTATCTCTCTCGATTAATATTTTTAGTCCACACATAATAATTAATTCAGTTCAATTACGACACACATATAATTTAAAAATACCTGAATTAATTAAATAATATATGTTAAAAAATACGGGGTGTTACATTACTCTAGATCTATGTGAGTTCTAAGTGTTGTGTGTCATATAAGTGATCAAATTAACATTCAACATAAATAAAAAATTCGTAACAACCCCTATTTTCTCACGTAAAGGCTGGTCAGGCACGATACGCTGAAGATAGGGCTTGTTTGTCAATTAATACCATTCTTAGCACAAAGTAAATGCAATTAAGTTATCTTTTTCAAAACTTCTACATTTGTAGAACAAGAAACATGTACACAATAATCCAATATTCCATACCACCATAATAATAATAGTAATAACAATATCCAACTAGAGTAATAAAATCCCAACCGATAAAAATAAAAGAGTACTGGGCTTATGCCCTTACAAAAGTTCCAAATAGTAAATAACTGAAGCTGAAAAGCACCTATGCTAGAAGTAACCAAATCTGAATCTGGAAAGCAAGCGAGATCGTGGGACTGCTACAGCACAATCCAACTATCCCTGTCTAGGATCACCTTGGGGGGGGGGGGGGGGGAGGGGCACATTTATATTTGGGTCAGAGCCTGAGGTGTGCAAAAATTAACTTGAATAAAATATGAATGTAATTATACAGTCTATGCACAATAATTACTCCCCCTTTTCGTCACTCACATGCGTATGACACCTCGCCCCTTATCTAAACGACACATCATTCGCATCCCAACAATTCCCAAATAATAATTGGTGACAATGACTCAATTTATAAACGGGGATAATAATAATAAGTCATTTAAATGCACTTTATACATTAAAGTTTCAACAGTCAATAATTCTAGTCTCGTAAATTCATCAGAAGAGCATAAACCTCTATTATGCATTATAGGATTTCATATATAAGTATTGTCTATTTTTCTTAGACAATTCATATTATACAATTTAAGTCCGGTCAATTTATGATATATGTCCTTTCATATATTTGACACACGAGGGCATCTACCTTTGGTCTCTATTCGTGCTCTATTGGCAAGTCCAGAGGAATTTTCTTATTCCTAAGCGGACAACACAAAACACACATACGTTGAGGGTGGTCCCTACACAGGACACATGTATACGGCCCATACCTAGCGGTGATACAGGAACGATCAGTGTCAACCCTACCTCTACTGGGTGTAGCCTCCACATAGTACCTATATGGCCTACACATCGTCAAGCCCACCTGTGCCGACGTGTGGTATGCGACTCGAATGCGCGAACCCCCGAGCCGATAGGACGATCCATGAATATGGTATGTCCACATAAATATATAATAGTACATATTATTTATCTTTATAATATGCATAGGCAATAATCCTGCAATTTCCAAATAATATTCCTCATTTAATAATTCACAATATTTCTCATTTATTAATAATTTAAAATCTAATAAATTATTAATTTCAATCCATTAATAATTACTTAACATTCCAACTAAAAGTAATTATTATTTGAAATGCGGGTGTAGCCTCATTCCATAAATTTGTTACCCCATAAGTACAAACCCCTCATTTCCTTAAGTTTTCTAACTGCTATAAAGTGGGACAACAAATTCGTTTAGCATGAGTTATCCAATTTGAAGCTACACCAGAAAAGGGGAAGGAGAGAGAAAAACCCACGTCGTTCAAACGACTGGGGGTGTCGTTCACGCGACATGGTATGTCGTTCGAACGACATGCCATGTTGTTTGAACGACGTTTCGTCATCTTCCTTCGCCTCTCTCCATTCTGTGTTCCCAGATCATGAAAACCCTAAAAAATTTCTACAGTTCACAACCCATGGTTTTATCATATTTTCACCATCAGTTAAATCCCAAACAATTTACTAACAAATTCACATCTCAACAATTTAAGTCCCAAACCTACAACTATGTCCATCCCACACGAAGAACATTTAATAATGGAAACAACACCAAAATTTCAATCCATTAATGGGTAATAATATTCTCTACAGTAATTACCAATTAAACCTCAAATAATCAGCAAAACATAATGGGATTCTAATCATTAATATAAGGCTTTTGATTTCTAATTTATGGAATAAATTCTACATGCATGTCCTTCCTCTACATGTGGGTTTTCACCATCAATTTCAATTTATCATTCCTCTACATGTGAAATCAAATATAATAAGCCCTAATTTTTAGAAATCTAAGGGAATATAATTATGCATTGAGAAATACATTAAAAACATAATTTATGCAAGAAAATTCTTGCCTTTAAATCTTGTAGTGGAGAACCCTTGAAAGCTTTTGATCCATCCTTATTCTTCCTCTTTTCCTTCTTTGGGATGTTTCTCTTTTCTCTCTCTCGTGATTGTTATCTTAGGTTTTAATTTGTGATAATGGGGGAGTGGTTTTCCCCCACTAAACCACTCATTAAGTGTAAATCCCAAGTTGGGTTATGGGCCCAACTTTTGGACCCCCAAATGAGCTCGAAACCATTATCTAATTAGTCCAAAACTTCCCCAAACCCATATGTTATTGACCCAAGACCATTTTTAAAGGCTTAAACCATTGAACGAGTTCATATGAGTCCCAAAACGTGCTTCGAATTATTTATGCCAAATTAATTACTTTTAATTTGTGTCGTGCATAACTTATATTATTTTCTTTTAATTTATAAGCAATTGACATATTCATGCACAAAAATGAATCATACACTATACTAAATAGCAAATTTCCACTTAACAATTTCGAATAAAATATTTTATTTTATTTTTTTTAGATTAAATTTCTAAAAATTAATTATTTATTCCAAAATAATATTTCTCTAATTATTCAAGAAAAATGCGGGGCATTACAAAATTCATAAGATGAATTTATGAGAAAGAGCTCCCACCCAGGGGTCAAAAACCTCAACACACTTCAATTTCTTATTCAACTTGAAAAGAGTTTTATATAAAGTAAAAAGTTACCTCTCACTCATACATTCGCGAGTATTCTATAAAATTCGGACTTTCCCGCATTGATATAAGAAATCCATCTTAAGCTCCATAAAATGAACGAGGAAGTGCAATCACTTCCTTAGAATCACGTCATTCTCCAATCTCTCTAATACAAAGAAGCACCTCCAATTTGTTAGGGTGTTAGATATCCAACTAAAATTTGGAATAGTTCGGATGAACGTTAATGTGGATCTGAAACAAAATCACTCCCAATTCTCTCTCAAATACATTGATCAAGTATAGATCTAAGTTGTCTCTCAATTTAGAGGTAACATATGAATTTGAAAATGGAGAAGCATTATAAAAGCTTTCAACCTCGAAAATATTCTCTAATGTGATTTTGATTTATGCATTTTTAGATATTTTAAAAAGGGGTGAAAATAGATCTTTTATAGGATTTAAAAAAAAAATGTTCTCAATCATGAGCATGGTTGATTTTTGTCATATGAACAATTTCAAATAGGGATCTAAAGGCATACAACCATGCACATGGGTAAAATCCTGATCGTGAGTAAAATGTTGTGAGCACAGGTTCAAAATGAACCGTGCATATAGTTTCAGGCCAAATCAAATTGATTTCAAATAAAACACTTTTTAAAAATCACGGATTATTTCCCAAATGGTGTACACAATGCATTTCTGAGATAAATTCGCTTGTTCAACCTATAAAAACACATTTTATAAAATGTGCAAGTGCGTGTAACCAAAATCTTCAATCGTAAAACTATCAAAGGATACAACTTTAAAGTGAGGCATACGGAAGCCTTGTGATGTAGAGTAGCTTAGGTAGATCTTTAAAATCCAAAAGTCCATATCATTTAATGAATGAGCCTCACATTATGATTCAGGTTTATGTGGATCGAATAACTCAACGAATTGATTCTTTGACACACAATAAGTCAATTTTTATATCATACATATGTTTACATTTGCAATCTCCCTATTTGGCTATTTCGTGGTAAAAATCCCCAAACCTAAAAATCTCTTGATTACCCTTACCAAACCCACTCCACATTAGTCATATAATTAGAATAGTAGGACGTAATACACATGGAGTCCAAAAGATAAACGACGCATCAAAGTCGAGTCTGAAAATATGGGTATGAGTCGGGGCAACATGTTTATATCTCAAATCATATAAAAAAGAACAACACCAACAAAATCATTCAAGTAATAGCATGCACAAAGAGTAACTCCCCCTACTCTAAGAATCCTCCAAAAAACTAATGAGACAGTAGATAATATAAAGCATTTAAACATGTGAGAAATGATAAGATCATCTAATATCAATGCATATCATAAGTAAGTTATCCCTTACATTAAGAATCACATAAATAAAAACTAATGTTTCTTTCCCATAAATATCTATAAAATAATGTCTTTCTGAGGATGTTTGTGTAAACAACAAGCATTCACTTTAAACAAACTATAGCCAATATTTTAGTCAATTCAAATTTTATTTTAATTTTAATTGCCTTAGCATATGGAAACTATTAGTGATGTCATGAAAGTTTGAATTATAACATCAATTATGAAAATCTAAAATAATTAACTAGAATTACACATTTAGTTATAATTTTAGCCAATTACACTAATATATACGTGATCTAAGTGTAGTGTGTGATTAAAGCGTGATGGTATACAATCAACATAAAAAATCAATCCACAAGACATGTTTTATGAGGAATACCCCACCCCCACCCCATCCGGGGCAAAAAAAAACCTTGAGGCAATCCAGTTTCTATTTCTACTTGAAAAGAATTTTCATACAAATTAAGAAGGTACCTTTCACTCATGTCCTTACAAGTATTATCCTATAGACTTTGAATTTTCTCCCATAAAACGTAGAAATCCATCTTGATCTCCACAAAGTGAAAGAGAAATTCTATTCTTTTCATTCCAATCTCACTATACTTTTCCAATAAATAGAAGCACCTCCAATTTTAGATCTAGGAGTGGTAGATTTTCAATTCAAGTGTAGTTGTAGATTGAATTGAACAATGTTGTATGAATCTGAACCAAAATACTCTCAATTCTCTCTCAAAAGCATAGATCAAGTATACAATTAATTTTTATCAATTTTGGATGGAACAAGTGAAATTAGAATAGAGATGAAAAGTAAAATTCTCTACACCTCTAGAATGATCTCAGAAATATTTAAATTATGAGGTTTCAAATATATTTCAATGGGAGGGAAAATGTTCAATTTATAAAAAAATTCATAAATATGCTCCTTCATGTGCATGGTTAATTTTTCTTGTGCACGATTTCAAACAGTATGCAACCTTGGTTGAAATTGTGTACAGTTGTCCACATAAGGCAATATCTTACCGGGTGAATGGTACTGGGGAAATTTGAACGGTTTGAGACTGGAAATCTCAAAGAGCTTCAATTAATGTACTTCAAAATAGGTCACTTCCCTAAAAGTTTTACACAACCCAACCGATCACAAATTCACTTGTTTATCCCTTTTAAAAGATATATTTTGAAACATCTTAAAATTTTGTAGTCTTAAATTCAATTCACAAAAACTACGAAATGGATATGTTTCAAAGTATTTAGCAACAGAAGACTTGTGTTATAGAGAGAATTGCATAATCCTCAAGTCCAAAAGTTCATTTAATTAAAATGAACATGCCTGACTCTACGATTCAAGACTATGTGTCTTAGATGGCTCAATGATCATATGTTTTATCATGGAATCTAGCCAACTTTAATATAGAAAAATTACAATACAAAATGTTACATTTTAAATCTCCCTTATCTTAGATGCTTCTTCCCCTTTCCACGCAAAAAAATCAAAGAGAAGTAAAAGACATAGATACCAGATATATCATGAAAATAAAACAATAATCACAATGAATAAGAAACGCTAGCGAAATAAAATCTAGAAAATCATAAATACCAGAGGTATAAAGTGAGTACTTAAATGTGACACCCCATCAATTCTAACCACGGGTGATCAGTCCATTATCAAGAATCTCATTTGGTTCATTCTTAGCATCACCGTTGAACTTTTTAAATTAAAAACTACCTATGTTAAATTAAGCCGGTGCCAAATTTTATCGTTCATTAACATATATGAATATGTGAAAACAAATAATATCATCCATCCACACAAATATAGAAGTTTGAAATGTCGCAGGATATTGGTGGTTATGCACTAGGGGAAAATCGATCAAGTCTACTCTCTGTAATATGATCCCTGCTTTCATTTGTTGGAGAATTTGGTGTGCCAGAAATAAAATGGAGTTCGATAATGTTGCGATGAATGCCCGGATTATCATAGGATTGGTATACGATGACATTGAGGTGGCCTTCAAAGCGAGACCTTTCAAATTCTCCCCATCTCCTTTATACATAGACTTATTCAAAGAATTTCAAATATCATATGTCTAGATTTATCACGTTCTTCACTTTCTTCACTTTCTTTAGTTTGTATCTTTACCTATATTAGACTATTTTTTCTTGTAATGCCACCTTGAGAGGGCTGTTTATATATATATATATACACACACACACACACTAGGGTGTACCCGTGCCGATGGCACGGTGATAAATTTTCTCCTGATTATTTTTTGTTATGGCACACTAACACTCCTAGGTGTGATAAATAACGATGTTACACAACTTTTATAATATTCTTTAGCTACAAGTTTTGTAACATAACATAACTAAACACTGGTTTTGTTATGGAACATTTACACTCATATGTGTAATAATATCTTTACGATTCATTCAAATATGTATGATTTGAAATGTCAAAATAAATTTTAACATAAGTCAATATTTAATCCAGACAACCATGTTTAATATTGAATTACAAAAATGATGATTTGCTTCCCTTCCCCCTCCACCAAAAATAGGACATAATTCAAAATCCAAACAACCATGTGTAATATTAAATTACAAAAAAAGATGAAGCATTTGTCGTGAATGATGTACAACGACCAAGCGAACAGTATCATTTGTCTCCATATGTATGTCCATACTTGTTCAACATAACCTGTTTAAAAGTCGATGACAAAATGCGTATGCGCATCGAGTGTGGATGAACAACCACCATAATCTAAATATAAAAAAACACTGAATTAGTATCCTATTCTAAATATAGACCATGCATTTTAAATTATAAAGATACGATGTTACCTCATTGCATACTCTTCCACCCCAGACCCGACCTTTTCTTTCGTTCCTCTTTTTCAATTATTCAACATGGCAATCCCAATTCTACAAAAGTACATCAATAACGTGATGTTAGGTTCATGTTATATAAAGTTCTTATTGGATAAAATAAAACAAAATATTTAAATTTGAACTTACCTTATCGAATAAGGCATGGTGTCAATGAATTATGGACATGCATTATAATAGAACTTCTAGATAAACAACATTAGTTTTAGATTTAGGTTCGTCTTGTGGTAGAAGGACACTTAGTCTATTTGAATAAGTGTATCTCGAAAGTGCAACATATAATTTCCCATGACTAAACACTGGTTTACTAAAATCAATCCCAACAAACTTTATCGACTGACCTTGAGATTTATTAATTATCATTACGAATGCAAGACGCACAGGGAATTGATGCCTTGATATTTCGAAAGGAAGTTCTGAAGAAGATGGTGTCAAAGATATTCTGGGAATGAAGACTAAATTTCCTACCTTATCTCCAGATAAAATTTGAGCTTCAATTCTTCTTCTTCCTCCATATCGAACAACCATTAGTCTAGTTCCGTTACATAGTCCATCCCTTGGAGAAAGGTTGCGCAATAATATTATAGGATAATCAACTTTTAGTTCTAACTTAAACGGTGGTAATGCTGAAGGATCAAGTGAATCCAAGTACTCATTTAGATATCGATTGTTAATGGATGGATCATTTTCATTATCCGTTGATAGTTTGTCTGTAGCTAAAGAAATAACGATTTCTCCTGGGAACACACTCAGTACTATAGAATTTATAGTACTGACGTCATCATTACACACCGAAAGAATTGTTCGTTCTGTCAGAAAGTTGGAGTTGGTTATTTCATGTGTACTCAATTGTGGATAAACTCTAGAGACTAATTCATTTATGCTTCCACACTTTCCTACTAATGGTGGAAGTTGTATAGTTTCTTAGGAACTGGATCTGACCTAAAAACGGAAAATAACAAATCAGTATAAATGAATGAATAACTATGGATATAAATTAAGACAAAACTTTTATAAAAATTAATACCTCGATCAAAAAGCTTGAAAATTATTCATTACCAACTTCAGAGCTATTAAACCGCATGTTATGTGACAAAGTCAAAACATATATGTTACTCCAAAGTGGAGAGCGTCTTAACGATGCACCACCTATTTGTTCACGCGCCCCCTTGGTATAACTAGTGAAATTTGACGAAAGTCTCCCCCAAGAACAACAGTGATACCACCAAATGATTTTTTATTACCATAAATGTCTTGGAGTGTGCGGTCAAGGGCTTCAATACAAAATCTATGTTGTATGGGTACTTCATCCCAAATAATTATTTTTTCTTGCCTAAAAAACTCAGCTTCCAAGGATTTTTAACTAAACCCACACACAGTGTTCTATAATATATCCAATGGAATTTTAAAAGTTAAATGTGCTATTCGACCTCCAATTTGTAATTGTGAAGCAGTACCGGATGACGCTACAGTAAGTACCGTATGACCAAGGCTACGACATTTTGTTGCAACCGTGTTGTATAAAAATGTCTTTCCAGTTCCAGCACCACCATTCAAAAAAAAATTAGTTCCTTTATTCTCAAACACCGAAGCAGTGATTGTTGTATAGGCGAAACGTTGCTCCTCATTCAAACGGTGAATATTAAAGTCGAGATCTCTTTGTTCCCATCAAACTTCAGTTGCTGGTGTTCTAATATCAATCTATTAACAGTTGCAATGCTCCAATTTTCAGTTGGTTGTGGAAACGGTGTAAAATCCTTCAAACTTTTACCCGATTCCTCAAGAAATTGATTGAGTAGGTATAAACCATAATCTTCAACTTTGCTTTCACTCGTATTTGAAATGCCAAACTTTATCAGAATTTGGTGTGTAAGATCTTCACATATGCTTATCAAGAATTGATTCCATAATGCATTGGGATTTATTGGAAAGCATTGTGTTAGGATAATATTGAATAATTTTCGCAATTGATATCCAATTTTCATAGTCGTAGCCTCTTCAAGGCATTATATCCACTCATCATCATCTTCCAAAAGTCCATGTGCGACGCATGCTGCTATGAATGTATCATACAAAACATTATTAACCGTACGCAAGTATTCAAATGATGTTGTCCCTTTAACAACGATTAGTAGCAGACGGAGATAAAGCCGCTCACCTGAATTGGGGCTAGAAAAGTGCATTCGACCAATTGCTGTTAGTAGTTACTCTTAGAGTCCATATCCCGTTTCTTAAGTTCCAAACATGATATTACGGGAACTCCTAGTAAGTAAATGAGCGTGCATATTCATTTGAAGCACAACATGTAAAAAAATCCAGTTAAAGTTGTCATTTGATTCTCTGATCTTGAGATGATCCTATCCATATATTTAGATGGATAAAAAATAACATGATGTATCCTAAGTAAATGAAGAGCTAATCGCACAACGGGTGGCTTTTCTTCATGTAAAAGATGGCCAAATAGCCTCCATGCAGCTTCTGGCGGTCCAATATATCTTGCATCAAGATATTTTTGAATCTCATCCACGTTTCTGATCACCGTTATTGTTCGATCATGACCTTTAAATATATATTTGTGAATATATTTTACACATCTTAACCCTGTGCACACCTCCACATTTAAATGACAGTTAAACATTCTTTAAAGATAGGCATTATAGGGAACAACATCCCTATTATTAACATGTTTATTACTTACAATATAAACACGACCATCATTTTGACGACGATAAAACAGATATCCATCTTTGTTCATTGTTGTTACATCTGTAACGTCCCAAGGGTAATGTTTTGTGCACCTACCATTTTCGATACACATTGCTTGTTGATTTCGAGCACCACATGGACCATGTACTATGCATTGTTTTACTATTTCAAAAAGCTGAGGTCCTGATTTGGATCAGGAAATTTCGCAGATACATGCTTATCAACTTGAGTCATTGTTCGAATCTTATCAGAATGCTTAATAAATATAAGTGCATGCATATGTGGTAATCCTCATTTTTGGAATTCAATTATAAAAACATGTGCACATTTCTCACCAAACACCTTATTTTCTGTTATCACCTTCATTAAATGTCTCCTCTTCAACTCAAAAATACGTGCAACTAAATCTGATCGATAAGTGGATTTTTGATTGGGTAAAAGAGCAGAAATAATTTCGGGCCAGTTCGAATTTGCCATCATTGTGAGAAAAATATCTCGATGCTTATTATATCGTGTGATTTCCATTGCATCTTGGAATATCTCAAACATATTCCTAACACTACTAGGAAATGAAGATGACAAAATAAAATATTTTCCTACTTGTTCAGGTTGTTACCCATCGCTTGCAACATCTGTAAGACCTTGTTAAAGTTTAGGACGCAATTGATCTTGATTAATCTTGTTGTATGTGAGCCGATTATGCTCTGTTGAAGCCCAAGAATCTACAATAAACTCTTGAATAAGTTCCCCGCCTTGAGTATTATCGAATGCTCATTTTGACGTTGGAATAAATGATAACTATAATATTCCATTTGAGTTAGACGTTTGTCAAGAGGGCAATCATTTTCAACATCCCATTGTCTCAATCCAGATTCCCATCCTAGCTCACCATGAGGGAATAATAAAACATAATGCAAAGGTAAATATGCTAGATGACATTCACTAACTCGCATAAACTCTTGATTCCCTTGTAAATGTATCACAATATCTCTCATTGCACTAACTTCACTTCTATTGCCGGGTAGTACTACTGCAATCTCATCCGATGATGGTAGATTATAACGTCGATGATCTATTTTTGAACTATAATGAAGATAAGAAGGTAAGTTTTTCCCTTCAACATTTACATCACGTAGTATCTCATAACCTTGTCGATATTTAAAGAGAAAACATTGTATTGTAACAAAGTTTCTTGAGCAGTTTTAAGAACATCAACCCTCAAGTGTGGATTTCTACGACTATAGATGTAAATGCATGTGTTGCATTATACTCTCAGATGTATTTGCGAAATGATGCAAACCCACTATCATTCCCGTTATATAAATCCAAAAGTGCAAGAGATGGACGTGATAATTCTTGTAACTTTATCTTTCCTTGCAAACAACATGTTCCTAAGCGTGTACTACGTTTTGATGATTCCACCAATTTTTCATCCATCCAATACATTGATCAGAAATGAGGACAAATTATATCCATCATCCCTAGATAGTGTCTTTCTCTGTGCATGTTTAATGGATTATTACCTCCAAGTATTGCAGGTGGGATATCAACGTCATCATCATTATCATCAACAGCATCATCTTCAATGTGTTGGTTCAACATATTTGATCTGTAAATAAATAATATTTTTAATAAGATAATATAATTATAGATATAATATAAAATTTTAATTGTAAACATGTATTTAATATACATGTTATCTTCTATTGCAGATGTGCTCGCCAAAGAAGTTAAATGTGACAGAAGTGGTTCGAGTGGCGATTGATGAGGCACCATCGTTTCGAGTCTTATTTCATCATCTTCAGGGTTCATCGTGAAGGGGTAATGTACACATGGCCTTAATATAATTTAAAATGTTTAAATTTAGATTCTCATCTCAAGATTCTATAAAGATAATGTTAATTATAGATATAATGTATAAAATATAAATATAAATGTAAGCATGTATTTAATTTACATTTTATCTTCTATTACGGATGTGGTCGTAAAAGACATTAAATTTGATAGAAGTGGTTCAAGTGGTGGTTGATGAGCCACCATCACTTCGACCTTCGTGTCATATCCTTTAGTGTTCATCGTATACGGGTCACGTACACATAGCCTATATATAATTTAAAATGTCAAAATTATGATTGTCATGTTAAGATTTCAATTACTTACGTTTAAAGTAAACTTACATGGTATTTTGGATTGCAGATGTATATGGTATTGTAGATGAAGAGAAAATTGCCAATAGTTTCAAAGGAGGTGATGGGGGACCATTTATTATCACTGATCTTCACGTTTGCCAAATGGACCTTCGATTGGGTGGTAAAGATGGAAAAAATCATGGTAAATCATGATCCATGACTTTAAATTTCTCCCCTGCTCTTCTCAAGCGTTGGGCTATGGAACGATTTACGAAGGCTCAAGATTTATCTGGTTTCAATTGTGGTGATGGAACCTTCCTTATATCGATGGTTGCAAGTTCTTCATTGAGGTTGCGAGGAATTATAGGCAATGAGGCTACTTGATTGTGAGTGTTATTGATAGATTCGAGAGTAGCTTTATCTTTTGTTGCAAATGTGCTCGCCAAAGATGTTAAATCGGATAGAAGTAGTGCGAGTGGTGATTGACGAGGGACCATCATTTTGACTACCATTTCATCATCTTCACTGTTCATCGTATAAGGGTCACATACATATGGCCTATATATAATTACAAATTTTAAAATTTTACAATTTAGATTCTCATGTTAAGATTTCAACTACTTACATTAAAAGTAAACTTACATGTTATTTTGGATTGAAGTAGTTCACCTTTTCTCATCGCATGCGTTGAGCCAATGAGCATTTCGATATAAGTGCCTACGTATGAGTTTGGCATTCATCATCATAATATTAGACATTAAAATCTATGGTATTAATCGTAAGAGTTTATAATGCCGACCTCACGATATTGTGCTTTTCCTTTATCAATATTGGAGGTATTTGGAGTTTGAGGGTTGATGTTTTATTTTCCATTTCTTTGCTATATGTTATAATAAAATAAAATCAAAAAATAGATTAAATAAAAGAAAAATAAATAATGTAAATTGCATGAGACTTGCTATATTATCATTACATACCTCAGAACATTGAGTTTTGCATTTACCAGCAACAGGAACAGAGGCATTTGAAGCTTGAGGGACAACCTTTTTGTCTTCCTTTGTTTGCTGGTTGTTATACAAAGATGAATACGTTTAAAGTATAAGTAATTTTTTTTTTTTAAATTTAAAAAGTACAATAGAAGAGTGTAATTGCACATTTTGAGATTTTATGGTGATGTTGACACCATGTGTTTGTAGTAACCAAATCTATATGAAAAAAATATTATATAAATCACAAATACCGATTGGAAAAAAAACATTGTAACCAAACCATATGAAATTGTATTAAAAATTATGAGAGACTTACTGCTTAACCCAGTTCTTCATCCGTCTGCATAGGTATTATATATTAGAAAAGACATAACAATAATTCTTTAAAATTTTAAGGAATAAGCAAATACATACCTCTCTATAGATTGTCATTTTAGAGGTTGGGGGAGTTGGTGTTTTTTCCATATCGCACAATAAGAATTTTCTGTAAAAGTAAATTTATGTAAAAGTACCTATAGAATTTTCTGAACCGAAAGTTGCTTACATGTTATTTCGGATAGAAGTAGTTCTCCTTTTCTCGTCACATGCGTTGAGCCAATGAGCATTTCGATATAAGCGCCTACGTATGAGTTTGACATTCATCATCATAATATTAGACATTAAAATCTATGGTATTAATCGTAAGAGTTTATAATGCTGACCTCACAGTATTGTGCTTTTCCTTTATCAATATTGGAGGTATTTGGAGTTTGAGGGTTGATGTTTTATTTTTCATTATTTGCTATATGTTATAATAAAATAAAATCAAAACATAGATTAAATAAAAGAAAAATAAAGAATGTAAATTGCATGAGACTTGCTATATTATCATTACATACCTCAGAACATTGAGTTTTGCATTCACCAGTAAGAGGAAGAGAGGCATTTGAAGCTTGAGGGACAACCTTTTTATCTTCCTTTGTTTGATGCTTGTTATACAAAGATGAATACGTTTAAAGTATAAGTAATTTTTTTTTTAAATTTAAAAAGTACGATAGAAGAGTGTAATTGCACATTTTGAGATTGTATGGTGATATTGACACCATGTGTTTGTAGTAACCAAACCTATATGAAAAAAATATTGTATAAATCACAAATACCGATTGGGAAAAAACATTGTATAAACGTTATAACCAAACCATACGAAATTTTATGAAAAATTATGAGAGACTTACTGCTTGACCCAGTTCTTCATCCGTCTGCATAGGTATTGTATATTAGAAAAGACATAACAATAATTCTTTAAAATTTTAAGGAATAAGCAAATATATACCTCTCCATAGATTGTCATTTTAGAGGTTGGGGGAGTTGGTTTTTTTTCCATATCGCACAATAAGAATTTTCTGTAAAAGTAAATTTATGTAAAAGTATCTATAGAATTTTCTGAACCGAAAGTTGAATACCAACTATTAAAACTAAACCAACCAAAACAAAAGTTGAATAGTAACCAAAACACATAGAAATGAATACTAACTAAAACACATGCATCGAATACTAACCAAAACACATAGAATGAATACTAAACAAAACATAGATGCATGGATAAAACTAACACCGTACAAATACGCATGTGTACAGAAAATAAACACATACATGAGTAGATAATACATACACGCATGGACATAATAGTGTAATTTTTTTTATTTGAACCACAAAGAAGAACAAAAAAATGTATAAATACAAACACCCATGAACATATCCTGTTTAAAAATATCATAGAGGTTCCAGTAGATAAAAAACTATTTCAAAATTAACTTTTCATAGACATGGAACCTCTATTATAATTGTTGAGATACTTTATAATAAACTTTCCAATAATGCATAAACCAACTGCATTTTCAGCGAGCAACTCCTAAACCAGCTCCATTTTTAGCGATCCCAAAACCCTATGATCCCAAAACCTTATGAATCACATCTTCGTTAAAGAATCTATGCCAGGGAGAAAACACAGACGGTGCCGTAATGTTACGTGGTACATGTTTATTTATGTAAACTCAGACATGTTCAGGCTTGAATAAAGCTATCGTGAGTTATAAAATGCTCAACGTTGGCATTGACATAACCCAGTTAAAAAAAATCAGTTAACAAAACGTTGGCCTTGGAACTGTTATGGGTTTTGGTTCATATCTGTAGTTTGTAAAGTTACCATTCACCTTTTAAATATCAAATAACATTTGACAGACACATGCATTTTATTTACTGCGAAGGGTGGTGTCAAGATAGGATGGTCACTCAAGGGTTCAAGTGAGAGATCAACAAAAACTCACTTAACAAAACAAAAAATGAAATGAACAATGTTGGCCTTGCCATAACCCATTTAACAAAAAACTCAGTTAAAAAAATGTTGGCCTTGGAACAGTTATGGGTTTTGGTTCATATCTATAGCCATGCTTGAATAAAAATATAATTCGTAAACATGACACATAAATGAACACGCTTCACCTCTTAAATATCACATAAACGAACACGCTTGGAAAAATTTACCATTCACCTCTTAAAAATGCAATTGAATACAAAACTCATTTAACATACAGTTGAACACAAAACGTTGAACACGCTTGAATAAAAACACATACAGTTTAACACAAAACTCAGTTAACAAAATGTTGCCTTGGAATTGTTATGGGTTTTAGTTCATATAGTTGAAAACGCTTGAATAAATGAACACGCTTGGACAAAACACACAAAACTCAGTTTGTAAATATCACATACAGTTAAATATAACATACAGTTAGGAACACGCTTGAATGAAAACACATTAAGTTGAACACGCTTGGACATAACACATACGGTTCTAAAAGAACATACAGTTAGGAACACGCTTGAACAAAATGCTTGGACAAAACACATGAACACGCTTGAACAAAACACAGTTCGTAAAGTTAAACATGAATATGTGCAGATTGAGGTGAAGGACCAAAACAAATAAAATATAGTCTGGAGTGTTAAGTACCAAACCAAATACATTTCGTAAAGTTAAACACGCTTGAACAAGATATTGTCCGGAGTGTTAAGGACCAAATGAAACCAAAGTCTTTAGCTCAACCTCACACATAAACATACACGCTTCACCTCTTAAATATCACATAAACGAACACACTTGGAAAAAGTTACCGTTCATCTCTTAAAAACACACAGAGTTGAACATAAAATGTTGCCTTGGAACTGTTATGGGTTTTGGTTCATACAGTTGAACACGCTTGAATAAACGAACACGCCTGGACAAAACACAAAAAACTCAGTTTGTAAACATGACACATAAACGAATACACTTCACCTCTTAAATATTTCATACAGTTGAACACACTTGAATAAAAACACATACAGTTGAACACGATTGGACAAAACACATACTATTCTAAAAACACATACAATTAGGAACACGCTTGAGCAAAATGCTTGGACAAAACACAGGAACACGCTTGAATAAAACACAACTCGTAAAGTTAAACATGATTGTGAATGGTAACTCACCGTAATAAAGTCCGGAGTGTTGAGGACCAAACCAAACCAAAGTCTTCAGCTCTCTCTCAAAACTATTCAGCTCCAAACTCTTCAGCTCTCTTTCAGAACCCTCTTGTCCTCGAGATTGTGTACAGAGTAACATTGTGTACAAATATGTAGAAAGTACATATTTGTAGCCATGCTGTTACACATAGAATGTACTTCAGCCACTCTAGTCATAGTGTAGCCATGTTGTCACACAAATGGTTCACGAATCAATTTTGGTTGATTGTAGGCCAATTCCTTCCCATTTAATCTCAACCCTCAGTTGAAAAAAACCAAACCCACCAACTTTTAATCTCAGCCGTTAGTTGGGGGAGACAAAAAAAACCACCTCCTTTATTATATATATATATTATATAGTTTTTTATTATACGTTTATTCAAGAATTAGTGTTTGGTTCCTTGGAACTAATTGTTTCGTGATACTTAGTTAACATGTGATGTTTCTACTATAAACTATTGTGTTGCGGTTTTGACTATTGTGTTCGTGATTAATATGATCGTTGTCATTAATATATTAATAATTGACGTATTTGCTATTTATAATTAATTGAAACCTTTTTATATAAATATTCAATATTCAAGTGAAGTATGTCTTTAATTCATAGAACGTGCATGCTCTTTTGAAACTTTATAGCTAGAATTTTATGATCTATCATTAATACTTAACTTTGAGTGGTGAAATGTTAGGGTAAAGATTACTTTGCTGTCACTTTAATGTGCATTTATATTATAGGAAAGGTGGAGAAAATTTAGGATATCATTTCAAAATATTTTACTTATATTTTTGGGTCATTTTGGCCTTTCTTCCACGTTTGTTACAAATTTTGTGTTAAAACCCTAGTTTATTGAAAGTTAGAGATACACCCAAAAAATGTGGCTAAAGATGACAAATGTCAAGCTTTCCTTTATAAGGTAATATTTACATATTTCTTTCATTTCCACACTTATGTTTCGTTTCATTTACACTTTCGAGGATATTTGTTTGTTTATGTATGATTTAATGTTAGAATATGTCTTCTTATATATATATATATACAAATAACAAGTTTTTTAGGATATGTTTTTACTAGGACATGATCAGGGAAGTGGCAGCGAGGAAGGCTCGTAACACTAGGAGCCTAAGGTGGGGCAAGTTGGTGAACACAGTCGAGAACAAGATGGAATTCCAAGATAGGGCCTTGGAAATGGCCAAAATGATTATTGACATTGAGTACACTGATTGGAGGAGGGTGCCCGTTGAGCTTAAGATGGACATTTGAGGGGAATTACAACTATATTCTTAATTCAAGAATATTTGAACTTAATTTTATAATTTAAATACTAATAAGTCACTTGCTTTAAAAAAAATTATTTGTTGAACAAGAACAATTCGACTTGCCCCTAGAATCACGTGATGCTACATTGGAACAACTAAGAAGGCAATGGAAAATGTGGAAGAAAAACATTCATGAACGATATTTTGGCAGGGATCGAGAGTCCATCTTATGGCATAGGGACACAATCCCCGAGAAGGATCCAATCTCATTACAAAACTAGAAATAGTTTGTCGATAATGAGATATCAAAGATGCAATTGTCCTCTCGTGAATCATGGAGGGAAAATCGGGCCAAGAAGGTCGACGTGCACTACTCAGGGCGTACATCATACTCCGGGGTGGGGCATAGGATGGTAAGTTTTGAATGATATTTTATTTTACTTTTATTGTATTTTATTTGGTGGTAATTATATACTAATTCACTAATTTTGCATTATTTTATTTCAGGAGAAGGGGAGTGGTTATGGGGGTAAGCCACATAGATTTGATGCCTATTTGGTGACTCGAACGAAAAGAGGGAAGGACAAGGAGGTCAATCCGAAGTTGACACTATTGTAATTTATAATTTTATTTATGTTATTAACTCATTACTTATGATCACATACTTTTTGTTATTTCATCTAATTGCATACTTTTTTTTGTTATTTTAGGAAAATCTTGAAGAAGGCCACAACTCATAGAGTGATGCCGATAAGGCATCTCTAAGTATGGATTCACTTTTCTAAATGCTCAGGATGGATCATAAAGTTCGTACTTGGGGTGATAGTTCTCGGGTGGGGAAGTTGAAGCTCATCAAGATTTCATCGAGCAAAAGTGGATTGTCACGCAAGGTCAACACGTTGAAGACTAATACGGACCAGAAGTTTGACGACATCAAAAAAAACATTAAATAATATGTTTTCAAAGGTTAAGCATGAAATTAAAGGTTAATTCGGGAGAATCTCAAGGAAGGGCGAGGGGAAAGTAGTGGAAGAGGGGACCATTACTCCATCTTTCTCACCCTCATCGCTAGACCCATCATCCCCGTATGACAGATTCTCCTCCCCCCACTGTCCTAACTCTCTGAACTATATTTTATAATTGAGTGGGATAAAGTCTATTTACCAGACATAAAAGGAGGAAATAGAATTTCCAGGGGGTTAAGGGACCCGAGTATATGCCCAAATTCGTGGTACATAATCATCCATTACAGCGTCACGAGGCTCGGGTCCACATCACTGACATTTTGATGGGGAATAAAAATGAAACCATGTGATTGAATGGAGAATGTAGCATGAGACATATTGAGGGATGTGTTGGTTCTTATATTATATATCCTACCTTTCTCTTCAAAACTGATGATCAGTGAACATTTACTTTAAATGTAATAATTTTTATGTAACATTTAAATTCGGGTTGATAAATTGTGTTACTTATTTTATATTTGGTTGGTGATTGATTATTACTAATATTGGTGTTGATTGTTATTGGTTATTGTTAAATTATATCTTTGATTGTTGCTACATATCAAATTATTTACGACTGGGCAGTGGCAGTGGCCATAGAACACAACATTTTTTTATTTTGCTTCTCAGTTTTGTTACGAACTTTGATCTGAAATGGGAATTTAAATAACATTTAAGGGATGAAACTTCATCTAAGTGAGGTTTCTTACTCAACTTAGACTTTTAATAGCACTACATCAAAATGTTCTAGTTATCACGGTCATAGACCTTGACACGCCGAACTCAAAAATAGTGACATAAATGGGAGTGAAAACTGGATATGTCACGGTCAAGGTCCGTGAAAAGTTTTCCCTTGTCACAGACTTTGATCGTGACAAGTCCTTAACAAGGAAAACTTACAATATACTTTGATCGTGACAAGACCTTGTCGAGGTATTATCATAATTAGAGTTTGTTATAAGTTTTCCTTTGCTAAGGACTTGTCACGGTCAAAGTCTGTGACAAAGGAAAAATTATCACGGACCTTTAACGTGACAATACCGTGACATATTAAGTTGTCACTCCCATTTATGTCACGATTTTTTACCTTGACAAGTTTGGCTTGTCAAGGTCTATAACGATAACAACTAAAAGATTTTGGTGTAGTTTTATGAAAAAGTCCAAGGTGAGTAAGAAACCTCACTTGGATGATGTTTCATCCCTTAAATGTTATTTTAATTCTCTCTTTGATAAATTTAAAACTATTTTGTCAAAAATTGAGAAAATTCCACAATATAAAAATATTGATGATAAGTTAAAAGATTTAGGGAAGAATATCAAGACAAAATCTATTTGGATGAAGAAAGAAAAGTGTCTTCTTATTCAGACTGCCTGAGTTGCCTGAAATGATTCCTAGTGATATTTTGATAGTGGGTTCTCTAGGCATATGATCAAGAATCAAGATTTATATTCCAAACTTTTTGGGAAGGAATCTGAGGTGGTTAGCTTTGTAGATGGGAACAAATCTTACATTTTCGGGAAGGGTACTATGAAAATCGATGGTTTCCTAATTAAATAATGTTATTTTGGTGGATGGCTTAAAGGCCAAATTTCTCAGCATAAGCGAAATGTGAAATGATCGTCACAACATACTATTTACCTAAAAATGAATGTTAAGTATTTGACTCTAAGGGTAAATTAATTTTTAAGGGCACTAGAAACGCGAATTATTGTTACATAATTAATGTATCTCCGAATGTGTGTTTCAATAGTTATAAGGAAGATGTGGAGGATTTTTAGCATAAGAGGTTTGGTAATGTGAGATAGAGTAATCTTAATAGAACTTCTAGGAATTAACTTGTTTGTGTTTTGCCTCATTTATAATCAACTTGATTCTGTGTGTGTTTTGCTTGTCAAATGGGCCAACAAATTCACAGTCTACAAAGGAAATTCAATGTTATTGCTACCTCATATGTGTCAGATCTTTTACACATAGACCTTATAGGTCCAATGCGTACAAAGATCATAGGTGGTAGACGTTGCGTTCTTGTGATTGTGGATGACTTCTCTAGATTCACTTTCTTAGAGTTTTTGCGTAGAAAGTTTGAGGCTTAGGACACTCATATTTCCAAGTGAAAATAAATTCAAAATGAAAATGCATGCACTATTACTAGAATCCATTATGATCATCGATGGGAATTTAAAGTAACGGGCATACAAAAATGGTGTAGTGAGGTTGGAATACGCCATGAATTTTCTGCCCCCAAAATGCGTCTACAAAATGGAATAGTCAAAAGGAATAATTGAATTATATAAGCGATGTATATGTCCATGTTGATTTGCAAGAATGTTAGGAAAAGGTTTAGGGAGAAAGTTTTTCATAGGCCTTGTCATATTACCAATAGAGTGTATGGGTGGTATGGTACCAAACAAACCCCTTATGATATTTGAAAGGGAAAGGAACCCACCCACAAACACTGTAGAGTATTTGGAATCAAGGTTTACATACTGAAGGATATACAATAATTTACAAAGCTTGACTTCAGAAGTGATGTAGTCATTTTTCTTGTCTATTTCACTAATAGCTGTACCTATCGTGTTTTCAATTGTGTCTCAAAAAAATTATGGAAACCATTAATGTTTTCATTGATGTTAATGATTATTTTTACTTCAAATAGAATAATTATGAAAACACATATTCTGTTTTCCCACATATTGAAGAATAGGGTGAAGAAGAAGCGAATGGGGGTGAATATGTTGCCCCAATACCTATTGAGGTTTTGAATGTCAGAGATATATTTTCTTAGGTTAAGAAAGACCATGATGTTACCAAAATCATTGGTAGTACTAGTGTTGGAGTGAAGATTAAATAGAAACTCTAAAGAGAAGTTAACTTTCTTAGTTATATATTCACAATCGAACCCAAGAATGTGAAGGATTCCTTGTTAGATGAATATTGGGTCAATGTTGTGCAAGATGAATTAAACCAATTGTCCAAAAAAAAAATTTGGACTTTTGTCCCCTTGCTTAAGGATGTTCATGTTATCAGCACTAAGTGAGACTGTAAAAATATATATGATGAACAAGGTGTACTTTTGAGGAACACGGAAAGATTTGGGAATCGAAGATATACTAAAGTTTAAGGTATATATTTTTATGAGTCTTTTGCCGCCATTTCTAGGATGAAGTCGATTTTCTTACTATTATCTATAGCATGTGCCCTAGATTTCAAGCTCCGCTAAATGGAAGTGAAAAGCACCTTTCTTAATGATAGTCTTGAAGAGGAAGTCTATGTGTCACATATAAATGGCTTTGATGAACCTAAATTCACAACACACGTTTATTTCCTCAAAGAGGCTTTATATGGTCTTAAACAAGAACCTAGATCTTGGTATTACAGATTTACCTCATATTTTATGGGGAAGGATTCAAAACAGGAAATGTGGATAAGACCTTATTTTGTAGATCTTCTTGGAAAGACATTATGCTTGACCAAGTATACCTTGATGATATTTTTTGAGACCATAAATTAATAAAGGATTCTCAAGACATTGCATCGATTATGCAAAAATAATTTTAGATGAGCATGGTTAGGGAATTCACTTTCTTTCATGGTCTCCAAGTGCGACAAGTGGATGATGGAATTTTTATTTCGCAATATAAATATTTGAAGGACCTTGTAAATAAAGTTGACCTCGACTCTTATAAGTCTGAGCATACCTCGTGGGTTCTTTCATTAAGCTTGCAAAGGAATTCGATAGAAATGATGTTGACGAGACGCTTTATCGTAGCATGATAGGTAGTGTGTTATACCTCGTGGATAGTCATCTTGACATATATTTTAGTGTTGAAGTTTTCCGAACTACTAATCTTATCGTAAGTAGTCCCACTGTATCGCCGTTAAAAGCATTATCAAGTATATTTGTGGGACCATGAGTTTTAGTGTTTTGTATCCTAAGAGTACCAATACGTTCTTGTCGATTGTTCGGGTGATGTCGATGGAAGTAGAAGTACATCGGGAGTATACTTCCACCTTGGAAGTTCTTTAGTTTCATGGAATTCCAAGAAACAAAATTGTGTTTCACATTCTATGGCTGAAACGTAGTATATTACGACGAGAAATTACTATGCTCGACTCCTTTAGATGAAATATATGTTGGAAGATTATATTATTGGTCAAGATTTTATGGTTATATATTATTACGATACTATCACTATTGATATATCCAAAAATCCCATTCAATATTCAAGAATAGATCATATAGACATTCGACACCACTTTATTAAAGATCTTGTTGAAGAAAAAGCCATGTCTTTAAGCTACATTTCTATCGATTTTCAATTAGAGGATATTTTAACTATATTTCTTAATTGGCCTATATTTAAAAATCTTATGTCATCATTAGGTATTTCCATCATTGATTTAATGATCTTATAACATGTCTACGATTTTTACTTATTTGATTTGTTGAGTTTTTCTATCCTATGCCATGTTGTTCTTTTTTATAAGAGTTGGTTGTATTCTTTACCATAAAACGATTTGGTAAATACAATTATTTATACGCCCTTTAGAGGATATTCTTCCTAACGTATCTTTGTATATTAAATGGCTATTTTTTTAATACTTTTTCCTTTTATTTGGATAAAAGTGATTTTTTGAATTGTAAGACAAGTTTCTATTTTCTTTTAAATACTTATAAACTTTAATGAACTTCTTATTGTGAATACATGATCATATCTTATTTCACTCTAAATCACACTACACATTATATAGATGCCACTTTATGAGGAATGACAAAGCCATACACATTCTTTTACAACTAGTTCAAATCTTCAAATATTTGTGAGAGAGATTCCATTACCCTTAAATATATATGTGTGAGAATTTTTCATGATTTGAAGGAGTTGAAAATCTGGATGCTAGATAAAATTCATGAGATATAATGTGGTTAGGGATAAAAATTAGGGTGGATAATGCTTGTAGACACCCAATCCTAAGACCCCCCCTAAGCACCTCCTTAGGTCCACCATAAACCCTAGGTCAAACTCTGAGTATTAATTTAGAGACCACTTGGACCTTTCGAGCCCCGTTTGACCCTAGTCATCTCATTTGATTGAGCAGAAGATCAATGAATCTTTGAAAGGCTTCGAATTTTCTTTCCAACGATCGGCCTCATGTGTGAATCATCCTTACAGTTTAGACGAACGGTGCATTTTACTCTGAAAATTGATATAGTGGCCACTAGGAACTCCTAGGCCCTTTTTTTACTCCGATCAACTTTCCAGCTTGAGAAAATCTCAATGAATCTTTGAAGAGGTCTTAATTCCCCTTCCAACGGTCCATCTGTACGCGAATCAGCCTTACGATACGAACGAATATCCCATTTTACCTCGGAGGGTCACTAGGTCCTTTTGGGACCCATTTGACCTTAGTCAACTCTCTGAACCGGATGAAGTTGAATGAAATCTCAAAAGTTACTGAATATAGTTTCTAACGTTCCATACCGTGCCTGAATTGACCTTACGACTCAGACGATCAATTTATTTTCCTTTAAAAACTTCCTATCAAGTGACCAATGGGCATTTTTGGGTCCCATTTGAACTTGTTAATCTCCAAACCCAAGAGAGGCTCGATGTATTCCTAAAGTTATCTGAATATCCTTTCTAACAGTCTACTTGAGCGTGATTCTGACTTATGGTTTGCGTTTTATGATCAGTTTTCCAAATCGGCTATTCTGGATTGCCAAATTGAACCCCAGGGACCCTGCCTATCGGCAATGTGCTTATGGTGCTATTCCGATAGGCAAGTCCAGAACCCAATCGATAAATAGTCCCCATGGCCCAATAAATGGAGGCCCTGAACTCATATTGAAAGGTACCCCTGAACACTCCTCTCAGCAAGTCAGTGAACATTCTCTCGAACTCAAAGATGTTCCTTTTCCTAAAAAATATGTTTTCCTACATTACCTTCCATCACTTTCTTACCTCGCTTGGTAAATTATCCCCACCTCCCCATTCCACTTTCATACCATCACAAGATCACCATATCTACATCCAACATCAACATCAAGCATTCATAAGGAGGTCCAATTCTCCATCATTTTCTCTAATTCTTCCATTTTAATATTATTTGCTTTATTTCTACTTTAGCATTTTGTTTCATTAACTCACATACATTAATCTCAACTCTTCATTAGTAGTGCACATAATATATTTTCATAAAAAAACAAAAACAAGAAAAAGAGGGTTTGATGATGCTGGAAACAACACCACCCTTCAAGGTGTTTATGAGCTCAGTTCAATGTTAACAATGGCATCATAAAGGTATATACACATATAGTAGAAGGTGGTGAGGAGAAGAGGAAGATCACCAGAATATAAGTGGTTCAGCCAATCAGGCCTACGTCCACTGTGTAAGTGTGTGACTAATATCACTGTATGAGGGCTCTAATGGCCATAGATACACTCTCTTAAGCTTTCTCTCTCTACTGTGTATTTGAACAGAGTTTCGGCTAGGGTTGTTAATTTTCGGATCCTTTACAAGGTAGAGGATGACCTCTATATATAGTACCTGGGGGGTGTAATGTACCCCCTATGCATGCAATGAGCATGTGTGTGTTGATCTAGCCAATCTGATGAAGACATCTGTCATTGTCACATGTAGAGAATGATGATGAAATATTCCCCCCACGTGGGGGGAATGATTTATTATAACTGATTTGTGTCCACATGTCCTTGTCCACACGTCAATAAGTGCTCGGCCTCTGTGCTTGGTCATGACCTCGGCCTGGAAGAGTCTGAGGTTGGTAAGGTCTAGCTGTCCCTCCTATCCGAGATGAGCCATTATGGTCTCGGCTTAAGTGAATCCGAGGTAAGGAATTAAGGTCGGACTAGTCCGAGGTTAAGTTGGAATGTGCTTGGAACATTGGTCGATTCGCTGATAGGGTTGACCTTGGTAGAGGTATGTCTCCTTGTAACCTCGGCCTATCCCTGGCCCAGGTTATCATTCCCGGGTGAACTGACGAACTGCTGACCCCCATGATTTATGCAGTCTCCCCTTGATGAGGTTTTTAGTGGTGTCGACTAGGGCCGACCATGCTATGTTCGAGGCCTGTTGTCACCGATCCAAGACATTTCCAACCTCGGTAATGTCTTGTCCGAGGTTGTAGTTTCTGATCTGAGGTGACACTTGGGGCATATCAATCACCCCCAACCCTTAGTTACATGTGAGAGCAGGTGACTGTGGGGTCTCTATATCTCCGAGGCCTCTCTTGTGCCAATGTCCATTTGACACTTGTCCATTGCTGAAGTGTGTGGCGTGCCTAGAAAGTATGCGATGTCAGCCGTCCTTTGGGTCTCCCAAGGCAATGATGGGCCTTGGTAAGCGTGCAATCATATTAAGGGTTTAAACCCTATTTTCCCTCCTTCCTTCTCATTTCTCTCTTTTCCTGGTTCGAGTCGCGTCTGTAACTTTCTCTCTCTATAAAGGCATTGGCTTGAAGCTTTTGGTGGTGATTCCTCACATTTTCTTCCTTCTCCCTTACCATTTCATCTTTAGGTATCCTCTTCCATTTTTTTTCCATCATTTTTCCTGTGAGTTTTCTTACTTTTGCATTTTCTGGTGATTTTTTGGAGATTTCCGGCGAGGGTTCCATTTTTTCTGGCGAGTTGTTCTTGCTCTAGGTTTGATAGTTTGATCTTTAAATTGCATTATTCCATTAGTCGGTCTTGTTTGTTATTTAGGAGATTTGCAAGTGTAGTGTCTGCCTCTTATGCTCAGACCCATTTACCGACTCCTAGAGGAGTTCCCTTCTCTCAGAGAGAAGACTTTAGAGAAAATTAGGCAAATATAAAGAGCGCAGGAGGAAACTCGTAGGTCAGAGGAATTCTCCCTCAGACCTATCTTTCCACCACCCCTAAAGGTAGTATACCCTGAACCATCAGAACCAGCTAGCCAAGCAGAGGTCCCTTCTTAACCCATACCGATGTCTGAGTCTGAGTCTTCCACCACAAACCCTATGTCTGTGGACTCTTTCCAAAAGGCCATGGACTTCTCAAGTCAATAAGACCAGGTCCCTGATCAAGCAGAGGTTTCCAGTCGGGCCTTATCTCACAAAAATTCTAGCACATCATCCTCTTCCTCAGAGGTTGAAATTGTTGAACCAAGCATGGCTATTCCACTAATCCTTGACGCCATTCCCCTGTCGGCCGTCACAGGGGCTAAGTTTGCTCATAGGTTCCCAAATAACCCTCCAACGTCTGCTCCAACTGACGTTGAGTTAGATAATGATGATGATGACGATGCTGAGAGTGATATCGACGTCTCTGAGGCAACCGAGATTGAGAGTACAGTTAGTGAGGTCGACCTTTTTTGCTTCAGATACTTATACTCCATCAGCCCTTCCATAAAGCTCAAGAGACCTCTGAGGGAAGAGAGGGCTTACCACGGCCAAGATAAAGAGATCTGCTTGTACGAGCAGATGATCAAGTTAGGATTTTGTTTGCCCATCCATCCCATCATTAGGTCTATACTAGCCTACATCAATTTTGCCCCTTCCCAGTTGTCACGCAACGCTTGGAGGTTAATAATTGGGGCCATCGTCTTATGGAGAGCTGTTCACCACTCAGACCTTTCAGTCCAGGTCTTTATAGGTTTCTATGTCCCTTCGTCTGCTAGAAACCATCCGAGCTATTATCATTTTGTAGCTCGAAAACCTGAAAATAAGATGCTTCAGGTAACTCAGACTTCAAATCACAATTGGAAGCCTCGCTATTTCTTTGCCTCAGGGCCATGGGAATTTGGCCCATCTGCCCCCTCTTCCCCACTAGAGCCGCGAATGCCCATAAGATGGGGAAAGGTTACAATGTCTGCCAAGGCCGACCCTGGTCTAAGCCTATAAAATCTTCAGAAGGTCTAAAACCTTCAGGATCAGGGGATGCATGGTTTACTCGTTAAATTTGAACACCTCATGACCCCTTACTACCTCTCTGAGACTGTTTTAGGGGGGAGTCCTCTTACAGAGCTTGGTAAGTATTTTTTATTCCAAGTTATACCTCTGAGTTTATGTATGTCTGACCCTCTAACTCAGACCTTTCTATTTTGCAGAGCGTTCGAAGGGAATATCAGACGAACTTTGGGAAATGGCAGCACCGAGTTTGATAAAGCTTGCCAAGAAGGCAGGTCTGAATGCTCTTCCTCCCCCTCCCTCAACCTCGAAGGCTCAGGCCACTAAGAAGAGAGGTGCTACCGACCCTGCCCCTGAGGATCAGAGGCAAAAGAAAAAAGGTGGGGACACTGCCATGCCAATATCCTCTGCTGATGCATTGGTTGCTCGCATAGAGCAACTAAAAATCAATGACAACATCATAGGCCACAGTTTGCAGGCACTGGATGCCATCAGCTCTCCCATGACCGAGGCTAACAAACGTTTTTGCAGGTCGATGGACACACCTCTGCTGGTTGAGTTTGGCCTCCACAGGTCTATTCAGGTATGACTTCAGATTTCTATATAGCTTCAAAGTGTATCCTCTGATTTGAATTTCAACTCATATACACGACCACATGATCGCAGGGCCTGGCTGCTATACATCATCTCGCCAATTGGACTCTGAGGAAGTTAACCCTCATCCAGAAGGGTCAAGAGGCCGAGAAGGTGCAAAACTCTTTGAATGCAGAGGTTGACCGCCTGAAGTCTGCTTTAAATGGGTCTGAGAAGAAGGTGAAGGGGCTAGAGAAAGAGATATCCAAGCTTAATAATGACCATGCTGTGGCTCTGAAGGCCAAGGATGATGTTCTCCAGCAAAAGGTCGACTCTGCAGTGAAGGCTGCCCTCGAAGATGTCTCTGAGGGGATATCGGTTAACTACAAAGTCTCCGATGAATTCATGAGCTTCGGCTTCGAGTACCTCGAAAGAGGTATTAAGGCTACTATCAAATGGGCGACTGCTAAGGAGAAGGAGGTAGGAAGTTTGAAGGCCTCTGACTTCATTGGTCTGGGTTTTGCTAACCCTCAGCTTGCCCAAGCCCTTCAGGAGGTAGAAGAGGAGGTTGTTGCCCTTGCAGAGACTGCGCCACTGGATGATACAGAGATAGGAGGAACTGACCTCAGGGAAGATGGGGACGAGGTGACCAACATCGTCCAAGTGAATCAGGTCGAGGACACCAGCACTCTCCCTTCGAACCCTTAGGCTATTTTGTGAAGCTTTCTGTATTTTTTGTAACCCCTGATTGGATGTAACTTCTCAAGAACATTGTCAACTTGTGTTTTATAATTTTTACCATTGGATGACAGCCTCTGAGGAGGGTTTTTAATTTTTCGTTTGTTGATTTTCTTGTTGAATTCCTTTGTCATGCGATGTTTTAGCTCTGAAGTCTTGTTGCAATGATGTCTGTTTAAACTGAATTAAGTCTTACCTCAGACCTTGTCACCACCTAATGATGTTATAAGGTCTGAGGTCATCACTAAGATGTTATCCTCATAATTAATCTCACCAAATTAATGATGTTAAGGGTCTGAGGTCATCCAAGTATGATGTCTGACCTCAGACCTTATCACCACATATTGATGTTATAAGGTCTGAGGTCATCACTAAGATGTTATCCTTATCATTAATCTCACCAAATTAATGATGTTAAGGGTCTGAGGTCATCCAAGTATGATGTCTGACCTCAGACCTTGTCACCACATAATGATGTTATAAGGTCCGAGGTCATCACTAAGATGTTATCCTCATAATTAATCTCACCAAATTAATGATGTTAAGGGTCTGAGGTCATCCAAGTATGATGCCTGACCTCAGACCTTGTCACCACATAATGATGTTATAAGGTCTAAGGTCACCACTAAGATGTTATCCTCATAATTGATCTCACCAAATTAATGATGTTAAGGGTCTGAGGTCATCCAAGTATGATGTCTGACCTCAGACCTTGTCACCACAATGATGTTATAAGGTCTGAGGTTATCACTAAGATGTTATCCTCATAATTAATCTCACCAAATTAATGATGTTAAGTGTCTGAGGTCATCCAAGTATGATGTCTGACCTCAGACCTTGTCACCACATAATGATGTTATAAGGTCTGAGGTCATCACTGAGATGTTATCCTCATAATTAATCTCACCAAATTAATGATGTTAAGGGTCCGAGGTCATCCAAGTATGATGTCTGACCTCTGACCTTGTCACCACATAATAATGTTATAAGATCTAAGGTCATCACTAAGATGTTATCCTCATAATTAATCTCACCAAATTAATGATGTTAAGGGTCTGAGGTCATTCAAGTATGATGTCTGACCTCAGACCTTGTCACCACATAATGATGTTATAAGTTCTGAGGTCATCACTAAGATGTTATCCTCATAATTAATCTCACCAAATTAATGATGTTATAGGTCTGAGGTCATCCAAGATTGATGTCTGACCTCAGACCTTGTCACCACATAATGATGTTATAAGGTCTGAGGTCATCAACTAAGGGGTTATCCTCATAATTAATCTCACAAAATTAATGATGTTATAGGTCTGAGGTCATCCAAGATTGATGTCTGACCTCAGACCTTGTCACCACATAATGATGTTATAAGGTCTGAGGTCATCAACTAAGATGTTATCCTTATAATTAATCTCACCAAATTAATGATGTTAAGGGTCGGAGGTCATCCAAGTATGATGTCTGACCTCAGACCTTGTCACCACATAATGATGTTGTAAGGTCTGAGCTCATCAACTAAGATGTTATCCTCATAATTAATCTCACCAAATTAATGATGTTAAGAGTATGAGGTCATCCAAGTATGATGTCTGACCTCAGACCTTGTCACCACATAATGATGTTATAAGGTCTGAGGTCATCATTAAGATGTTATCCTCATAATTAATCTCACCAAATTAATGATGTTAAGGGCCTGAGGTCATCCAAGTATGATGTCTAACCTCGGACCTTGTCACTACATAATGATGTTATAAGGTCTGAGGTCATCACTGAGATGTTATCCTCATAATTAATCTCACTAAATTAATGATGTTAAGGGTCTGAGGTCATCCAAGTATGATGTCTGACCTCAGACCTTGTCACCACATAATGATGTTATAAGGTCTGAGGTCATCACTAAGATGTTATCCTCATAATTAATCTCACCAAATTAATCATGTTATAGGTCTGGGGTCATCCAAGATTGATGTCTGACCTCAGACCTTGTCACCACATAATGATGTTATAAGGTCTGAGGTCATCAACTAAGATGTTATCCTCATAATTAATCTCGCCAAATTAATGATGTTAAGGGTCTGAGGTCATCCAAGTATGATGTCTGACCTCAGACCTTGTCACCACATAATGATGTTATAAGGTCTGAGGTCATCACTAAGATGTCACCCTCACACTTTCTACTATTAGGTCGCAATGAAGCAAGAATTGACATGGAAACTGATCTCTTATTAATAACCTCTTCATAAGATGGTACATTTACATAACTTTTTGCAACATCATATGTAATACTTCTTTAGGTGATCAACATTCCAGGGGTTAGCGAAAGTCTCCCCTTCTAGGTTTTCTAGCCTGTAGGTCCCGGGCACAACCTCTTCTGTCACTTTGTAGGGACCATGCCAGTTTGGGTGGAGTTTTTTTTTATATAAGGTCTTCTTCAGTACTAAGTCCCCCACGACGATGGGTCTTGACTTCACCCTCTGATTGTAGAATTTTACTGCTCTCTGTTGGTAAGCTGCTTATCTGATTTCTGCGTCTTCCCTTCTCTCTTTAATCAGATCTAGGTCTAGTCTCCTCTCTTCTCCATTTTTATCAAGGTCATAGGTCTGAACCCTATGAGTAGGGAGTCCCACTTCTGTTGGTATGACGGCCTCTGATCCGTGTGCTAGCATGAACGGGGTTTCTCCTGTTGGTGTCTTTGCCGTGGTTCTGTAAGCCCATAACACAGCGTAAACCTCTTCAGTCCATCTCCCATTCGCTTCTTCTAACCTCTTCCTAATTCCATCGAGGATTATCCTGTTTGTGACTTTCTTCTGATCGTTTGCCTGAGGCCGGCCAAGAGATGAGAAGAACTGCTTTATCCCCACTCTTTCGCAATACTTTTCTAAAGAGGAGTTCTTAAACTGGGTTCCATTATCCGAGATGAGAGTGTTTGGGAGGCCATGTATGCATATGATGTTCTTCCAAATAAATTAGAAGGTCTTCTGTTCTGTGACCGTTATCATCGTCTCTGCCTCCAGATACTTTGAGAAGTAGTCAATGGCAACTATCAGAAACCGATAATTATTGGCAGCTCTTGGTAGGGGTCCTACTAAGTTAATTACCCATACTGCAAATGGCCATGGAGAGGTCATTGACGTCATAGGTTGATGAGGTTGAAGAGGAATAGTGGAGAATCTCTGACATTTATCACACCTCTTCACGTAAGCTGCAACATCTTTGGCCAAGGTTGGCCACCAGTATCCCTGGGTAATAATTCTCTTGGCTAATGATCTTCCTCCTATGTGACTGGAGCAAGAGCCCTCATGAACTTCCTGTAAGACGCGGGGAACTTCTGTGGGATGCACACATCTGAGGAGAGGTAACAGAAATCCCTTCTTGTACAGGACGCCTCCTACTATGGAGAACTTAGCAGCCCTATATCTCAATTTCCTCCTCTCTAGCTTGGATTCAGGTAGCTCTCCCTCTTTGATATATCTAACGAGGGGGTCCATCCATGAGTCTCCTAGGTTCAAATTGAGACAAGGGTTGCATACCTCTTCTTCCTCGATGGTCGCTTTTCCTAAGACCTCGATCGGAACTGTCCTTCTGATGTTTGTCTTTGTCGTCGAGGCCAACCTTGCCAATGCATCTACATGGCTGTTATTTTGTCGAGGTACTCTCTTCAGTTTTGTCTCTTCGAAATATTCTAACATCGTTATCACCCTCTTAAGATACTTAGCCATCCTTTCATCTTTGGCTTCATAGACTCCCAATACTTGATTGACAACTAACCTTGAGTCGCTATGAAGTAGGAGTCATCTTACACCTAGAGTCTTTGCCAATGAGAGACCTGCTATCATGGCTTCATATTCCAACTCATTGTTAGATGCCTTGAAGTTGAACCTCAAAGCGTATTCAATGTTGGCACCATCTGGAGCTGAAAGCATTAACCCTACACCGCTCCCACTGTCGCAGGAAGAACCATCAATGAAGAGATTCCAAATATCTGTATCCGATGAGAAGGCCCCTTTTGACATGATTCCTTGCCTGAAGAGGTACCGATCCTCCTCGTTCTTCGCTACTCCGCTCCTGATCTTCTTAGATATGACTTTTTTCGGACTTCGAAAGACGTTTGGTGCAACCTCTTCCTGTTCTCGAAAGATATTTGGTGCAACCTCTTCCTGTTATCAGAAGACGTTTGGTGCAACCTCTTCCCGTTCTCGAAAGGCACTGCTGCTTGACCCTTCAGCACCCACTAGGTCATTTTATGCGTCGGCCTCTTCCCATGTGAACTCGGTAACAAAGTCTGCGAGGGCCTGCCCTTTGATGGCTGCCCTAGGTTGGTAGATATGGTCATACTCCTCCAACTCAATGGCACAGGCCATCAATCTTCCAGACTTCTCAAGTTTATGTAGAACCCGTCTTAGCGGGGAATCGGTGAGGACGATAATGGAATAGGCTTGGAAGTAGGGCTTCATCTTCCTTGAGACATGTATCAAGTCATAGGCTAACTTCTCCATACGAGGGTAATTTTGTTCAGACCCTTGAAGGGCTTTACTGTTGAAATACACAGACCTTTGGATTCCAACGTCCTCCCGCACTATGGTTGCACTGATAGTCGATTCAGAGACTGCTAGATACACATACCGTTTCTCTCCTACTATGGGTCGAGATAACAACAAGGGAGACCCAAGGTAGGACCTGAGTTGGTTAAAAGCCTCTTCACACTCTTTATCCCACTGGAAGGCCTTTCTAAGCACTTTAAAGAATGGAAGACACTTGTCCGTTCCTCTAGAAACAAACCTGTTGAGTGCGGCCACTCTCCCCGTGAGTCTTTGGACATCCTTGATACTCCTCGGTGTCTTCATATTAAGCAAAGCCTTCATTTTCTCAGGGTTTACTTCGATTCCTCTTTGATTGATGATAAATCCAAGAAACTTCCCAGCTCCTACCCCGAAGACTAGGGGTGCAACCGGTACGGTATGGTCGGTAACGACCCCTTACCAATACCAAAACCATATTCTATATGGTAAAACCGTACCGTACCAATTTACCGACCGGTACATCAAAATAAAAACCAAAACCAAACCGACCGGTTTTTCGGTATTTTCGGTATTTTCGGGTTTTTTTGGTTTCGGTAAGTTCGGTTTCAATTCGGTTTTTTCCCGGTAAATACCAGAATTTCAAATCGGTTTATGCATTCGGTAAATCTGGTATATATTTCGATATACCCATTTCTAGCTGTTACAATTTCTAGCATTTCTAGCTTTTACAATTTCTAGCATTTCTAGTTGTTTGGAACAATTAGAAACATACACAAACGGGTACAATTTCTAGCATTTGGAACAATAGATTTAAACAGATACGAGACCAAACTAACCGATTTGCTTTTAACACTTAAACCAAATACTCAAATAAATAAATTTAAATTCAAAGAGAATATAAAAACTCACTCATGATAAATAAAATAAATAGAAGTAGTATGATACCCAAAATAATTTGACACTGCACAAAAAGTTTGGTACGGTATTTCGGTACGGTAGTTTTGGTACGATATCGGTACGGTAAATTCGGTAAATCGGTTTTTTGTATCTAAAAACCAAAACCAACCAAATTTTTGACGGTATTTTCGGTTTCGGTAAAATCGGTTTTCGGTATTTCATAATATGAAACCAAAACCATTTTTTTTCGGACCAAAACGGTACGGTACGGTAAAAACCCGTACCGGTTGCACCCCTACCGAAGACACACTTCGCGGGGTTGAGTTTCATTCTGTACAAGTCCATAGTATCGAAGGTCTTTTCAAGGTCTGCCACATGAGTGCAGGCCTTCAAGCTCTTCGTCATCATATCGTCTACATACACCTCCATAGTCTTGCCTATTTGACCTTTAAACATCTTATTCATAAGACGTTGGTATGTTGCCCCTGTATTTTTCAGACCGAAGGGCATCACTTTGTAGTTGTACGTCCCTTTGTCGGTAATGAAGGCTGTCTTCTCTGAGTCTTTCGCATCCATGAAGATCTGATTGTAGCCTGAATATGCATCCATGAAGCTCATGAGCTTGTGCCCTGCAGTAGCATCTACCATCTGATCTATCCTGGGTAAGGGGTAGCTGTCTTTTGGGCAAGACTTGTTCAAGTCAGTGAAATCAACGCACATTCTCCACTTTCCATTGGCATTGGTCACGATGACTGCATTCGATAGCCACTCCGAATATATGACTTCTCTAATAAACTCAGCCTCTTCCAGTTTTTTAACTTCTTCCCGGATGACGTTGTATGTCTCCCTGGAGTAAACTCTTCGTCTTTGTTTGATAGGCCTGGCATCTTTGGTCATGTTGAGCTTGTGACTCATAACCTCAGGATTGATGCCGGACATGTCTGCGTGACTCCAAGCGAAGACACTCTGCCTCTTTCTGAGGAAGTTTATCAGCTCTTCCTTAATTTCTGCTTTTAAGGCTTTGCCAACCTGGATGGTTTTTTTCGGTTCATCTTCATTGAGGATGATGGATTATACCTCTTCTGCGGCCTCTCCTTTATTCAACATTGTTTCATCTCTTGGGTCAAGTGTATCAATGCTATAAGTGGTGGTTTCCCTCTTATGGTCCTCTCTCTCTTCGACCGAGTTGAAGTAACAATCTCATGCTATGGTCTTGTCGCCTTTCACTTCCCCTACCCCATAGGGGGTCGAGAATTTTAGCATCTGGTGAACTGTTGACGACATGACTTCTAACTCCTTAAGGGCCACTCTTCCTATGTTGAGGTTATATGCCGAGAAGACGTTTTCGTCCATCACGACAAAATTTATCTTCCGGGTTAGCCTCTTAGGCCACTCGTCACCCATCCGTATGTCCATTTCATACATGCCCAATGGGTGGACCTTTTCTCCACTGAAGCCCATTAAAGGACGATGATAGGGTACTAGCCTTGCTCTGCTGAGGCCTAGGCTCTTGAAGCAAGGCCAAAACATCACATCCGCTGAACTACCCCCATCCACGAGGATCCTCTGCACCTCGCACCCATGAACCCTTATTGTTATTACCAAAGGGTCATCATGTGGGGTTAAGATACCTTTGAAGTCGAGTCGGGAGAACCCAACTATAAGGGTGTCCACATCCACCTTCTTTCTCTTCTGCGCTTTATCAGAAGACGTTAGGTTTACCACTTCAAGTTTGGCCACTAACTTGGACTCTGCCACATGAGCTTTTATGTTAGCCACTTCATATCCACCTCCCGCAAGTCCTCCACATATGGTGTCAACCCAAAGGAGATCATGCCAACCCTCTTCACCGGAGCGTTGTCATCTTTTGACGAAAGGTCTGGATCGTCTTCATCATCACCTTCCGAATCATTGTCTCCTCTAACTGGGGCATCATCATGGCATCTTTCGTTTCTTCGCTTCTTAGGGTCATCTCTTCCGCCTTTAGGAACCTTTCCATCAACATACTTCCTCAACTTTTTGGACTTTTACATCGTTTCAATCTCATCCTTCACGGCGAAGCATCTATCTGTAACATGGCCATGATCCTGGTGGAACTCGCACTATAAGTTTTTGTTCCTCTTATGTAGAGGGGCCTTCAGTTTCTCTGGCCATCTTAGGGTCTTGTCACTCTTGATCTCGTTGAGGATATGCTCACAGCTCACAGTTAGAGGAGTATAGTGAGCGAACTTGTCATCGGCTGACCTATTCTTTCCATCCTTCTTTCTTTGGGACTTCCCGCTACTACCGCGGTTCTCATCCTTATACTTGGCGGCCATTGCCTCTTCGGCATTCATGACTTTTCTCGCAGTTGCCAGTAACTCGGCCATAGACTTGGGAGGGTCTTCCACGAGTTTCCACAACAACTTCCTTTTCTAAAGACCTCCTATGAGGGCGGTCATGGCTATATTCTCTTCGTAGTCTTTAACCTCAAGTTTTTCTTTATTGAACCTGGCGATATAGTCTCTTAGGCTCTCGTCCTTGCCTTGCTTGACATACAGTAGATGAGTGGTCTTCTTTTGAGGTCTTACCCCAAAGCAGAAGTTGTGAATGAATCGTTCAGCCAAGCCCTTAAAGTTCTTAATTGAATTCTTCGGAAGAGAAGTGAACCAGCTGTGTGCTGCTCCTGTCAAGGTCCCGGAGAAGGCCCTACGCTTCATCTCATCATGTATCGAGTAGATGTCCGTCGCTGACTGATGCATCTCAATGTGATGTACAGGGTGGGTGCTACCATCATACTTGGGAGACACCATGGGTGTCTTGAACTTAGCATCGATTGGGAAGCCCACTATCCTTGCCACAAAGGGGGAGCCCTCCAAAAAACCCCTTTGCAATGGGTCTCGGCTCCCAACATTCTTGTGGTACTTCTTCTGCCTCCAGATCGTCATACCTGTCCTCTGGGCAAGGGTTATCTTGCCTTCCCAGGCGTAAGCGCCTAGGGTCAGCAATGTCCCTCATCCACTGGGGGGCAGGTTGGTCCTTCATTGGTGCTTGGGGTGGTCCCCTGGCATCAGGATGAGGCTAAACAATCGCCGGAGTGATCATTTCCGGTGAAACTCCAGGTGGCCTCATCATAGTTTGGCTGAGCTGTGCAAATTGCTTCTGCATAGCTTGTTGCGTTGCAGCCAAAGACCTCAAGGCTGCAACTACCTCTGCCATTTCGGACTGAGGCGGTGCCTGGCTGGAACTATGTCCTCCCACTCCAGGCGACGGAAGAGGCGGTGGTACTCCGGGTGCCATATGCTAACGCTAAAGAGCTTGAGTAGCAGATGAGCTTAATACCTTAAAGGACCTCTTTCTATGGTGAAGCAGCTCCACGTAAGGGGTGGTGCCTGGTTCACCACCAAAGTCTCCGATGAGGTTAAGATGAAGAGGAGGAAGTGATAACTCTTGATATTCCCACAGACGACGCCTAAATGATGATGCTGGAAACAACACCACCCTTCAAGGTGTTTGTGAGCTCAGTTCAATGTTAACAATGGCAGCATAAAGGCATATACACATATAGTAGAAGGTGGTGAGGAGAAGAGGAAGATCACAAGAATATAAGTGGTTAAGCCAATCAGGCCTACGTCCACTGTGCAAGTGTGTGACTAATATCACTCTATGAGGGCTCTAATGGCCATAGATTCACTCTCTCAAGCTTTCTCTCTCTACTATGTATTTGAACAGAGTTTCGGCTAGGGTTGCTAATTTTCGGATCCTTTGCAAGGTAGAGGATGACCTCTATATATAGTACCTGGGGGTGTAATGTACCCCCTATGCATGCAATGAGCATGCGTGTGTTGATCTAACCAATCTGATGAAGACATTTGTCACTGTCACATGTAGAGAATGATGATGAAATATTCCCCCCACGTGGGGGGAATGATTTGCTATAATTGATTTGTGTCCACGTGTCCTTGTCCACACGTCAATAAGTGCTCGGCCTCCGTGCTTGGTCATGACCTCGGCCTGGAGGAGTTCGAGGTTGGTAAGGTCTAGCTGCCTCTCCTATCCGAGATGAGCCATTATGGTATCGGCTTAAGTAAAGCCGAGGTAAGGAATTAAGGTTGGCCTGGTCCGAGTTTAAGTTGAAATGTGCTTGGAACATTGTCCGATTCACTGATGGGGTTGACCTTGGTAGAGGTATGTCTCCTTGTAACCTCGGCCTATCCCTGGCCGAGGTTGTCATTCCCGGGTGAACTGACGAACTGCTGACCCCCATGATTTATGCAGTCTCCCCTTGATGAGGTTTGTAGTGGTGTCGGCCAGGGCCGACCTTGCTATGTCCGAGGCCTGTTGTCACTGATCCAAGACATTTCCAACCTCGGCAATGTCTTGGCAGAGGTTGTAGTTTTTGAGCCGAGGTGACACTTGGGGCATATCAGGGTTTATCTATAAATTCAAAAAGTGGGATTGTCATCTCACACTCTCCCCCTTAAAACACATTTTGTATAACCACATGCATAAGAGAAATCCCCCATTTGGATTTATGGATTAAGCCCCACCCTATGCTATCTTTCAACTACGTAGACTTTGATGCCCTTTGGGCTACATAGGTATCTTGGGCCAATCCCGAGATTCGAGTCCTCCTTTATGCATTTTTATGTGTTATATATATATATATTATTTATGAATCTCATATTCTTACATACTTGTGTTTTGCCGATATATACATTCTCTCTTCCATAGCGACTTGTGATTCGGTGAACTATAATATTATATTTTGAATTATTATTTTCGAGAACACTCCTAATGATGAATTCACTCTATCCTTTTCCATATAGGGAGTTGAGTGGTTCCATTCTTCCCCTATATTATGCACATGAACACACACTTTACTGAGTCTAACAGGAGAAGATTAACACATGCCCATGAGAGACTGAAAGAGAGGGATGGGTGCCTAACACCTTCCCATTATAACTTAGTCAACTAACCTTTGAACTCCTTGGTTTTGCAAGAATCAATATTGTCCTTGATGTCGTTCTCTCGAGGCAGCGATATTTCTTTTGCCTATTTTGTGCAAAATAAGCTAGCGAATCTACCTCTACACATTATCTCTCACATTGACGACGACTGAGTGACCTAAAAAGGGCACAACCCTACGCAAGTGCTAGAGGAAATCCGAAAAGGGAGGCCTCGGGATGGCCACAGTGGCGACTCTATCGGGGACTTATTTTAAGAGGACTAAACTCTAATTCTACATGGGTGTTATTCTTTCCTACTTGTGTGAATATGCTCCTACATGTATGTTCCCTTTACTCCCCTATTTACCTTTTTTTATATATATACCTCATTTTTATATTTATCATGCTCCCTTACCATGTATATATCACTTTTCACTCACTTATACACTTCACACACTTGTATATACTCTCCATGTTCACTTCACACACATATACTTAGTTCCATTTCTACTCACGTGTTCCACGCACCACTTTGATTATCTATGCTTAGTCTTCACTAGCACACACCCACACTTCTCTCACATGTCTATATCTCCATTCTCACTTACATATTTCACACACCACTTGTAGTTGATCCATGCGTAGGCTCTCTAGCACAAACACTCACTCATGTGTCACTCATTGACATGTATATATCCCCATGCTTTCCTATCACCATTCTTAGTATAATCTTCATGCTCCATGCTAGATTTACTTTTCATGATATGTGTATGCTCCCTCATTAGTATAGTACTCTTTTTACTCATCATGAAAATAAAAAATTCTCTCGCTATAATATACTAATTAAGACTCATGCATTTTCGCACACTACATTACTAGAGCATGGCAATATTGACCAAAATTTGTCCCATTATGGGGGGTCACTTTGTAATGGGTGTTGGTCCTACGGGGAGAAATTAACCTAAGCAATATGACTCTCACCTTCCATTGACCTCATACCTTCGATGTATATCGAATGGTCTCCCCCTTCCCCCGTATCATACCATTTAACGAGACTCATGATGCGAGGTATATAGCAGGGAACTCGTTCATGTACATCAAGTATATCAAATTCTCTCTCACACGTATCATCCCCACGAGCTACATCATGAGGCCATTCACATACACTCAGCTATATCAAATGACTTTTCCGTATGTACCGATGAATGATTACCCTTGTAGGCAAGAGTTATATAGTGGAAGTCATGCCAAATGGGGGAAACCCTTCCACTAACCCAATAAATGAATAAACCTCATATAGGCGTCAAACCAAGGGCCCTCATATTTAGTTTACCTATTACCATGTGAAACTCTACCGAAATTCAAGGTCGGCATACCACTCGAATTTTTGCGCTATTTCGCCTTTTGCAAAATAATCCCCTATCTATGAGCCTGGAAACAAGTCAAACCGTGTCTTATATATTTTCAAACCCTGTTTTCCCAGGCTTAGGTCTTGTCTGACATTTTTCTTGCATTTAGGCAAAACTTAATATAAGAGAAAACCTAACAATAACAACAACAACAACAACAACAACAACAATAATAATAATAATAATAATAATAATAATAATAATAATAATAATAATAATAATAATAATAATAATAATAATAATAATAATATAATAATAATAATAATAATAACAATAACAACAACAACAACAACAACAATAATGTTGAGATTCCTCTCATTTTCTTTCCTTTTCAAAAGACTAAAATACCAAAAACATTTTTCTCCTCCTTCCAAAATACCAAAAAATTTCTCTCTTTCCTTAAAAAATAAATTCGAACCGTTTTCCCTCTCAATTCGATCGTATACTCGATTTTGGCCTGGCTCCCAATTGTCTTTGGTCTTCCATCAAACGCGCTGAAGCTCCACCGTTTCTTCTTCTACTTCATCTGAGTTTGGGATCTGCCTCCACGAGATCTTCAAGGAAAATAATGACCAAGCACCAAATGTCTAGACATATATGATGGCCGTCCTAGCCCAAGTCAGCGCCAATATTGATAACCTTCAAACCAAGGTCCACGAAATGCAGCGATATCGGGCCCAGTTTCTCGAAGAACCCAAGGTTCTCTTTCCTCGTGCTATGGGTCCATCTTCTCCCTAGCCTATCTGTGCTCCAAAAGATTACCAATATGTTTCGCATGCCCCACCTGTCAATGATCTATCACCTATTCAACTCCCGATTCTGAACCTTGCCCAACCATGGGCTAATCTATCAGTACCTGTGGATACTAAAGAGGAGGAGCTCAACAAGGTCAAAGAAGACCTGATGCTGTTGTCGAATATGTTTGACCAAATTAAGATATTTGAAAACTATATCGATTACACCCACAAGTATCCTTATCCCAAAGCTAGACTAAAAGAGAAGTTCAAGATGCCATACATCAAGAAGTTCAGTGGCAGTTGGCCTCGGATGTGCACTTTTAAACCTATCATAGAGCCATGACACTTCTTGGAATTTTTGAAGAAATATTCGCCTAAATGTCTGAACAAACCTTGAAATAAAAAGCGCCCTATAATGGTTCTTGTCACTTGAAGAATCCAGAATCTTTAGTTAGGAATATGTGGCTTGATAATTCATGTCTCATTACAAGTACAACAAAGAGTTAGAGGTCACGTGTCGAGACCTGGAAATGTTCAAACCGAATCCTTGGGAATCAATCACTAGCTTTATCGAAAGATGGAGAGAAAAAGATACCACTATGACCATTATACCCTCAAACATGGAACAAGTCAACATTGCGAACAAGAATTTATTACCCCGTATCCGAGCATCCATAGGAGGACTGTTACATCCCAAAATAATCAAGAGTGATTGGGGGTTGGGCTTATAGGTGTAAATGAAATATAAATTTAAATAGCGGAAATAAAATAATATTTTAATATAGTGGTAGGATTTGAAATAAAATAAGATATGGAGATACATTATTTGTTACATTCCTTCTAAACAAAGGCACAAAATTTTATTACATACTCCACAAAAGAAAATAAAAATAAACTAGAAGAGTATGACATATGTTTTGAGGATACACTAATTACATCCATTTATAGGTAGTAACATAAGAAATTATAATAGGGACTTCATTTCTACGATTGATTTCGCAGGCGTATATAATTCTTAGAGTAACACGAGGCGATGCATTAGAATAGTGTGGGGTCGGACTTACGTTGCCTTCTGTATTGCCTAGGTCCATCTAGAATTTGAAAAACATAATCAAAATTTCCAAGTAGATAATTCTCATCCAATACAACCAACTCACATCGTAGATTCAATCATATCGAGAAAATAGTGGTAGACGGGAGAAGTACACAAATGAGAGATTAGAACAACACTTAAGTTCAATTGATCGATGTTAATAAAATATATTTAAAATCAATAAAAGGTATTCTCACAAACATATTTGGAGTTTCATAATGAATTTGACATGCTTTTATTAATAGATAAACGTCCTACATTATGCAAAGCATAAAATCCTAACAGTCTCCTTCGTGTCCCTTTAGCGAGACGATTGGCCAATAATATGTCGGATCAGGATATAGAAATATACACATTGTGTAATCACCCAATCACTTGGTACATTATCCTAAGAAATAATCCCATTGAATCCCTACCAATAGGGTCCTTATGATCCAACATATACGAACTAGGTCGCCCTTACATAGCATAAAACATCCAGTACATATATATGGATATGCTATGATAACTATGTTAATCAGGCTAAATTTCCTCGAACTCAACCTTATTGCCATACAACATACCAAGTTACATACTTATTTTTTTAAAATAGTAAAAAAAAGCATACCAGATTAGTTTTTTTTATATAGCAAGTATGTATACTTGCTATATATATATATATATATATATATAAAGAGAGAGAGACCCTCATACACACCAAGTATACATACTTGGTGTGTATGAGTGTCTCTCTCTCTCTCTCTCTATATATATATATATATTGATTGAGAGAAAGAGAGATGCGCAAACATATAACGTTTAATAATTTTAACGCGCCCATATAAAACAAATCAGTTCAAAATATTTTTTTTTTGCTATTTTAAAAAACCGGTCATTTTTTGTAAATATTAAAAAACTATGTTTGCGCATCTCTCTTTCTCTCAATCAATATATATATATAGATAGAGAGAGAGAGAGACCCTCATACACACCAAGTATACATACTTGCTAGAGCATATTATTTTTTTAAATGATAAAAATTTCATTTTTGAGTTGAGTTGTTTTTACTATGTTATTTAAACATTTCTCGCGGGGGGCCGGGGGGGGGGGGGGGGGGAATATAAAAAATCATCTAAAAATAATATTTTACTATTTCAAAAAAATGGTCAAACTTTCTCAGCTTTTAAAGTTCTTTAAAAGTGTTGAATGTTTGATCGATTTTTTTAAAATTGTAAAAAACGTTATTTATAGTTGATATTTTTTTTATGGGTCATCTAAAATTTTTAAACATCATATAAAAAATCAACCGATTTTTTTTATTATTTAAAAAAAATTGATATGTGTATTTGGTATGTGCTGAAGTCTGCTTGCATATATATATATATATATATATATATATATATATATATATAAATAATATGGAGCTTTTTTGTAGTGCGCGCAGGGTGGGGGAGGGGTGGTTCAAGTGCCCACCTCAAGATTTTCATTTTTTTTTGGAAAAAAGGGTATAATGATCAAGTTTTAAAATTAAAGTAAAAAAACTCTAATAGTTTCTTTAAAAAAATATTACACACACTTGGCCACTATAGTTACTTGGATTATATTGTTGTTGTTTAGGGTTTGAATAAATTTGTTTTTATTTATTTTAGGTCATGCTTTGAATTAATTTGTTGCCATATTTCTTAAGGCTTTGACATATTTAATAATTTTAGTTAATTTAATTTCGTTGTTGTTTAGGATTTTGCAACTTGAATTGGTGAATTCCTAATTTGAACTAATTCCATCATCTCCTAGTTTAGGACGTCCTATTTCATATGTTTTATTTTAGGAGTTTGATTTATTTTAAGATTTTATTATTAACGTACTATGTGATATTATATTCGAGGTTGTTTTATTTGAATTATAATTGTCTACAAATACAACTCTACTCAACTTAACAAAGTCTTTTTTCAGTTATTTGGAGTTGGCTGCATGGATCTTATTTTTCCATTACATTCTATTATGTCCATCTCAATATCTTCGGTTAAACCACATGATATCATGCTATTTTTTTTTTATAATATCTCACCAAGTCAATTTGGGCATACTTTTACCCTTGTGTTACTATCAATACTAACTAAATCACTCTTTTTTACGGAATCATCCATTTGTGTACGCTTGATGTGTCCAAACTATATAGGTCGATTTTCTCTCAATTTATGTTTTATAGGAGGTACTTTTACCGTTTCACGAATTTGTTCATTTCTAATTTTATCCTTTCGAGTTTTACCACAATTCCATCTCAGCATTCGCATCTTTGCCACATTCATTTTTTGCACATTTTATTTCTTGGTTTCTCAACACTATGTCCCATATAACATAGTGGGTCTAATGGCCATCCTATAAATTTTTTCTTTTTACTTTAAAGGTATACGCCTATCACAGAATACGCTAGTAACACTTCTCTACTTGACCCATCCTGCTCTAATCCTATGAGTAACATCCTTACTAATACCTCCATGTTTTTGGATAATCGATCATAAATAACGAAAATGATCATTTCTAGTTATCTCTTGATCCTCTAATTTCACCACATCCCCATTTGTCCTCCTATTACTATTAAAATTATACTCCACATATTCTATTTTATCCCTACTTATTTTAAATCCTCTTATTTCTATAGTTTCTCTACACAAATCCAACCTAGCATTAATTCATGTCTTAGTCTCATTCATTATAATAATATCATCAGCAAATATCATAAACCATTACACCTCAACTTATATTTGTCCATCCAACTCACCCATAACAAGAGCAAAGAGATAATGACTTAATGCTGAACCTTGATGTAGTCCTACAATAATTAAAAATTCATTAATTTATCCGGCTGATGTTCGTACTAGAGTCATAGCCCCATCATACATATCCTTGATCACATCAATATATCTACGACTCACTCCTTTTTATGTATAACCCACTATATTATATCTCTGGGTATCCTATCATACGCCTTCTCCAAATCTATAAAAATCATATGAAGTTCCTTTTTTTTCTCCCTCTAGCACTCCATTAATATCTTCAATATATAGATTGCTTCCATTATTCACCTCTCAGGTATAAACCCAAACTGATTCTCAGATACTATAATTTTCAATACCAATCTATATTCAAGCATTCTCTCCCAATGTTTTATTGTATGACTCGCTAATTTATAACACCAAGATAAATTGAACAACTTTGTATGTCCCCTTTATTTTTATACATAGGTACTAAAACACTATTTCTCCACTAATCAATCATACTATTAGTCATTCTAATTCTATTAAATAATTTTGTAAGCGAAGATACTCCTTCCTCCCCTAAGCACTTCTAAACCTCAATAGGGATACCATCTGGTCCTAAAGCCCTCCGCATTTTCATCTTTTTTAGAGCAATCCTAACCTTTGTTGTCCTAATTCTGCAAAAAAATATATTTTCTGAAGTCTTTCTAAGTTCCTCTATATCTAATCTACTCTCATTATCTCCATTTAATAACCTTTCAAAGTAGTCTTTCCATCTTTCCATAATCTCATTATCTTTGACTAGGACTTTCCAATCATCATTTTTACTACACTTAACGTTATTAAAATATTTTACTTTCCTATCCCTAAGTTTAACTAGCTTATAAATACTTTTCCCCTTCTCTTGTTCCTAATTTTATATAAATATCTTCATACGCTTTTAACTTAGCATCTCTTTCCACTTTGTCAACTTCCTTTTTAGCCCATTTATATTTCTGAAAATTTTCTTCATTTCTATTTGTTTGCCATATTTTAAAGCACTCCCTTTTGATTTTTACTATATTTTGTACTTCTTCATTCCACCAACAACTTTCTTTAGATTGTGTCCCCTTGCCTTTTGATAGTCCAAGAATTTCTTTTAATATTCTCCTAATGCATATGACCATCTTATTTCACATTATATTAGTCTCTTCTTTAGTATTTCATGATGCTTCATTTAATACATTATCTTTAAATAGTTCTAATTTATCTCCTTTTAAGGTCTACCACCTAGTTCGTGGATTAATCTTCTCTTTTTGCACTCGTGATTAATTTCTAATATTTATATCCAACACCATTATCCTATGTTGTGAGGTTAAGCTCTCTCCCGGAATAACCTTACAATCTTTACACGTTAATCGGCCTCCTTTCCTACCAATAAAAAAATCTATTTGGTTGTTATATGTTCCACTTTTATAAGTTATTAAGTGTTAAAGCCTCTTTTTTAAACATGTGTTTAATAGTACAAAATCATAAGCCATTGAAAAATCTAAGAGAGACTCTCCACCGTCGTTCCTATCTCTAAAACCATATCCTCTATGCATTATCTTATATCCCGAACGATCTTCTCCTCCACGGCCATTAAAATCTCCCCTATATAGATTTTCTCACCTACACACATTTGTTCTCAAAATTGTACTTTAGTGTACTCATCTAATCCTACTTGGGGTGCATAGTCACTAATAATATTACTTATATTTTAACCTAATACCAGGTTTACAAGTATAAGTCTATCACCTTTTCGAATAACGATTACGATATAATCCTTAAAATTCTTATCTACTATTATTCCAACTCCGTTCCTATTTCAATGTTTTCATGTATAGTATAATTTAAACCCTGTATTTTCTATTTCTCTAGCTTTCTCATTGATCCATTTAGTTTCTTGTAAATAATCTATGTTAAATTTTTTTCTTATCATGGTATCTACTAACTCCATCCATTTTTCCGTCATAATCCCTATGTTCCAAATCGCTGACCTAAGTCTAGTATCCTAGACTAACTTATTTACCAGCACACGTCCAAATTTTTTGCAGGAGCCCTTTCATATTTCTTGTCGCATTTGGGCGATGATGCCGTGCCCCTTACATATTTTTTGAGACACACGTTGGCAGGCACAACACATCACTCAAGGGGAATGTTCTAGCATTACTACATATATTTATAGGGTTTATGTTCATAAGGATCTGACGAAATGCAACCCTTATCCTTTATCCAGGCAAGGGACCGAAAGTGTAAAAAAAATACAAGAAGTTACGCGCAACAGTGGCGGAGTTAATTGTCTACATGTAGAAATTATTAATTAAATATTTAAAAATAACCTTTGTTGATACCAAAAATTATCCTACTACATAGACTATTCATATATGAACACATCTTATCCATCTAGGCATTAATCCAAGTCAGCAAGGGCGATTCACCGACCAACACCAGGAAGATCGACCAATAATGACAGTAAATCGCCAATAGTTGTATACATTATAAGCATTGCACAGATGTAAATGCCTATGTTATAAAGTCATTCCATCCTTTAATATTTCGACTTTTCTTCACCCTCAAGGGGCTATAAATAAATTATAAACCCTACATCCAAGGGACACGAGACAAGAGATAATTGATCAAGCCTAAGGCAATACACAACAGTGGATGTAGGCTCTTCCTTTTTAGCCGAACCAGTTTAAAAATTCTTTATCTCTTTTACTTATTTGTAACTAAGATCAATTAATTAGATCCGTCTACTTATTTGCATTAACATATTGGCATCATTAATGGGAACATGTTTCTAATCATTCTCATTCATTCAAGCACTTAATTGGATGATATTCCTGAATCAAGTGTGAGGAACGATGGCATTGTAAGATACTATCAGTCTTTCAAGAGGCCAATAGGCTATGCAAGATTCTATCAGGTAACTCGTACAAACTCTTCAATAAGGAGCGCAAGTTTTATCTGCTCATGGAAATAGCCACCGCCACCACCAAGAGGTGGTAGGCACAGTCAATCATGGACTATAGGGGATACTTCCTATCGTCTAGGACCGAATTCACTATTCAAGGCATCAGAATTTTTCAAAGCACAATCCTACTCTCCTGAGAGGCTGTGAGATTTAGAAAGACTAAGTCGTGCTTATTATTTTGACCGTTTGGGACCCAGGGGCAAAAATATTCCTAGGGAATTATTGGGAAACACTCAACGACCATCCGATCGAAGGGAAGGCTCCGTCCAGTCTAGATCAGTTGCCCGACGAACTGCTCAGGACAAGTAACAATCTCAAGAAGAAAGCTCAGTGAACAATCGGGTTGCAACGCATAGATCTGATATTGGTAACAACGCTTGGAAAGGCTCTATCTAGAGATCAGAGGACAAGTTGGGAGAAATCACTACACCAAAAACAGGAATCTAGGACGGTTTAAAACTATGCCAGATCAAATCTGTCACGATTTTGAACTGTGCCAGAATCAAGTTTTCCAAAATTGCAATTTTTTCTGGCACGGTTTAAAAGTGTGCCATATTTCACCAAACAGGAACACTTCTGGCACACTTTTAAACCGTGCCAGAATTTGATATTTCTGGCACAGTTTTGAATTGTGCCAGATTGAGCACATTTTGATAAACTTTCGGTCCAGTTTAAAATCGTGCCAAAATTTGATACACTTTTGGCACGGTTTTGAACTGTGCCAAATTTTTGGATAAAAGAAAAAAATATTATTTGAAAACAAGAAAATTCACAAATTGCAAATATTGCACATTGTTGATAAACTAATGTACATACAAACTTCAAAATATTACAAGTCTTCAGCAGTTCAGAGACAAAAAAAAATTAGGAAGAGTTTCCTCTATTTTCTAAACATTCTAAAACCTCTTAATATAAAACCTATGTAATATAAATCCCACACGGCCATAAAATATAACAATAAACTTACAAAAGTTCGCACGACCATAAAAGTTAACTATAAAACTACAAAAGCCCGCACGACGATAATACAAAAAAATAGAATCATGAATATTAACGACATTAAATAAAAAAAATCCCTTGTTGAAAACCATTGACTTCTCTGTGTGTTCCATGTGAAAAAATGCTAACGATAAAATATTATCCTGCAAAAAAAAAAGGATATAAAAAAGGGACGATATTAGTAACCAAGTAATTTATAAAAAAAAGCTTACCTCAAGCTAAAAAATTACAAATAAGAGTTGAAATTGTTATTATATTCTAAAATTGAAAATCTTACGAAAGTTATGACTACCTGATCAAATCCTAGGAGTTACATTGGCCTCGTGTGAGGTGTTGGTGCTTCTTACGGGATCGTTTGGGGGCTGGTTTGGGTTTTCACCCTTCAACGGTTTGTTTCTAAGCCTAGTCCACATATTATCAAATTATCGTCATATTCTCAAACCGAGAGGCCCGTAACTATGCGATTAGTTCCTACGAGTTACAGTGGTCCTGTGCAAGGTATTATTGCCTCTTATGAGGTCATTTGGGGGCTAATTTGGTTTTCCACCCTTCAATGGCTTGTTTCTAACCGTAATAAATATATTTTCAAAGTATCGTCATATTCTCAAATTGAGAGGCCCGTAAATACGCGGTTAGTTCCTACAAGTTACATTGATCACATGCGAGGTGTTCGTGCCTCTTACGAGGCCGTTTGGCAACTGGTTTGGGTTTCCACCCTTAAATGACTTATTTTTAAGCCTAATCTAGATATTTCTAAATTATCATCATATTCTCAAATCGGGAGACTTGCAACTATGCGGTTAGTTCCTACAAGTTACATTGGTCACGTGCGAGGTGTTCGTGCCTCTTACGAGGCCGTATGGCGTCTGGTTTGTGTTTTCACCCTCAAATGACTTATTTTTAAGCCTAATCTAGATATTTTCAAATTATTGTCATATTTGCAAATCGAGAGACCCGCGACTACGCGGTCAGTTCTTACAAGTTACATTGGTCCCGTGCGAGGTGTTTGTGCCTTTTACAGGGACGTTTCGGGGCTGGTTTGGGTTTTCACCCTTTAACTGCTTCGTTTTAAGCCTAATTTAGATATTTTCAAATTATCGTCATATTCTCAAATCGGGAGACCCCTGACTACGCGGTGAGTTCCTATAAGTTACATTGGTCCCGTGCGAGGTGTTCGTGCCTCTTACGGGGCCGTTTAGCTACTGCTTTGGGTTTTCACTCTCAAACGGCTTGTTTTTAAGTTTAATTTAGATATTTCCAAATTATCGTCATATTCTCAAACCGGGAGACCTACGACTATGTGGTCAGTTCTTACAAGTTACATTGGTCCCGTGCGAAGTGTTCGTGCCTCTTACGGGGCCGTTTGGAGATTGGTTTGGATTTTCACGCACAAACGGCTTATTTTTAAGCGTAATCTAGATATTTTTAAATTATCACCATATTCTCAAATCGGGAGACCCGCAACTACGCAGTTAGTTCCTACCAGTTACATTGGTCTCGTGTGAGGTGTTCGTGCCTCTTACGGGGCCGTTTGGGGGCTGGTTTGGGTTTTCAGTCTCAAACGACTTATTTTTAAGCCTAATCTAGATATTTTAAAATTATCGTCATATTCTTAAACCGAGAGACTCGCGATTATGCGGTCAGTTCTTATAAGTTACATTGATCCTGTGTGAGGTGTTTATGCCTTATACGAGGCCGTTTAGCGGTTGGTTTGGGTTTTCACCCTCAAACGGCTTGTTTTTAAGCCTAATCTAGATATTTATAAATTATCGTCATATTCTCAAACCGAGAGACCCACGACTACGCGGTCAGTTCCTATAAGTTACATTGGTCCCGTGCAAGGTGTTTGTGCCTCTTACGGGGCCGTTTGGCAGCTAGTTTAGATTTTCACCCTCAAACGACTTGTTTTTAACCCTAATCTAGATATTTCCAAATTATCATTAGATTCTCAAATTGGGAGACCCGTGACTACGCGGTCAGTTCCTATAAGTTATATTGGTCCCGTGCGAGGTGTTCGTGCCTCTTACGGGGCCATTTAGGTACTGGTTTGAGTTTTCACTCTCAAACGGCTTGTTTTTAAGTTTAATACAAATATTTTCAAATTATTGTCATATTATCAAATTGGGAGACCTGCGATTACGCGCTCAGTTCCTACAAGTTACATTGGTTCCGTGTGAGGTGTCCGTGCCTCTTACGGGAACATTTGACGATTGGTTTGGGTTTTCACCCACTAACGCCATGTTTTTAAGCCTAAGTCTAGAAATATGCAAATTATCGTCGTATTCTCAAACCGGGAGTCCCGTGATCGCGCGATAAGTTCCTACGAGTTATATTGATCCCTTGCGAGGTGTTGGTGCCACTCACGGGGCCGTTTGGGGGCTGGTTCGGGTTTTCCCCCACTAACTCCCTGATTTTATGCCTAAGTCTAAAAATATGCAAATTATCGTCGTATTCCCAAACTGGGAGTCCCATGATCACGCGGTGAGTTCCTACGAGTTACATTGGTCCCGTGCGAGGTGTTAGTGCTACTCTTGGGGCCGTTCGGGGGATGCTTCGAGTTTTCCCCACTAACGCAATGTTTTTATGCCTAAGTCTAGTAATATACAAATTATCGTCAAATTCTCAAACCGGGGGTCTCGTGATTTCACAGTCAGTTCGTATGAGTTACATTGGTCCCGTGCAAGGTGTTAGTGCCACTCACGGGACCGTTCGGGGGATGTTTCGGGTTTTCGTCCACTAATGCCATATTTTGAAGCCTAAGTCTAGAAATACGAAATTATCATCGTATTCTCAAACTGGGGGTCCCATGATCTCACGGTCAGTTTCTACGAGTTATATTGGTTTTGTTCAAGGTGTTGGTGCCACTCACAAGGCCGTTTCGGGGTTGTTTTGGGTTTTCGCCCACTAACGCTATATTTTGAAGCCTAAGTTTTAAAATATGCAAATTATCGTCGTCTTCTCAAAGCGGGGGCCCCGTGATCGCATGGTCAGTTTGTATGAGTTACATTGGTCCCGTACGAGGTGTTCGTACCACTCACGGGACCATTCGGGGGCTATTTTAGGTTTTCCCCCACTAACGCCATATTTTTATGCGTAAATCTAGAATATGCAAATTATCATCGTATTCTCAAACCGGGAGTCCCGTGATCACGCGGTCTGTTCGTACGGGTTACATTGGTTACATTCAAGGTGTTGGTGCCTCTCACGGGACTGTTCGGGTGTTGTTTCGAGTTTTTGTACTCTAAAGCCATGTTTTTAATCCTAAGCCCTATTATATGGAAATTATCCTCGTACTCTCAAATCGTGAGTCTCGTGATTGCACGGTCTGTTCGTACGAGTTACATTGGTCCTCCGCGAGGTGTCGGTGCCTCTTACTGCGCCGTTCGGGGTCTGGTTCGAGTTTTGGCCATCTAATGCCATTTTTTAAGAATAAGTCCTGATATATGCAAATTATCCTCGTACTCTCAAACCGAGGGTCTCGTGATCGCGCGATCAGTTCCTACGAGTTACATTGGTCCCGTGCGAGGTGTAGGTGCCTCTCACGGGGTCGTTCGAGGGTTGTTTCAGGGTTTCACCCTCTAATGCCATTTTTTAAGCCTAAGTCTAGATATTTTAAAATTATCTTCGTATTCTCAAACCGAGGGTCCCGTGATTGCGCGGTCAATTCCTACGAGTTACATTGGTCCCGTGCGAGGTGTTGGCGCCTCTCACGGGGCCGTTTGGGTGCTATTTCGAGTTTTCGCACTCTAAAGCCATGTTTTTAAGCCTAAGTCCTGATATATGCAAATTATCCTCGTACTCTCAAACCAGGAGTCTTGTGATCGTGCGGTCTATTTATACGAGTTATATTGGTCCCATGCGATGTATTCGTGCCTCTCACGGGACCGTTCGGGTGTTATTTCGAGTTTTTTCACTCTAAAGTAATGTTTTTAAGTCTAAGTCATGATATATGCAAATTATTATCGTACTCTCAAACTAGGAGTCTCGTGATCGCATGGTCTATTCGTACGAGTTACATTGCTCCCTTGTGAGGTGTTGGTGCCTCTCACAGGGTTGTTTAGGGTTTGTTTAGGGGTTTCTCCCTCTAATGTCATTTTGTAAGCCTAAGTCTAAATATTTTCTAATTATCGTCTTATTCTTAAACCGGGGGTCCCATGATCGCGCAGTCAGTTCTTACGAGTTAATTTGGTCCCGTGCGAGGTGTTTGTGCCTTTCACGGGGCCGTTCAAGTGTTGTTTCGGGTGTTCACACTCTAAAGCCATGTTTTTAAGCATAATTCCTGATATATGCAAATTATCCCGTAATCTCAAATCGGGAGTCTCGTGATCACGCGGTCTGTTCGTACGAGTTATATTGGTCCAATGCGAGGTATTGGTGCTTCTCACGGGACCGTTTGGGTGTTGTTTCGAGTTTTTGCACTCTAAAGCTATGTTTTTAAGCCTAAATCTTGATATATGCAAATTATCATCGTACTCTCAAACCGAGAGTCTCACGATTGCACGGTATGTTCGTATGAGTTACATTGGTCCCGTGCGAGGTGTTGGTGCCTCTCACGGGACTGTTCAAGTGTTGTTTCGAGTTTTTGCACTCTAAAGCCATGTTTTTAAGCCTAAGTCCTGTTATATGAAAATTATCCTCATACTCTCAAATCGGGAGTCTCGTAATCGAACGGTCTGTCTGTTCGTACGAGTTACATAGGTCCCGTGCGAGGTGTCGGTGCCTCTCACGACATCGTTTGGGGGCTGGTTCGAGTTTTGGCCATCTAATGCCATTTTTGAAGAATAATTCCTGATATCTACAAATTATCCTCATACTCTCAAAGTATGAGTCTCGTGATCGCGCGATTAGTTCCTACGAGTTACATTTGTCCTATGCGATGTGTAGGTGCCTCTCACGGGGCCGTTCAGGGATTGTTTCGAGGTTTTACCCTCTAATACCATTTTTTAAGCCTAAGTATAGATATTTTCAAATTATCCTAGTATTCTTAAACCGAGGGTTCCGTGATCGCGCGGTCAGTTCCTACGAGTTACATTGGTCCCGTGCGAGGTGTTGGTGCCTCTCACGGGGTCGTTCGAGTCTTTTTTCAGATGTTCGCACTCTAAAGCCATGTTTTTAAGCATAAGTCCTAATATATGCAAATTATCTTCGTACTCTCAAACTAGGAGTCTCGTGATCGCGCGGTATGTTTGTACGAGTTACAATGGTCTTGTGCGAGGTGTTGGTGCCTCTCACGGGGCCGTTCGGGTGCTGTTTCATGTTTTGAACATCTAATGCCATTTTTTAAGAATAATTCTTGATATATGAAAATTATCTTCGTACTCTCAAACCGGGAGTCTCGTGATCATGCGGTATGTTCGTACGAGTTACAATGGTCCCGTGCGAGGTGTTGGTGCCTCTCATGGGGCCGTTTGGGTGTTGTTTCGGGTTTTGACCATCTAATGCCATTTTTAGATAATGCCATTTTTAGAAAATAAGTCCTCATATATGAAAATTATCCCCGTACTCTCAAACCGGGAGTCTCGTGATCGCGCGATCAGTTCTTACGAGTTACATTGGTCCCGTGCGAGGTGTTGGTGCCTCTCACGGGGCCATTCGGGGGTTGTTTTGGGGTTTCGCCCTCAAATGCCATTTTTTAAGCCTAAGTCTAGATATTTTCAAATTATCGTCGTATTCTCAAACCGGGGGTCCCGTGATCGCGTGGTCAGTTCTTACAAGTTACATTGGTCTCGTAAGAGGTGTTGGTGCCTCTGACGGGACCGTTTAAGTGTTGTTTCGGGTGTTTGCGCTCTCAAACCATGTTTTTAAGTATAAGTCCTGATATATGCAAATTATTCTCGTACTCTCAAATCGGGAGTCTCGTGATCGTGCGGTCTGTTCATACAAGTTACATTGGTCCGGTGCGAGGTGTTGTGCCTCTCACGGGTCCGTTCAGGTGTTATTTCGGGTTTTGATGTACATCATAAATCAAATGATGATAAACCTTACATACTAACTGATTTTGAGTGTACAAGAATAATTTAAAAAAGAATATAAGTACTAGTATGGAATTACATACCAAAATCACTGAATTTCCTTCGAGGCATATGACCAAATTCAGCGTAATCTTGATTCCCTTCATCTATCTTTTGAAATTGCAAAACCAAAGGAGTCCTTGTGACAATCCTTGTGTTAACCTATAACTAAATTCATTAAAAACCACGAGAAAATATGTATGATATTCTAAAATAAAAAAATGCAACATATTATCAAATGGAAGTTATGTAAACCATAACCAAATCCTCTAAGAAGGAAGGCTCGCCAACCTATTCTTTCCAACACCGAAGATTTTTCAGAACACTGAGTTTGGCTAATAAGATAATAAAGGTAAAAAATCTGGTCATAACCAATTTATATACATATATGTATGCAAATTCAAACAAAGAAAGCCGCAACCTTATATAACAATAGTACTGACATCTAGAGGAACAACACTGACATCTAAACATCTAGACGCCATCCTTATTCCAAATTTTTGAAGAAGATCATCTTCTTGAACACATTTAGTTAGCAAGACTAAAACCATGAACTGAAAAATAGGAAGAATCATGGTTAACAACAAATTATATATCAATATGGTAATTGAGATTCAAAACCAAAATTATTTCAGAAGAAAATGGTATATGATAATGAGAGTAACATTTATTTATTTATTTTCTCCAAAAAAAGTTGGACATATTTTTATATTATTACTAATTGAGCCCATATTCTAACTAAAATACATTATATTAAAAAAAAGGTAAAAGGAGTAAATCCTCCCTTTCAATATCGAACCTCATCCAACCTTTAAATAAAAAACCACGACCTGATTTTCTTAACTCTACTATAAGGGTTAAAGTAGGGGGAAAGTAAAATTAATATAATAAATATGTACCGGGTATTTAAAAAAACGGCCTAGTTTCACCAAGTTAATTGGATTTTCTAAAAAGGATGTATCTTGTGAAATAATTCAGTCACCACTTGAAGGTCTTATGTCGCGTACGAAATGAACACAATCGGGAGCAAAATAGGCAATTCACATGTAACATTATGCAAATCAATGTGCGCAACAGAGCAGAATAACCCAAAAACGTAATATCAAACAGTGCAAGTAACATTACAAGAGTGAATATAGATTTATATAAGACTGATTCTGGGGATATAAACCCTAAAAATTTGAATCTCAGCTACCATTTCTGTTTAGATGCACATCAAATTTTTAATAATAATAATATAACTAACATGTCGATGGAAAGAAGAGGGACATAAAAGTCATTATGTTGTAGACTCCAGTGTTACAAGTTTGAGGTAAACAATATTAAATCTTATAGTTTTAGCCTTAGGGGAGGAAATGGCAAGAGGTATACATGTATTGATATTAATGATAGTGGCCAAATATATGTGTGAAGAAATGAATTGAAATTGGCGTGTTATGAATACAATACAATAGCATTACATATAACAAACACATAAGTGGTGATATCAGCTTTAACTAAGTAGAATAATATATTATATTATATTGTGCCCGGAAGAAAGATAAATCTCGTCTTTAACCCAGTACTGCGATGGGCGGCGTTGACAGCCTTCTCGTCCTTATAGGAGATGGAGGACGAGAAGAAACCTCCATAGCATTACAGATTGGGGAAGAAACCTCCATAGCATTACATATAACACACACACACACACACATACACACACACACACATGGATATATTACATATACACATATACAGATTGGGGAGAAACCTCCATACATATTGGGGAGAAACCTCCATACAGATTGGGGAGGAAATCTCCACGAATGTTACCAGCGTTTGGGGAAAAAACCTCCACACAGATTGGGGAAAAAATCTCCACAAATGCTACCAGCGTTTGGGGAAGAAATCTACACGAATGCTACTCACCGCTCCTTACTCCATCACCAACATCGCAACTTTTCCATAGCTAATCCCGACCTAGAACCAGTGTTTAGGGAAGAAAATAAATATGATATGAGCGGGGAAATGAAAATATGTGGTGCTTGGGTTTTGTTTTAGGATTGACGTTGGTCACGGCCTAGAGCCGTGACCCACCAATTGCGACCCATTAATGAAGTTAAGTTACGTGTATATAGTCTACTGGTCACGGCCCATGGCCGTGACCCACGCCAAAAATTGGTCACGGCCCCAAGCCATGACCCAATATGTGTGTATTTTTCTTTATCATGTCTATGGTCACGGCCCAAGTTCGTGACCCATCCACGACCAATTTTGGAGGGAATTTTGGCGCTAAGATGGTCACAGCCCAAGTCCGTAACCCCCAGTGGTCAGCGATTTGGTTCGTGATCACTTCCATAGCATCCATACTCGGTGTGATAATGAATATGGTCAACCCAAAAATTGAGATTGTCACGGCTCAAGTCTGCGACCAGCTGGTCACGGACTTGGGCCGTGACCATTCACAGAATTTGGTGTAGTGAAGGTCTATCCACCCATTTAGGATTTTGTTCTACCAATTCAACTTCATTCAGTGCCTAGTGATCCCCTGTAGGTCTTTTACTTGCTTGAATTATTCATGAGGCCTTTGTCTTTTATATAACAAAGACCTAGAGACCTTAGGTTTAATTATAATTAACAAATTTGTAATGGTAATTAAGGTAATGTGACATTGATCAACATTTTTATTGTTAGTGAAAAATGTGAGCCTATCATTTTGGGAAAAATCTGCATAATTTAAATCTTAAGTAATGTATTAAACCACTTGTATCTTTATTAGTTATTTTAAATCAAACTGTGAGCATCATAAGTTCTGAAATAAAAATTTGCAAAAACTAAGTACCCTAGAAATAAAATCAAAAGTAAAACTTCTTGAGATTAGCCGCATTCTAAGATCAAAGTGTATCTCTTACCTCAATTATTTCCAATAGATAGGATGTATTGATACCAAAAATTATTTATCTACAAGGACCATTCAGATACTCACACGTGTTATACAATGGAGGATTAATCCTAGTCATTAAGGATGGAATACTGACCAACTCCAAGAATAGTGACAAACACCGAGGATGCCGACCAACGATGATAGGGAAACACCAATAGTTGTAAACATTTACGATTGTACATACGTAAATGTCTACAATATAAAGAAATTCCATCCTTTGATATTCCAACTCTTGTACACCCCCTGAGGGCTATAAATACATTATAAACCCTACATACAAGGAGAGATGAAAAGAGAGGTAATTGAACAATCCCAAAGCAATACACAATAGTGGACGTAGGCTCTTCCCTTATGCCGAACCACATTAAGAATCTATTGTCTCTTTTATTTATATTTATCTCTGATCAATTAATTAGCCTAGTCTATTTTTTGCATCAACAGATTGACGCCTTTTATGGGAACGATATTTCTAATCAATTTCACTCAATCAAATATACAAATGGCTGAAATTCCTGAATCAAGTCTTAGGAACGAAGTTATTTTGCCTGACCCTTCTACTTCCCCATATGCAAATGATTTAATCAAAATTCTGGCCAGTCTTGCAAGTGGCCAAGAGGCCATGCAAGATACTACCAGGAAACATGCGCAAACCCTTCAAGCCGGAGCACCAACTCTATCTGCTCAAGGAAATATTCCCCCCCCCCACCAAGAGGTGGTCGACACAACCACTCGATATCAACAAGAGATGTCTCCTATCATACAAGGTCAACTTCATTACTCAGGACATCAGAACCTATTCATATGCAATCTTACTCTCCAGAAAGGCCAAACGCCTTAGAAAGATTATGTCGTGCATTTCCCTTTGATCGTTTGGGACCTAAGGGGAACAAAAATGTTCCTAGGGAAAGATCTGGTAATACTAAATGACCATGTGATCAAAGGAAAAGCACAGTTCAATTTTGATCAAATATCTGGTGAACTGTTACTCGGACCGAGCAACGATTTCAGGAAGAAATCTCAGCAACTAATAAAGTTGCAATGCATAAATCTGGTGCTACCAATGATGCATGGAAAGACTCCATAAAGATATTGGAAGAGAGATCGGGAGAGCTGGAGAAGACAAGAAACCCACTATAAAGAATTTTTGTAAAAGGGTCCCCATTTGTTCAAGAAATTATGGATTTCCCTACTCCAGAAAAGTTCAAGGCTCCAGTAATAACGCCTAAATATGTTGGGAAAATTGATCCTGTCCTCCGTATAAAATAATACCAGGCAACTTCTGATATTTATGCCATCCCCAACGAAATGAGGTGTAGAGCATTTTTGGACTCATTAACAAATCTGCCTAAATCTGGTACATTGGTTTTCCTCAGGGACAAATTTCAAGCTTCAACCAAATCGTAGAGCAATTCATTAACAACTTTTTCTTTGGAGCAAAGTCTATGAAAAGGGTGGCACACTAACTTATTGTGAGACAGAAAGAGGGATAGAGCACAAGAGATTACATCACTTATTTTAATACCGAAAAACTAGAAGCAGTAGATTATGAGGAGAAGACTGCAATAACTGCCCTTATGAGTGGATTGCTCCCCGAAAAAATGTATTACACTCTAACTAAGGATCCTCCGAAGATAATGGCATAGTTGATGGTTAAAGCAGTAAAAATCATGATTGTCGAGGAAGCAATGGAAGCCAAGCGTCTCTCGGGCAAAAAAGTTAATGGAAAAAATGATAAGAAAGATTATAAAGAACCCAGAGAACACAGGGAATCAAGACATAAAGGCATTTTGGAGAGACTCAATAAGTACAACGACTACACTCCTCTAACTATGGGAATTCACCATATTTTAAAGGAAATAAAGCATAATAATGTTGTGTGTTGGCCTGATAAGTTGAGGAGTTACCCAACCAAGAGAGACAAAACCATGTACTACAAATTTCATAGGATCACGGTCACATGATGAAATATTTCATAGCTCTTCAAAATGATATTGAAACTCTCATTCGAAGAGGAAAACTGACTTAGTACGTTGATCGACAGAACAACACAAGAGGTCGGAATAGATCAAAATCTCCTTGTAAGCCTATAGAAGAGAAGAAAAGAACTCATGAAGATGATCATGATGATGATGCCGATCTCCCTAAAAAACTCCGACAACCAGAACATGAGGTAATTTGTATCAATTTTGGTTCTTTTCATTGCCAAATGATTATAGGTGGAGATGCAGAAGGAGGAGATCATAAAGTAGAGAAACAAGCTTACCTTCATGAGGCACAAGCTTGGTCGTATATAGAGAGGATCAACCTTGCAGAGGAGGATCGACCGAGGATGGTTAACAAAGACAAACTAGTAATTGGTTTCTCTAAAAATGACCTTTGAGGAGTACTGTAATCTCACGACGACCCACTGGTAATCGAATTTGGAAAAGAAGAAATCATTGTCTCTAGAGCATTAGTAGATAATGGTAGCTCGACGAATATTATATTCTATCCTTATTTCAACAACTTGGATTTTAAACTTAGCAAATTAGAGCCTAATCACCGACCACTAATAGGCTTTGCATGTGAGAAAGTCTTCCCTTTGGGAACCATTAAGCTGGAGGTGATGATAGGAACCTATCCATCTAGCCGATCAGAGAATATCCATTTCTTTGTAATGTATAAAATGTCCATTCAACTTATAATATAATCATGGGAAGAGTAGGGCGAAATAAGTTAGAAGCAGTACCATCCACTGTTCATCAGTGCTCCAAACTCCCTACTAATTTTAGTGTGAGAATTGTGAAAGGTGATCAGAAAGTAGCTCGGGAGGGTTACTATTCTTCTACCGAGCAAGAATACTTCAAAGAAATAAATAAGAAAAGCACTACCTACCAACTGGATACTCCTGAGCTTGATGAAGAATATGAGGATGAAACCATAAATCTAAAAGTGGAAACATAGTTGGTAAAGGGACTGATTGTGGAAGCAACTAAAATCATTGTGTTAGATGATGATAAATCGGAACGCACCACTCAAATAGGGACAACATTGGATCCTATTCTTAAACTGGAACTAGTGAGCGTCCTTAAATAGAGAAAACATGTATTTTCCTGGAGTCATAAAGATATGCCTGAGATAGATCACAATTTCCTTTGTCATGAGCTCAACGTAAACCAATAAAACAAAGGGGAAGAGTGTTCAGCCCCCAGAAGAACAAAGACATATAGGAAGAAGTCGAGAAACTTCAAAACGTAGCTTTTGTTAATAAAGTGAAATACCCTGACTGGTTGGCCAATGTAGTTATGGTAAAAAAAAAATAAGTGGAGAATGTGTGCAGACTTCATGGATTTAAATAAAGCATGCCCAAAGGATCACTTTCCTTTGCCCCGGATAGATTAACTCGTGGATTCTACATCGGACATGAGTTTCTCACTTTTATGGATGTTTATTTTAGTTATAACCAAATAAAAATGAAACCTGAGGATAGGGAGAACACTTCTTTCATCACTCCCAAAGGAACATACTGTTATAATGTTATGCCTTTTGGTTTGAAAAATGCAGGTGCTACATATCAAAGGCTGGTCAATAAGGTGTTCGAGGAATAGATAGGCAAGAATATGGAAGTCGACGTAGATGATATGCTTACAAAATGTGAAAAGACATTCGATCAAATTTTTGACCTCAAACAGACTTTTGATCCACTTAAGAAGCATCAGATGAGATGGATTCGAAAAAATGTGTTTTTGGAGTGAAAGAGGGAATGTTCCTCGGGTACATAGTAAATCAAAGGGGAATTGAAGAAAATCCAGATAAGATCAAGGAATTAATTGAAATGGAATCTCTAACTTGCAACAAGGATGTGCAAAGACTAACCGGATGAGTAAAAGACTTGAACATATTCGTTTCCCACACTACAGATAGATGCCTACCGTTCTTCAAGGTGCTAAAAAATTAAGAATGGGAAAAATATTTTGTGAAGATGAAAAATTATTTGGGTTCACTTCCATTGCTCTCCCGACCTATCACAGGTGAAAAGTGGTACCTTACTTAGCTATTTTTGAATCAGCTGTAAGTTCTTTATTGATTCGAGAGGAGAATAGACTTCAAAAACCGTCTACTATACCAGTAAGGCTTTTCGAGGAGAAAAAATCAGATACCCTCATTTGGAGAAATTATCATTGGCATTGATTGAAGCATCTAGATGCATAAAACCCTATTTCTAAGACTATACGATCACAGTTTACACTGATATGCCTCTAAGGCAGGCTTTGCATAAACTAGAGAAATATGGTAGATTAATGTACTGGGCTATGGAATTAGGAGAATCTGATATCATATATGAGCCAAGGTCTTCTTTAAAAGACAAGAAGTGGAAGATTTCATATAGGAGTTCACTTACTCTAAGGTCCCCGAGCAACAAAGTGAGCAAGCAGAACAAGAATCAGGAGAAAGTAATGTTACCAAGAAAACTCCCGAAGAACCTTATTCAGAAGAAGCAAGTGCAGACCTACCAGACTCCTCTTCCCAAACACATGAGATGACCTAGAAATATGAAGAAGCAAAGAGAAAAATATTCCACTACGGGAGTTTGATAGATCAAGCATTCGATAATAATGTCCCCATATGGAACTTATATGTTGATAGGTCATCTTGTTCAATCGACAATGGAGAAGGTATAATACTTAACACTCCTGATGGTATTGATATTTACTATGCACTATAATTTTAATTCTAGGCTTCAAAAAATGAAGCATAGTAAGGAGATCTTATTGTAGGCCTAAGTTTAGCCCACTCATTGAGTGTCTATCAAGTCATGAAAGATAGTGACTCTCAGTTGATAGTAAACAAAACACTGGGTTTATCTGGAGCCAAAGGATAATTAAAAACCAGGTATTTATACAAGGCGATGGAAGTCATTAGAAAATTACTAGCCGTTCAAATGGACAGAATCCCAAGGTTGAAAAATGCCCGACCTGATGCCCTTGCTCGGCTAGCCTCTACTACCAGGATTGACGCATGTTATACAGTGGAGGATCAATCCTAGTCATTAAGGATGGAATACCAACTAACACCGAGGATGGCGACCAACGATAACAGAAAAACATCAACAGTTGCATGTTGTATACATTAATGAATGTACAAATGTAAATGTCTACGATATAAAGAAATTCCATCTTTTGATATTCCAGCTCTTGTACACCCCCTGAGGGCTATAAATACATTGAAAACCCTACATACAGTGAGAGACAAAAAGAGAGGCAATTGAAAAATCTCAAATAAATACACAAGAGTGGACGTAGGCTCTTCCCTTAAGCCGAACCACTTTAAAAACCTCTTGTCTCTTTAATTTATATTTATTTGTGATCAATTAATTTGCCTAGTCTATTTTTTGCATCAACAGGCTCCTTGCAGATCAACTCTGATCACCTTGAATGGTCTCTCATAGTTAGGTGCCAACATACCATCTGAAGGTTATTTGGCACTCCCGATGACTTTTTTGAGAACATAATACCCAACATGGAATTTCCTCGAATTGACCCCTTATTGTACTTCTTTGATAACTGTTATTGGTAGGAGGCTAGGTTTATCATGTCATGTTCCCTCCGTTCTTCATCCAGGTTAAATTTGGACCTCATAGGTTCATCATTCAGACCTTAATCGATAATGGTAGTCCTTGTGGTTGGCAGACCAACTTTCAGGGGAATTATAGCTTCCATCCCATAAGTTAGAAATAAGGGCGTTTCCCCAGTAGGTCTCCTCATCATAGTGAGATATGACTAAAGAAGGTGAGGAAGCTAATCCACCTAAGCCTCTTTTTTTCTTTCCAACCTTTTTTAAGCCATCCAACAATGTATTATTGGAATCCTTTATTCGGAGATTACTTTGGGGTTAGGCCACATCATTGAAATGGTGTTTGACTCCATGGTTGTCGTGAAACCTTGGAAAAGTCAATTTTAAAACTGAGTTCCATTGTCCATAATAATTATCCTAGGTACCGTAAAGCTAGTTATAATATTCCTCCAGGTGAATTAAGTTATATCAGTGTCTTTGATGTTCGCCAGAGGCTTTAATTAAATCCACTTTGTGAAATAATATGAGCTAAGAAGTCAGTACTTATGATTTATTGACGCAGTTAGGAGTGGCCTTACAATATCCATCCCCCACTGTCCAAATGGCCATGGTCTAGTTAGAGACTTTAGGTCGCTGCTAGTTGATGAAGTGCAGGGGATAATTTTTACACTTCCAGGAGTAAGTATTTGAATCTTTCTGCATATATGGACACCCATAGCCTTATTTGATTTCTCAGAATACAAAAGACCTTCCTCCTGAGTGGCTCCCATAAATCCCATCACGAAGTTCGTAGAGAACTTGGTCGACGTCTTTTGGATGCATTCATTAATGGTAGGGGCCTGTAAAGGATCTTATGTGGAGTTTTTCCCTAGGTCTAAGGTAAAACCATGAAGCTTTTACCTTAACTTTGTGAGCTTGTTTTTTTTGATCAAAATGGTGTTGTTTTGCAAATAATCAATTATCGTATCTATTTATCTCAGACCCTATCTATAGTGAGAACGTGCTTGGGGACTACCTTCTTCAAGATGTTAGGCTTGTAGAGGAATTCTACTTCAACTATTCTTTATATATTTAAGTCCAATAGTTAACTTAGGGAAACTAAGGAATCGGTATGCCTATTATGCCCTCGAGAAAATGTTGATTATGGACTTCCTCAAACATTGATATCAAATCACGAACCACATATAAATATGCTTCCATCCTATAATATTTAGCACTGAAGTATCCAGTGAATTTATTAAACACGAACATTGAATTATAATACACTTTTAGGTGGCTTTCCCTCAGTAAGCTAGCCTTGACTAATCCATCTATGAGGGCTTTATACTCGGCTTCATTGTTGGAGGCATAAAAACTCATCCTGATTCCTTACTCGATTATGGCATTTTATGGTGTTATCAGCACAATCCATACTCCAACCCCTTTAGAGTTATAGTCACCATCCATAATTAGTATTCAGTTCCTTGATTGATCAATCCCGTGATCTTTCAACTCATCAACGACTTATTAATCAATAGGGGCTTCTTTTAAAAAATTCAGCTATAAAATTAGCTAACTCCTACCCCTGAATTGGTGTTCCTAACTGGTAGTGTATATTAAATCTCTCGAGTTTGGCCGACCATTTGGGCATGCATCCAGATAGGTCGGCCTTGCGTATAAGAATTTAAGAGGGAAAGATGTGACGACTGTGATGGAACGAACGTCAAATTAGTGCTTTAGCTTTCGGGATGCGGTGATCAATGAGTAGGGTAACTTTTTAATTTTAAGTTGTCCCTCAACGACATCTAAGACTGTCTTACTAATATAGTAAATGGTAACTATCTACCTTCTTTATCGCAAACCAAGGCAAAACTAATTAGTGGATTGAAACTTATAGGTATAGGTAGAGAGGATCTCCTAGGACTGGAATGGATAAAAATGGAGGTTGCTCAAATAAGATTTAATTTCTTCAAGTGATTTTGAGCATTCATCATTCTAGTTGAGGCATTTCATTTTTTGGCATCTAAAAAATGGTCTGTAATGCTCAGACGACCTAGAGACAAAACGGTTCACAACTACAAGCATTGTAGTTATCTTTTGAATCTCTCTTAATGTCTTAGGTGTCTGAACATTATTTATTTCTACTATTTGGTTAGGGTTTTCTTGAATCATTCTCTTACTGACCAGGAAAATGAGGAATTTTCTAGACTAGACCCCGAATGAACATTTTCTCACATTGAGCTTCATCCGGTAGTGCCTGAGGATTTCAAACGTTTTTTATTAAGTCTTTCAGGTGGTCGTCCATACACTTGGTTCTGCTGAGAATGTGGTCAATGTACACTTCTATCATCTCTCAATCTGTTGCTTGAACATATTGGTAACCAGTTTAAAATATATGGCTCCATCATTTTTAGGTCAAAAGTATGACCTTACAACTATACATGCCTAGTGGGGTGATGAATGAGTTTTTTTCTTGATCGGGGCTGGACAGGGGGATCTAATAGTATCCCGAGTAATCATCTAGGAAATGCATTTGTTCATGGGTTGTTGTGGCGTTGAAGATTTGGTCTAGCTTTAGCACAGGGAAGCTATTTTTGGGGCAAGCTCTGTTCAGGTTGGTAAAGTCCATACAAACTGTCCAGTCGTCGTTAATCTTTCAGATCACCATCGAGTTTCAAAGCCATTTTGATATTTAACTTCTTTGATGGACCTTGCCTCCAAAAAATTCTCAACCTCCTTTTCCACTGCCTTGGTTTTCTGTGAAAGTACAACAAGCCTTTATGAGCAACTAAAATGCTGGACCCACTTGAAGATTATGTCAAGTGATTCCGAAATCAATCCCTTGCATTTCCTATGGATCCCATTTAAACACATCTAGGCTCTATTTTAAAAAATTGATTAACTCCTATTTTAGCGAAAAATCTCTCTACAAACAAATGTTAGATTCCTTTTATACACAAAACACATTTTTCAAGGCAACACATTTTTTGTGAATTTGATTCTAATGAAAACAAGGGTTTATTCGAACAAAATACAATATTGTTCAAATGAATAGCCAATTTTGTTCAAACTAGCTTCAAATGAGTTTTGGACGATATTTATTCTACTAATAGAAAAATGTCATTTGATGTTCGTTTAGAGTTCATTTCAAAGAACTTTTAAACCCTCTTGAATGAAATGCGTAAATTCATTCAAATGACTTAGAAAAATGTTTTTCTTTTAGTTTTTTATATTCATCCCCAAACATTTTATAAAACTAAAACACCTAAAATGATATTTCAAGTATCAAAATCTATATGAATTCATACCTCAGACATCCTCGAAAATACGAAGACCAACCATGACACTAAACTCGAAAGGATAATGCAATCTCTGAATCTTTGCTGCTATTTCTGTAATCAAAATCTATATTGGCTTTAAAGGTATAAATATAAAGCCTAACCTACGATTCGAAATGTTTTTTCAAGAATTGAGCCAATACATATAAATTGACTCAATCGAAAATTTGTCCTTAAAAGTACCACCTTTGGCTATTTCGAGACAAAACTTAAAAACCCTATGGGCCTTCAAGGTCTCTAAAAGACTCAATCTCCACACCCAAAAGGAAACAGTACAAATTTGACACACACATACACTGAGTAACTTTGCACGCTTATAAACTTTATTGCATGTTTGAAACACACATAAAAACAACTTCAAATGCAAATATAATATATGAGCACCTAGGTAAAATTTCTCACCCCTAGGATAAATATTTTCTAATACCAATAAGTCTGAGTAATTTTTACTTCGAAATAATTTTAAAAATCATCAATACTAGATTTTCTAACATTTTCCCTTCTATTATATCTCCTAATAAATATAGATTTACTGAAGGGAGGACTATCTTTGATAATAATTTTGTAGCCCAAGAAATTACTAGTGTTTTGTGTAGGAAGCATCCTGGTTTCAATGTTATAGTGAAGTTGGATATGGAAGAAATCATATAATAGGGTTTCTTCTTGGGCATCTTGAAGCTCCCTGCCAGCTCTCTTATTGATCTCGCACCCTGATGAGATGGTTGTTGGTCCATTTCTCTCCGGACCAAGCTCTGTATATCATCGTTACTTCGGCCAGGGCTCCTGTAGTGACGATCTAGTTGTTGCTGCTCGGACTATTCGTCATTCAACCCGTGTCTCTCAATTCTGTATGAGTCGCTCCCTGGGCTCCTTCCTCGGCGGTGAGATTTGCTCGCCTGAGGGCTAGGAGTCTGTTTATGGCGTTGCCTCGTGTTACGATGGAGATCCCTTTCTGTATTTTCCATTTTCCTTTTGAGGCGATCATTTTCAACTTTCTACTTCCGAGCAGCCTCCTCCTATTCTTGGAGCCTGACCTCATAGGCGTTTATCAGCCTAAAAACCTGTGTGGACCTAACTGGCCCCTGGATTTCTTAGGAGAGAGGCCTCTCTCGACGGAGCCTCAAGTTTGAATGAAGGATTTCGGACCTTACCCTAAGAGGGATAAACTGCTCCTTAATATCCCCCACTTCAGGGGAATTGCTTCTGTGATCGAACATTGCAGGTCCTTGTTGGTGAAGGCTTTATTAAAGGAAAAACAACCGATTCCCACAGACGACACCAATTGTGGTGACAAAAATCTCAGCATAAATAATAATGAAAGGCAATCACCAGGAAAAGAAGAACAATAAAGATCACAATCACATAACACAAAGATGTACGTGGTTCGCCAAACTGCCTACGTCCATGGAGAGGTCTACCATTATATTAAGTATATCTCAAGAGAAGTTTTTCTATATATTCCCCTTTGCCCCGGGACAAGGGTACAATATATATTCCGTAAAAGAGAGAGGGGTATTGATAACCACTACTTTAGCCCATTGTCCCTTTGAATATCTCCTCCGAGATTTTTGGGGATAGACTGGGTCTGATCCTCAATTCTAACCGTCATTTAGAGCATCCCATAATTTGGGTTGGACACCTATTATTTCTAATTGGGCTTCGTCCGGATACTCTCATGGGCCTAAAAGACGAAGAAGGTACCCACAGTAATATTAATAAATCCTTATGTTTTTATCTTTTTAAAGACATTTCATTTGGCTCGACATTTATTTTCATTTTTCAATTTTCCCATAGATCTTGTAATGCCATTTGGGAGAGGCCTCTCCTCCTAATAATTAATAAAATATAGGGTTTCTGCCCTATTTCCTAGAAAAAAATCTCCTAACACTAAAGTTAAGGATACTATTCCCCCCTTTTAGGAATAGACATAGTATGAATGCATAATAAAAGGTTTTTCCCTCATAAAATATATCTACCCCCCTCCCTAAAAACATATGATATCATTAAAATTAAGAAAGAAATAATAATATCATGCAATGCTGTAAAGTGAGACAAAACACAACATGACTATAAAAGCACAAATAATCTACACGAGTATCAATTAATACCAATATTAATGCAATAAATGACATCAACTAGAATACACAATGAAGAATAAGATATCAAAGTAAACAAGCAACAAGAGACAACAATATGATCATATAACATGTTAATTTGATTCAAGGAGGTAGAATATGGAAGATATGGATAAAATCCAAACGCAAATACTCAAAACAAAATGAAACCATATATACACACATGCAAAACACACACACACACACACACACACACACACACATATATATATATATATACAAAATGACACCAAATACATAAGCTTTACGTACTAGCATAGTATCGATGTGTCTAAACACACGAAATGGAGTGAAGGGTCGTAAACTAAATACAAATGAACTATTACCCAATCACTTAAAAATTCACAAGAATTTCTATTTGACTGTAAATCTTTATCAAACTAAGATTTATCCTCAAATGACAGATAAAGTGAACTCAATGAATAAATAAGCACAATGAACACAAACCTAGAATTTTAATGATTCCACGAATCAATAGCGTTATGGCATGATGAGCATAAATATGATTCATTATGCAAACCTATTGATATTGAACTATAAATTCTGAAAAGATAAACATATATCTTATTTTATTACTCAAACCTGTTGAAGATACCAATTTTGAAAATTAATTAAAAAAATATATTGGCATTTAATATTTCCTTTTTGCCTCTATTTTTCATGCTCTTACCAACGATGGCTTTCCCGCAAAGGAGATTTGCTCCTTTTATAACCCTTTCTTGTGCACCCTCATATTTAAAAAAAACATACTCACAAGCAACGATTCTTATATGCACAAATCCCCATAGTCAACATATATATTGATAACAATATTGATGAAAGAAGATCTCACTTAGCTCAAATACAACATGTGAAGTTAAAATTATAAATAGCTCGTGCATGCTTGTGTGAGGCATATACAAAGTGAATCCATTTAGCAAATCAAAGTCGAACAAATGCATATAAGGATGATTAAAAATAGTCTAAGCATTAATAATTATAATCAAATGTCCTAGCCACATAGAAACATGGAATAAAATGGATTTTAACACAACAATATTCCACAAAAAATATGTAAAACTAAACTACACATAAACTAAAAATCTTTTTGAATTTTTAAATAATTTTCAAAATGACTTCAATCTAAAAAAAAAATAAAAGACAAGTAAAATCATTTTGTATTTTTTAAATTATAACCTAAAAAATAGAAAATCAAACTGTAAAAAGGATAAATATCATACAACTAGCAAACATTTATATCATGCAGTACAAAAAAGGGTGTATGAAAAACAATCATGCATGAAATTACTCATAAGATATAACATGTTATGAATTGTATGAAAGCATGCTAGAGTCAACAAGTCAAACATTAAATGCCTCCAAATTGGATCTCCTAACCCATATCGGTGTAAAGTGAAGGACTCGTGCCTGGGGAACTTTGGTTAGTGTAGTCTTAGCCTTCATAGTACTTTTTTTAAGATAAAAAAAAAATCCTAAGGTATCCTTTCTTACCATAATGTGTGCTAGTATAGATATGAGGAATTTTACCTTTCGATTGACTTTTTCTAATGTTCCTAGCTTTGGTTGGATCCCGCAAAAGCATGGTCTTTGCTTTAGCAGCCGATGTAACTATATCATTGAAGTTAGTCCCAGACTTGTCATATTTGATTCATATGGTCCCTAAAATTTTATTCAACACCTCGGACCTAGATTCCAAATCAAATTTGACAGGACTCGAGTCTCTTAATCTCTTTTCTAGATCCTTTATCCTATACACAAGTAAATGCTAGAATCTTTAACTCAAGAAGATCATTCTCCAAAATATTCATCAAACATTGAAGGAAACTAAGATCGTTAATAAATTTAGCATTATGATCACTTATGGTACCTTTATTCAACCTATCTTCCAACTTCAAGTTTTTCTTTTTCATTTTCAATAATTCTGGATACAACTCATAGAAGGAAACTTGGAGTTCACTCTCTTTACCCTCTTCTTCATCATCTTCTTCTTATCCACTATCTCTACCATCACTCTCTAGGGGATCATAAATAATAGCCTCAAAAGTGTCATGCTTAGAATTATCTTCATGGTAAGATTTTTTGTAATACCTCGTATTTTTTTAAAAATGAAAAATTATGACATAAATAAATTTCATAATTTCGAATTAACTTTGAAATAAATTAAATCGGGTGGATTTATATTTAATGGGTAATATTTAAATTGAAAATAAATGTATATTTATAATTATATAAATACAAGACTCAATTTGGCGTAATGAATTCACCAGTGCAAATATATCACACGTTAAAAAACTTATGGGTGTGTGTCGTTTAAACAAAATAAAATTGTCTAAGTAAAATGATAAAATTGGGATGCATTTTGGGAGGCTTTATGGGATCGTTTAGGTGTTTCAAACCTTTAGAAATGGTCCCGGGACATAGGTACATAAGTTGGGAGACTTTGGGGCTAGTAAGATTTTGGGTTCGGCCTATTTGGGGGTCCAAAGTTTAGGATATTAACCCAACTCGGGATTAGAAGGTTAATCACTTATATTAGGAAGTTAATAAACTCCCACGAGGTTGCTTCTAAGAACCATAGCCTAAACCTTTGTGAGAGAGAAGGAAATAAGCCACACCAAGGAATTTAGGAAGGATAATCAAAAGGCGATTTCACCAACCATATATCAAGTCAAGAATTTTCTTGCTCAATTTAATTTCCAATTTACTTCTCGATTCATTGTAATGACCCCATATGATTTTTGGGTCTTAGGCTGAATTTGGATGATTAAATGATACGAATTAATCTTGTGCATGTAGAGAATTAATTATAATATAGGATGTTAACCCAGAAATCTAGGAATCAAATTCTTGAAATTTGATGGTGGATGCCTTAGGGTTCTTAAAGTAAATTTGGAGAAATCTTGGAATTACATGTAGAGGATTTTCATACATGTTTATGATCTATAGATTCGTGATTTTAATTCCATATTATATGCCCCAAAATCTGAGCTACTTATAATTATTATTGTATAAGAAATGTGGACTAAAAGTTTTAGTTTAATCACATAAATTCTAGAAATTAGGGAGGGGATTCCATGATAATATGTGCAATTAACGAATATAGGATGAGTAACAAAGTGTTAGGTACATATTCATATGTTTATGAAAAGGATTTAACCATTAGAATGGATTTTGGGTAAGAACTAATAAATACTGTAATAAAAAACTATCAGATGTGGGATACTATGGCATTTCGAATCGATTTGGCCAAGAAACTGAATTGATTCGGTACTGGGGATAGGCTGAGTTTGGGCCAGTTTTAAATTCGAAATATTTTTAGAAGTCGATACGAGTTGGTTGTATTATGTTTGGGTCAACGATGAATTTATTAAAACTGTAAATGCAACAAACATATTAATTTGGATACTATATTTAACTTGACGGTTAAATAAACGGTTAAAGAAGATGGAATTAATAATTAATTAGATGGTAAATTATTAATGGGTGAATAATTGTAGACATCACGTGGGATGGTTTAGGTAATTGTAGAGTTTATTCTCTTCCTTTATAAAGACTTGCCCCCGGCCTTGTTAGCTCATCTATAAGAGTCGAGCGGTCTCCTTTTCTGTCTAATGGTAATGCGAATCTCGAATCTCTTTATGCTAGAGAATATCTTACAATTGGTATATGGCAAAGGATCATCTGTCCAATAATCAGTCAGAATCAGTCCAGGTTAAAAAATCCCCCAACCCGGGTCAGATAGCAAATCCTTCCCTATATGAAATTAAGGCTTAGGAATAGAAATATGGAGGTAAAGAGGGTGAAGTATAGGTAATGAGCCAGGAGTGACTAATGAAATGAAACAAAATGGGATGTTTGGTGACACAAGAACGTGGCCTGGGAGTCCTTCCTCGTGAGATCAAAGAAGGTATACTATTAGACGAGGTTCATTCCTGCTTTGATGCTCTTCTTCTTCTTCTTCTTCTTCTTCTTCTTCTTCTTCTTCAAAGATAGCTATTCCTCCCATCGAGAAGGTAAGTATGGGAATAATAATATGTATTTATGTGTATATGTGTGAATATACCAATGTTCGTGGACGATCCTACTGGCTTGAGGTTTTCTGCATTCTGTACCATAGCACACATCGGTAAAGGTGGTCTAGACATTGTGTAGGTCATTTTAGGTACTACGTAGCAGCGCCATCTATGAGAGGTAGGTGTTGATGCTGGGATCATTTGTCACTGTTGGATATGGGCCTTGAACTGGTTTACTGCGTTAGGACCACCCTACTTATGTGTGCTTTGTGATGTCTAACCTGGATAAATATTTCTTTTGACTTGCCGATAGAGCACAGACGAGACGCCAATGGTAGATGCCATTGAGTGTCGCATATATGAAAACACACACACACACACACACACACACACATATATATATATATATATATATATATATATTACCCAGATTAAATGAGATAATTCAATTAATTTGTCTAAGAATGTAGAGATAACTTACATAGCCTTACCTTATTGTGCATAATGGATGTTTATGACACAGTCACGAGATATAAAATATTGGAATACCTTGTCATCAAAAATTGAATATAGTCAGTTTCATGTTAACAATTGATCATAGCTCATTCACTAAATATTAAATTGGTACGGTTGCCACATATTATTTCAGGACTTTTTGGATGCAAGTATTATAGCACTTAGTTGAAGGGTGAGATTTTAATCGCATGTGAGTGACGATGGGGAATATTTACTTTGCATCGACTGTATTTATTGCACTTTAAATTGAATAAGTTAATTCTCGTACATCTATGGCTCTGACCTAAGTTTAAATATTTTCTCCTCCCAGGTGCTCCTAGACAGGGATAGCGGGACTGTCTACGTATTAGCCTTGTGATCTCTTTTTGCTCTTCGGGCTTTCAGATTTATTGACTCTACCTTAGGTGCTTCCAACTCCAGTTACTTTTTTCAGATGAGACATTTGTATGGGCATATGTTTGAGATTTACTTACTTTATGTTGGTTTGAGATTTTTTTTACAATTGTGTTGGATTTATCATATACTTGGTATGGGATTAGATTTTTTTATTATTGAAGTGTTGATCTAAATTCAATTATGTGCTTAGAATATTTGAATGTTTATTATAGTCTGTGCTAATAATGATATAGATTGTATAACAAGCCCCATCTTGGGCGTATTGTGTCTAGCCAACCTCTACGTGAGAAAATGAGGGTTATTACATTTTTAATTAAGGCTCTTAGGTCTATCCATGAATGCGGTGTACTCGCGCTCAATGGAGGAATTAGGTCCCTCTTTCGGATCTCTATCATTAAGGGTTTTGTTGTACCCCTTTGATTTATTTCCATCATTCCTTAGTTTAGTTGGGCATTCAGTTGCCCTATGGCCCTCTAACACAAAGCATATTTGACTCATCCCTCTTAAAATTATTATTATGATTTTTAGGGAATTGATCGACCTTTTTATACTTATTTTTCTTGAACTTTTTTACATATTTTTATTATTTTTCAAACTTGAGAATATTTTAAACTTCTTTGCAAATAAGGCCATATCACCGAAATTGATGTCAGACTTAACATTCAAAATGCGAGTTTCTTCCTTTCTATCTTTCAAAGTAATGATCTTGTCATACTTTGTCTTTTGGGAGGAAAAAATGCTGAATACATAGATTTGAAGATCACCTAAAAGATCTTCAAGTTTTCTGCTGGCTAAAGTACCCAAGGAATTTAAATTTTTGTCACTTTTGAATTAAATCTTTTAGGTATGGACCATGATACTTTTTTGGCTACACGAGTTTTGGGTATTCTCGCTCGCAAGTTAAAATACAAGTTCACGATATCACAGAAACTAACATAAAAATCATCAAAGGATTCACTCTCCTCCATCCAAATGGTTTCAAACTGAGTGGTGAGATTTTGTAGTTCCGAAGCCTTAATAGCATTAGTACGTTCAATGGTAAGTTGGTGTATGTCCGAAGCCTCTTTAGACGTTTCACATGTCATAATATGGCTGTACTCATCCGTTATGATTGAACCAAAAAGATCATTTAAACGTCTTGAATTATAATTTTCTAGCTTATGATCTTCCTCACTCCATAATTTAATGGATTTGTGAATCCTATAATCACCATCTAAGGTTGGAGTGGTGGGTATCCCTTAAGAATTACTTGTTATACCAGCTCATCTATCGCCTTTAGTGCCGATTTTGTACATATTTAATAGTATGCATAATTATACCCATTAAACAACGGTGCCTTAGATACTAATGTTCATTCATAAACAGTCCCCCGATTAAAAATAGCTAAAACTCATGTCTAAACACAGATCTAACATAAAAACTTAGTGTTCATTCATAGATACTAGTTTGAAGTTACAGGGTACAGGGTATATAGTCTGGAAAAAAAGTAAAATTTTAATTTTTTTTGCATTAAATATAAAACTTAAACAGAATTAACCCAAATTAAAACTTTGCACCAATTTTAATCCGACTATTTTGATAAATGGTTTGCTAAATTTTATTTTGGCCTAAATAGTCATCTCGGTGAGTATAATTATAAAATAAAGTAACAAACCACAATATACCGATGTATAAGGAAAACCCACAATGAAAAAAATATCGAACGACCCAACCATGTAAATTTCACTATCTACGGAATTACAAGGACTTGACAATTATGTCACAGACTCAACTCCATTGCAAGCCTTAACACTCTTTGATCATATACCACCACACAATAACATAAATGAGCCTACTTGTGAAGCTGCCACAATGTGTGAGTCCACACACGACTTGGTATCTGCCGATAAGGCTCAACAATCATCTATAAATTAAAAGACAGAGTCCACCGCTTCGTTGCTAAAACACCTAAATATTAAGTCTGTCGTGTGTAAATAACAAACCGAGTACGAAATCTACCGCACGAAATGATTATCAATCATGATGCAGAGAATAAATTTCTTTGTTCCCACAAATAAGATCTTAAAGAATAAGTTATAATGAAACGTTGATATTAAAAGGTTGAGGTAAAACAAAAGGTTTGGGCGCTTTTGGATATGTATAGGAAATTTTTTTTCTCCAAAAGTCACTTTATGAAGAAATGCCAGATCTCTTTATATAGATTTCAAAGTTTTCACGAAATATCATTCGAATGAAAATAAGGGGTTGTTCTAATGGAAACACAATCTCGTTCAAATAAACAACCAATGTCGTTCGAACCAACTTTGAAGGAAATTTGTTATGCTTGTAGGGAAATGTTGTTTGATGTTTGTTTGAAGTTAATTTGAACAAAATGCTAGATATTCAAGAGGATGGCATCATAGAAATACCTTTGGGAGAATGAAGGCATTGGAGAGAGAGAGAGAGAGAAAGAGCTTCTTGGTTCCCAAAAGTGGGTTTTGCAAATGAGGGAAAGCATAACGGGTATAAAAAATATTAGCGTGCCTTTTATTAGATGAGTAGTAGTAAAATTTTAAGAAATTGAGATGTAAAATGTTTGGGCGTTATAAGGGGGGAATTTATTAGGTATTTTAATCACGGTTTTTAAAAATATACATGATAAAAGCACCTGTATCTCAAAAATCGTGATATAAAATATATGACTGTGATATTTATGTCAGTTTAACCTAAAATGATAAAATGATTGTTTTAAAACCATGATAAATAGTTATTTTTCTTCTAGTGAACGTAATATTGTTATGCACAATTCTTTTAATGTTTTTTCTTTACTCTGAAGCATTAAGAAAAATATCATTCAATGGAGAAATGGAAAATTTAAAAGAAAAGTTCCATCATATTTTTCACTTTAGGTGTGATGAAGCTAAGGTATGTTCGGTCGTCAAAATGTCGTGGCCTTTTAGGGCTCGAGTAAAAATGTTGGGCCAACCTAGGATAAAGACATGGTTTAATATGAGAGTTTTGGTTCTTGAGTGATGGCAAATGATTAATAACACTACATAAGTTCAAATGCACGCGTGAGGGTTACCAACATGACGATCCATATATCATGGGATTATAAATACCAATGCATTGAAGATGAAACTCATTTATAATAAGCAAACTAGAATCGGAGAATTTCTTTCATCAAATTCTCTCGAGATGGTCTTAGTATAAAGTTATTATTAATTGAACATATTTATCCTTGGTAAAAGGAGGGTCGAAAGAAAATTTTCAACAAGAGATATATTAGTTATGTCAATGGGGTCCTGATAAATACACCTAAAATTTTACTCCAAAAACCACAAAAAAATCAAATACAAATTTTACTAACGACGCCCAAAAGTTTTGTACCCTTTTTCCTTTCAAAATGTCTAATATACCCCCAAATAAACAAAAAATTACACACACGCTAACACCACAAACTCAACACCACATAATACAAAATCTCAAAACTCTTCAAACTCCAAAATAAGCTAACTATTTCACCTTGTTCATTTGTCCCCCAACCCCAAAAATACATTGCAATAGTCTTCAAAACACCTCTACAAAATATATAATGTCTAAAACTATTTATATAAAAAAAGATCAAATTAAAAAAAACTTAGTTCGCATTACTTACGCCCCCCCGTCGTAGTAAACGATGAGTATTTTCGATGAAATTTAACCGTAACCTATTTTTTCACGGTTGGAAGTGGCCGTGAAAATAGCAGTTACAGTGGCAAGTAGTCGTAGTAACTGGATTATGGTGGAAAGCAATCGAAACAAATAAACTATGGTGGGATGAAACTGTAATGAATCCACATACGGTGAACTTTGACCGAGTTACACCAAAACCTATGGCGACGTGCAACCGTAGGTATAGGGTTCGCTAATTTTTTTTTAAATCCTAGTTTCTCCATTTTCTTTTTTATTCAATATATTACCATGGTAGGATTTGTTCAATGGGTCTATATTTGGGTTTGTAAGGTTGAGAGAGAGGTTTGGAAGAGAAGTTAGAAAGAGAGAGAGAGAGAGACAGAAAGAGAGAGAGAGAAAGAGAATAAATGAGGTAAAAAAAATTGGATTTTTATATGGGTCAAGGTTCATGTGGTGTTTTAAACAAAAGGGTGTTTTGGAGATATTTTTTTGGTGTATTTTTCAGGACCCATGTTAATGTGAGAAGCTCACATGACATTGTAACTTCAACAACGGTGATGGTATAGTGTTACCATGTCAGCATGTTTTTGTGACTTTTTTGGGTGTTATAGTATCATTCACGTTGACGTGGCACTACTGTACTAGCTATCCATTGTTTATATTCATTGTCATTAAGGATGTAAACGGATATTCGAAAATCCGCATACGTTCGATATACGAATTTACGAATATTTATAAAAAAATAGAAACGGATAATGATGATGCTGAGATTTAGCACCACGAGGTAAGTGATAGTGAGCTCAAACAGTAGTAGTTATGGCAGCCATAGAGATGCAAGTATATAAGTATGTAAGTGTGTAGAAGGGGATGAGTATAAGAAGAAATAAGACTGATGTATAGTGGTTCAACCAATTTGGCCTACATCCACTGTGAGTGTGTGATCCACTAAGTATGGGCACTAATGGCCTTGGATACAATGCACATAACCCTCTCTCTCTCTACTGTGTGTGTACAAGCAGAGTTTTAGCTAGGGCTACTGTTCATGGATCGATCCCCTGTAGGGTTGGGGGTGACAAGTATATATAGGTCTTGGGGGGTGTAGTGTACCCCCCCCAAGTAAGCATGGTGCAGGTGAATGGTGATCTAACCAATCCCCTGTTGACACCTGTAGATGCCAAATGATGACATAATATTCCCTCACGTGAGGGTGTGATTCGGTTATAACGGTCTGCCACGTGTCATATGAGCCTGACGCGCACTGTTCCACGCGTGTCCCGGACCACGCGCTGTCATGATGTCACCCTCGGCCTATGAGCCGAGGCCGAGGGCAAAGTTTCTTCCGGTAGGGAGCCTGGCTTGATTCTGGCCTCGTACTGTCGTACCCTCGTAGGGTCGTCTGGAGCCTGAGGAAGGGTCGGCCCCTCGTAGGGTCGTCTAAAGCCTGGTGGAGGGTCGGCCCCTCGTAGGGTCGGCTAGAGCCTGGTGGAGGGTCGGCCCCTCGTAGGGTCGTCTGGGCCTGGTGGAGGCCAGCTGGGGCCTGGTGAAGGGTCGTCCCCTCATAGGGTCGTCCGTATTGGAGGTAATCCTCATCCAGGCTGAGGGTATAAACGGGTATATCAATCACCCCCCAGCCCTTAGCCATAGGTGTCATTAAGATGGCTGAGGGATATTTGCTGAATTCGAAACACGTGTGATCAGTTAGGTGAGTGACATCTGTGCAGATACTCATTGCTGTTCCAGTTTCCAAGGCAGGGCGGCTGCGCAGTACGCTTGGGGCCTTGTGCCCTAATTATATCTTTCTTTGGTAAATGGGTCCACTCATTACCAAAGTATTTAAGAGATTTTCAAACTCTCTCTCTTCATCTTCTTCTTCTTCGCGCCCAAGTCTATTCTCTCTCTAGAACCAGTAAGCTTCGCCACTTGCAGCCTTCGTTTCGTCAGGTCTCAGCAGCATTACTCTCCCTCATTATCAGGTATTCTCCTTCATTAAGAGCTTTCCTTTGTCTTCAATTCTGTTTGTTTTTTAGGGTCATAGGGTCACATCAGCTTCGAGTTCCCCTTAGCTTTTTCCGGTGTCTTCTCCGGTAACTGGTTCTGGGATCGTTCTTGACGAAAACCTTTAAGTTCTTTGTTCAATCCAAAAGTCAAACCTGGTCAACTCTCCACTTGTTTGTAGCTAAATTAGTCAAGTGTAGTGTAATTTCTCCAAGTGTAGAGTCTTCCCTTTAATGCTTAGGAGGCTTTACAACCTAGTGTCTGAATTCCCACCCTTGAGAGAAAAACTCTTTGCCGAGATCAGACGAATAGAGGAAGAGGAAGAGAGGAGACGAGGGGCCGACCCTAATTGGGTACGACCCATCTTTCCCATTCCTCTTGCCACCATAAGACCATCTGAACCCTCTGAGTCTTGTGGGTCGTCATCTCGTCCGGCCGACACTTCCAAACAAAGCGAAATGGACGAGAGAGCCTTCTCTCCAACTGGTGCTGGGACGTCTGGTAGAAGGGACACGTCTGATCTTAGCCCTCCTCGAGAGGCCGAGGGTACGATCCCCTCCGAGGCTGTCCCTGTGACAACTCTTTCCCCCAATGCCTTCCAAGTGGCTTTTCCTCAGGGTCCTCCTGCAGGTAATGAGGGGGAAGGGGGTGAGGACGAGGACGACGATACAGATGATGAGGTTGATACCTCCCATGCCTCGTCTTTTATCTCCTCTGTTAGGGATAGGGACCTTCTGATATGGAGGCATATTTATGGAGTGCCCTCTGGGGTAACTATGAGGGTGCCCTCTGAGGCTGAGAGGGTTTTTGAGGGTGAAGAGGGAGAGGTTGCAGTTTACGAGCAAATGTTCAAAGTAGGTGTCAGACTCCCTTTCCATCCTGCTATTGTAGATATTCTGTCGGCTTTGGGCGTCTCCCCCTCACAACTTCCACCCAACTCTTGGAGGACGATTCTGGGGTATATCTCTTTGTGGAGAAACTCTTTCACTGATGAGCCCTCGTCCGATGTGTTCTTGGCCTGCTACAATATCACCTCTTCATCTAAACAGCCCGGATACTATCATCTAGGGGCGAGAAGGTCTGAGAAGAAGCTGTTCCACGTGGCTCAAACTTCCAATCATGATTGGAAAAAGAGGTTCTTCTTCATATCTGGGGCATGGGAGAGCTCTGCCGAGGCGTCCCCTTCTGCCGATGGTCCGAGGGTCCCTAACAAATGGTCTAATCCCTCAATGAAAGCTAGGTCAGACCCCGGACTTAGCTTGGATGAAAGGGATATTGTTGAGTATCTGAGGGGACGAGGGAGAGGGGGTGAGATCCCAAAGTTCGAAGATTTGATGACCCCCCGGTACCTCAAAGAAGCTGGTTTGAGGGTCGGTCCTCTGACGGAACTATGTGAGTTCTATTTTTTACTTTTTTTGAAGTGTTTCCCGTTTATCTCTGTATTTTTCTGATGCATCGTATCCTTTTCAGGTCGTCCTGCAGGTGTGTCAGATTACCTCTGGGATATGACTGCTCCAAGCCTACTTGCTGGTCTGTCAAAGAAGAAGGGGAAGGAGCCTCAGCAAGCTCCAAAGAAGACAAGGGCCTCAGGGCCGACGGTTGTTGAGCCGACAGCTGATAGCCACAAGAGGAAGGAGCCTGAAGCTCCTGTTGAGCATCGGCCTGATCCTAGGACGAGGGCGGTCGAAGCCTCTGAGGGGACGACCTCTTCGTCCAGCATGGGGGCCTTCTGGTCTCAGAATTTGTCCCATCTGAGGGCCGAACCCTCATCCCTTATTGCCAACTTGAGGGCAGCCAAGGCCTCGATGTTCTCTGCACCGTCGGCCTCTGACTTCGAGTTCTTGGCAAAGATGCCTCCTGCCAAAGTGTACGACTACGGTCTGCACTCCCTTGCTCAGGTACTGGTCTTGACCTTTAATTTCATTCTCACGAACTGTTACCTCGGCCCATCTTGATGTTTGTTCATTTTTTTTCTTGCAGTCTGTTTGTGCCTTGACCTCAGCCACCAAGTGGATGGTCGAGAATCAACAAAAGTTTCACGAAGCTGAGAGGGCCATTCAATAAGAGGCCGACCTACGGACAGATCTGGACACTGCGAGGGCCGAGCTGGAGAGTACAAGGACTGAGCACGCTAGAGTCCTTGATGAGGTGACGAAGCAGCATGATGCCGATCTGCAGGCCAAGGACTTGTTGATCAAGGACAGTGACTTGTTGATCAAGGACAAGGACGAGGCCCTAACCAATATGGAGGCCAAGCACAAGTCTGACCTTGAAGCAGCTGTCCAGAAAGCCGAGGCCAATGCTGTTGAGGCCTACAAGGTCTCTGATGAATTCCAAGGCTTCGGCCTTGAATATCTTGAGCGGGGAATTAGGACGGCCTGTCGGTGGGTCGTCCTAAAGTTTCCCGACACAGTATCATCCATCCGCCCTTCTCTTGAGGTGGTTTAGCTGGATGACCCCTTGATTGGTGAGGCCCTGTCGCAAGTGGAGTCCCAAGTTCAGGTTGAAGGGGTCGGTACATCTAAAGATCATCCAGTGCTGGTAACAGAGGAGACCATTCCCATTGATGTTGAGGCCCTGCCCTCTGATGTCGTCCCATAGGGTGGCTGCCTGTAGCCCATACCCTTCAAGTGTATTTTTGTTCAACGGCTCTGTAAAACACTTAATATTTTGTACCAGATTTTTATTAATATCATCGTCTCTTCTTCAACTGTCTTCCGTATTTAATTCTGTTATGGTTTGTTCCTTGCTAATTTGCTTCTTTGTTGATGATGATGCTACTAACCCCTCCCTCGTCTTTTTTGAGGACCAATGTGGGATCGTCTCCTCATCTGTCCTCATTATAGCCGAGGGTTCAAATAACCAATTTAATGGTTTTAAATAAAGTCTACCCTCGTCTTTCTTGAGAACAGTGGTGGGGTCGTCCCCTCCACTGGTCCTCATTGTAGCCGAGGGTTCAAATAACCAAATTAATGATTTTTAACAGTCTACCCTCGTCTTTCTTGAGGACAGTGGTGGGGTCGTCCCCTCCACTGGTCCTCATTATAGCCGAGGGTTCAACTTACCAAATTAATGGTTTTTAATTAAAGTCTACCCTCGTCTTTCTTGAGGACAGTGGTGGGGTCGTCCCCTCCACTGGTCCTCATTATATCCGAGGGTTCAACTTACCAAATTAATGGTTTTTAACAAAGTCTACCCTCGTCTTTCTTGAGGACAGCGGTGGGGTTGTCCCCTCCACTGGTCCTCATTATAGCCGAGGGTTCAACTTACCAAATTAATGGTTTTTAATTAAAGTCTACCCTCGTCTTTCTTGAGAACAGTGGTGGGTTCGTCCCCTCCACTGGCCCTCATTATAGCCGAGGGTTCAACTTACCAAATTAATGGTTTTTAACAAAGTCTACCCTCGTCTTTCTTGAGGACAGCGGTGGGGTTGTCCCCTCCACTGGTCCTCATTATAGCCGAGGGTTCAACTTACCAAATTAATGGTTTTTAACAAAGTCTACCCTCGTCTTTCTTGAGAACAGTGGTGGGGTCGTCCCCTCCACTGGTCCTCATTATAGCCGAGGGTTCCACTTACCAAATTAATGGTTTTTAATTAAAGTCTACCCTCGTCTTTCTTGAGAACAGTGGTGGGGTCGTCCCCTCCACTGGTCCTCATTGTAGCCGAGGGTTCAAATAACCAAATTAATGATTTTTAACAGTCTACCCTCGTCTTTCTTGAGGACAGTGGTGGGGTCGTCCCCTCCACTGGTCCTCATTATAGCCGAGGGTTCAACTTACCAAATTAATGGTTTTTAACAAAGTCTACCCTCGTCTTTCTTGAGAACAGTGGTGGGGTCGTCCCCTCCACTGGTCCTCATTATAGCCGAGGGTTCAACTTCTTTGCATGCATACTAGAACTGATAACCGCTGGATGAGGGAAACACTGATATTTCTCATTAATTTTCCATGTGTTCTGTCGAAACAATGCTTATTACAACCATGGCCTATCAAGACCTTACAACACTACTGGTAGTATTTTTTCAAATGATCCGCATTCCAGGGGTTGGAAAAAGGTTCCCCCTCTAGGTTTTCTAGTCTATAGGTCCCAGGGACAACTTCGTCGGTGACCCTATAGGGGCCGTGCCAATTAGGATGGAGTTTATTGGGCTTCTGCCAAGTCTTCTTGAGGACCAAGTCTCCTACTGCGATAGGCCTCTGTTTCACCCTCTGATTGTAAAATCTTGCGGTCCTGTGCTGGTAGGAAGCCTGCCTTATCTCAGCGTCCTCCCTTCTTTCCTCAATCAAATCCAGGTCAAGTCTCCTCTCTTCCGTATTTCCCTGGGGGTCATACACTTGGACCCTATGAGTGGGAAACTCGACTTCGGTGGGGATGACTGCTTCTGATCCATAAGCTAACATGAATGGGGTCTCCCCAGTAGAGGTCCTTACTGTCGTCCTGTACGCCCACAACACTGCATATAACTCCTCGACCCATCTTCCTTTTGCCTCCTCAAGCCTCTTCTTAATCCCATCTAAGATTGTCCTATTCGTAACTTCGGTTTGCCCATTGGCCTGAGGTCGGCCTGGGGTGGAGAAAAATTGTTTGATACTTACCCTCTCACAGTACTTCTGCAGAGAGGCATTCTTGAATTGGGTCCCGTTATCCGAGATGAGGGTGTTGGGTAGACCGTATCTGCATATCACATTCTTCCAGATGAACTGGAAGGTCTTCTGCTCTGTAATCGTGACCATCGGTTCGGCCTCTACCCACTTTGAAAAGTAGTCAATTGCTACGATGAGGAACCGATAGTTATTGACTGCCCTCGGTAAGGGTCCTACCAGGTCAATCCCCCACACTGCAAACGGCCATGGGGATGTAATGGAGGTGAGGGGCTGATGAGGTTGGTGAGGGATGGTAGCAAATCTTTGGCATTTATCACACTTTTTAACATATGCGGCAACATCTTTCCCTAAGGTCGGCCACCAGTAGCCTTGGGTGATCACCCTCTTTGCCAAGGATCTACCCCCAATGTGGCTTGAGCACGACCCTTCATGCACATCTTGCAAAATGGAAGGGACTTCTGAAGGATGCACACACCTAAGTAAGGGGAGCAGAAACCCCTTTTTGTACAGCGTGTCTCCGATGACAGTGAACTTTGCAGCCCTGTATCTCAGCTTCTTCCTCTCTTGGCTTGCTTCTGGCATCTCTCCTCCTTTAATGTATCTGATCAGAGGATCCATCCATGAAGGTTCTTGAGAAACATTCATGCAAATGCCAAGTGTTCCCTCGTCGTCTTCGATAGTTGGTCGAAGCAAGATTTCTACCGGGACTGTCCTTCTTATGTCTGTCCTAGTAGCTGAGGCCAACCTTGCAAGGGCGTCAGCACGGCCATTGTCGAGCCTAGGTATCCTTTTGAATTTCACTTCTTTAAAGTTTTTCAGCAATGACCTCACCTTCTCAAGATACCTAGCCATCCTCTCGTCTTTGGCTTCGTAGGCTCCTAGTATCTGATTCACCACCAGCCTTGAATCACTGTGAACCAAAATTTGGCCGACACTAAGGGACTTAGCCAAGGAGAGGCCAGCTATCAAGGCCTCATACTCAGCCTCATTGTTGGAGGCTTTGAAATTGAACCTCAGGGCGTACTCGATGTCTGTGCCGTCGGGTGCTGACACTATCAATCCAGCTCCGCTCCCGCTTTCGCAAGAGGACCCGTCGACGAAGAGACTCCACACAGCATGTTCCTCCGAGAAATTTCCCTCGATGAGTGACCCTTGTCTAAAAAGGTATCCTCCCTCTTCATTTTCAGCCACCTTTCTTCTAGCGGTGCTTGTCTCAGCCGTATCTGCAGGAGGGTCGGTGAGCCTACCTTGCTGGGTATCTGTCTGGCTTAGACCCTCACCCTCGGCCACGTCACTCTCCCAAGTAAATTCAGCCACGAAATCTACCAAGGCCTGCCCCTTAATGGCTGTCTTAGGCTGATACACAATGTCGAACTCCCCCAGCTCTATAGCCCAGGTCATTAGCCTTCCTGACTTTTCAGGCTTATGTAGGACCTGCCTAAGAGGAGAGTCAGTAAGGATGACCATAGTATGGGATTGGAAGTACGGTTTCATCTTCCTTGAGGCATGGATCAAGGCATAGGCCAACTTCTCCATCCTCGGGTATCTTTGCTCTGCCCCCTAGAGTGCATTGCTGTTGAAATATACGGGCTTCTGTATCCCGTCTTCGTCTCTTACGATTGCTGCACTGATAGCGGACTCTGAGACAGCAAGGTACACGTAAAGTCGTTCACCCTGCACGGGTCGTGACAGCAGCAAGGGAGACCCTAAGTATGATTTTAGCTCCCTGAAAGCCTCATCACACTCTTTACTCCACTCGAAGGCCTTCCTGAGGATCTTGAAGAATGGTAGACACCTGTCTGTAGCCCTTGACACAAATCTGTTCAAGGCAGCCACTCTCCCTGTGAGCCTCTGAACGTCTTTAATGGACTTGGGGGTCTTCATCTCAATAAGGGCCTTTATCTTTTCAGGATTGGCCTCGATGCCTCTTTGATTGACAATGAACCCCAAGAACTTCCCCGCCCCGACCCCGAAGACACACTTGGCCGGATTGAGCTTCATTTTGTATCTGTCCATTGTATTAAAGGTCCTTTCCAGGTCTGCCACATGATCCTCTGCCTTCAGACTCTTAGTCAGCATGTCATCTACGTAAACCTCCATAGACTCCCCAATTTGGTCTTCGAATATTTTGTTTACGAGGCGCTGGTACGTTGCCCCCGCATTTTTTAGGCCAAAGGGCATGACCCTATAACAGTATGTCCCCTTGTCAGTGATGAAGGCGGTCCTCTCCGAGTCCTCAGGGTTCATGAAAATCTGGTTATACCCTGAGTCGGCATCCATGAAACTCATGAGCTCATGGCCTGCGGTAGCGTCTACCATCTGGTCGATGCGGGGGAGAGGGAAGCTGTCTTTGGGACAATGCTTGTTGAGGTCTGTGAAGTCCACGCACATTCTCCACTTGCCGTTGGCCTTTGGGACGATGACTGCATTGGACAGCCACTCAGGGTAGATGACCTCTCTGATAAATTCAGCGTCTTCTAATTTTTTAACCTCATCCCTGATGACCTCATACTTCTCTCTAGAGTAAATCCTCCTCTTCTGCTTTACCGGCTTCACTCCCTCTACCACATTGAGTTTGTGGCACATGATTTCAGGGTCGATCCCTGGCATATCTACATGACTCCACGCGAAGACGCTTCGCCTTCTCCTCAACAGTTTGATGAGGTCTTCCTTGATACTGGGCTTCAGAGACTTGCCAACTTGGACGGTTTTTCCCGGGTCATCCTCATCGAGGATGATGGGTTCTACCTCCTCAGCGGCCTCTCCTTTTTTGAGCTTCGTCTCGTCCCTGGGGTCTAGGGTATCAATGTTATAAGTGGCTGTAGCCCTCTTGTGTGCCTCCCTTTCTTCAGCGGAGTTGTAGTAGCACTCTCTCGCTGTCGTCTGATCTCCCTGAACTTCCCCCACCCCATAAGGGGTAGGGAACTTAACCATCTGGTGGACTGTGGACGGCACAGCTTCAAACCCCTTGAGGGCCACACGTCCCAGTATGATGTTGTATGCCGAAAACACATGCTCATCCAGCACAAAGAAACTGACCCTCTTGGTGAGCCATCTCGGCCATTCGTCCCCCATCCTGACATCAGCCTCATATATTCCCAGGGGGTGAACCTTCTCCCCACTGAACCCAATCAATGGATGATGGTATGGGACAAGTCTGGCACGACTGAGGCCCAAGGCCTTGAAGCATGGCCAAAACATCACATCTGCGGATGAGCCCCCATCTACCAGGATCCTCGGCACTTCGCACCCGTGCACCCTGGTAGTGATGACAAGAGGGTCATCATGCGGGGCCAAGAGGCCTTTGAAGTCCATCCTTGAAAATCCCACTATCAAAGTGTCCATGTCAACCTTCTTCCTTTTTTCTGACTTGACCTCTAGGAAGGTTGAGTGCACTATCTTCATCACTGCCTTAGCCTCAGCAACATGGGCCTTCCTGTCAGCGACCTCAGACCCTCCTCCTGCTAAACCCCCGGAGATCATTCCTACACCGAGCGAGATCATATTGAGCCTCTTGACAGGACCGTGGTCGTCTCTCGGCGGGAGGTCAGGGTCGTCCTCATCATCAGAAGGGTCGTCCCCTCTTTTTTGAGGACCTTCTCTGCAGGCATCGACTCGCTTCTTTCTGGGGTCGTCCCCTCGGCCCCTCTTGAAGTAGGCTTTGTCGACGTACTTTCTGATCTTCCCTTCCTTCAGCATCCTCTCAATATCGTCTTTCATAGCGAAGCATTTATCCGCCATGTGACCATGGTCTTGGTGAAATTCGCACCACAGGTTCTTATTTCTCTTGCCGGGGGCTGCCCTCAGCTTCTCAGGCCACTTCAGCGTCCGGTCACTCTTTATCTCATTGAGGATCTGTTCACAGCTGACCGTCAGAGGGGTGTACCCCGCGAACTTATCATCCATGGTTCTCTTCTTCCCCTCTTTGTTCTTCTTAGGGTACTTGCCCCCGCTTGCACCTCCTTTTTCGTCTTCATGTTTTGCGGCCATCGCCTCTTCGGCGTTCATCACCTTCCCTGCTGTTGACAACAGCTCAGCCATCGTCCTCGGAGGGTCTTCGGCAAGCTTCCATAATAGCTTCCCCTTTTGGAGCCCTCCAATCAGGGCTGTCATAGCTATGCTCTCCTCATAGTCTTCCACCTCCAGCTTCTCTTTATTGAATCTGGCTATGTAGTCTCTCAGAGTCTCATTCTTTCCCTGCTTAACATAGAGCAGGTGTGTGGTCTTCTTCTGTGGCCTCACCCCAAAGCAGAAATTATGGATGAACAGGTCTGCCAACTGCTTAAAGTTTCCAATGGAATTTTTTGGAAGAGACGTGTACCAGACATGCGCAGCCCCTGTCAAGGTACCAGAAAAGGCACGACACCTCATCTCATCTGAGATAGAGTATATTTCTGCCGCCGACTGATACATCTCCACGTGGTGGACGGGGTTGGTGCTCCCGTCATACCTTGGGGTGACCATAGGTGGCTTGAACTTTGACGGCGTGGGGAAGTTAACTATCTTTGCCACAAAGTGTGAGCCTATGGTGTATCCCTTCTGAAGAGGGTCTCGGCTCTTCAATATATCACCAATCTTATCCTCTAACCGCTGGATTGAGTCATTCCAGGGCCTCACAGGGTCGGCCTGGCCGATGTTATCCCCTGCTGCCTCTCCGAGGTGGACGGAGGGTTCTGCTGCAGCAGGCCTGTGTCGGCTGTTTACTTCCCTTTGGCCATCATCTCGTCCTCGGGGTCGACCATCTGCTGCCTCCTTCCTGGATCTTGCAGCACTCCTTGGCCTGGACAACTGCTCTCGTAGGTCATTTACTGGGCCTAGCCTCTCAAAGGCCGACCCCCTGCTCAAGCGATCAAAAGCAGAGCCTCTTGGGCGATCATCAGGGTTCGGTCTCCCGCACTTTCCCCTACTGTCCTGGAGGGGTCGCACAGTGTTGTTGGAGACCTCGTAAGGTTCCCAGCACTCTATAGGAGCCTCCTCTCCCTCCAGATCTCCATACCTATCCTCAGGGCAAGGGTTTTCTTGCCTCCCCAGGCGTAGACGCCGGGGGTCAGCAACATCCCTACGCCCCTGAGGGGGTGGAAGGTCTTTGCGTGGTGCCTGGGGTAGTCCCCTGGCCTCATGCTGTCCTGGAGCTGCTGCCGGAGTAATCATCTCAGGCGAAACCCCTGGTGCTCTTAGTATATTCTGGCTTAGAGATGTGAACTGCTCCTGCATCATCCGCTGGCTTGCCGTCAGAGACTTTAGGGCTGCCGCCATGTCAGCCATCTCAGACTGAGGCGGCGGCTGACTAGAACTGGGTCTTCCCCCCTCATCCGGCGGGGGAAGTGGTGGCGGTGGCATCTCAGGTGCCATGTGCTTGAGCTATGAAAAGCTGAACTGAAGAAAATACTGGTTAGCTTGGGAACCTTAGTGGGTCTCTTTCAATGGTGAAACACCTCCTCTCAGGGGGAGTGTTGGTTCACCACCAGAGTGCCCAGTGCGGTCAAGCTGTACAAAGGAAGAGATGTCTTCGTTTCCCACAGACGGCGCCAATCTGATGATGCTGATATTTAGCACCACCAGGTAAGTGATAGTGAGCTCAAACAGTAGTAGTTATGGCAGCCATAGAGATGCAAGTATATAAGTATGTAAGTGTGTAGAAGGGGATGAGTATAAGAAGAAATAAGACTGATGTATAGTGGTTCAACCAATTTGTCCTACATCCACTGTGAGTGTGTGATCCACTAAGTATGGGAACTAATGGCCTTGGATACAATGCACATAACCCTCTCTCTCTCTACTGTGTGTGTACAAGCAGAGTTTTAGCTAGGGCTACTGTTCATGGATCGATCCCCTGTAGGGTTGGGGGTGACAAGTATATATAGGTCTTGGGGGGTGTAGTGTACCCCCCCCCCCCAAGTAAGCATGGTGCATGTGAATGGTGATCTAACCAATCCCCTGTTGACACCTGTAGATGCCAAATGATGACATAATATTCCCTCACGTGAGGGTGTGATTCCGTTATAACGGTCTGCCACGTGTCATATGAGCCTGACGCGCACTGTTCCACGCGTGTCCCGGACCACGCGCTGTCATGATGTCACCCTCGGCCTATGAGCCGAGGCCGAGGGCAAAGTTTCTTCCGGTAGGGAGCCTGGCTTGATTCTGGCCTCGTACTGTCGTACCCTCGTAGGGTCGTCTGGAGCCTGAGGAAGGGTCGGCCCCTCGTAGGGTCGTCTAAAGCCTGGTGGAGGGTCGGCCCCTCGTAGGGTCGGCTAGAGCCTGGTGGAGGGTCGGCCCCTCGTAGGGTCGTCTGGGCCTGGTGGAGGCCAGCTGGGGCCTGGTGAAGGGTCGTCCCCTCATAGGGTCGTCAGTATTGAAGGTAATCCTCATCCAGGCTGAGGGTATAAACAGGTATATCAGATAAGAATATGGATACTCTATAAAAATATCGGAGAAAAAGGGTATGAATACGGATAGTACTAGTGTTCGACACGGATAATCCGTATCCGATGTGGAGTATCCATTTTACCGAATATCTATTTTAACGAATATTCGTATCCGTATTTCTAATAATATTAGTATTAGTATTACTAATAAAATAATATTAAAAATAACTTAATCATTTATTCCCTAAAATAAAACAAACACATACTCCACTCAAAACAAAAACACCCTAAAGTTATTATTTTATTGGGTATATTATAAAATTCCATGTATTATTATTTTATTTGGTATATTATCATTGAGTTACACTAAAGTTACAATACACCCTATCACACACAACATACACCTACTAAAGAATATATACTTCACTCAAAATAAAAAAAAACTAATATCATTTCTCTTTCGTATAAAACAAGAGAAAAGAGACACTCATTTCACTCCAAAAAAACCCTAATTCGGCCACCACCTCCTCCACCGCATCAACCCCACAACCGCTTCTCATCAACCCCTCCGCTTCGCATCAATTCCGTCGCTCTGCCGTTATGCATCCCTTCCTCCTGCAACAAAAAGTTAGAAACAACAAGTTCATACAAAATAAAAATACAAATATATAACTGTATTTATATATTGTTCATGTGGTTATTCATTAGTTTCCTTAAATATAAATAAATGTAGGAGATAAACAAAAAGTAAAGAGATGGTTTTTATTGTAACGAGAAATGAAGTTAACAACATGTATATTATATACAAAATAAAAATGTATACTTATTAAAATAAAAATATCACTATGTTTTGAAGACTAAAATGTCCATAAGGTTATCATTCTCGATAAATTTGATTTAATCTAATAGGTGTATATTTATATATACTGTTATGGAATGCTACTGTTATTTTTTTTGGATGGCTCTAAGCTTATATGGTTGGAAAGTATGGATTGCTTTCAGTCATATCATCATTATGGAATGCTACTATTATTAAAGAATCCATAATTGTTGATGTTAGGAGGTAGTAATTTTGTTATATATTTATTTGGATTGGATTGAATTTCATTGGATTGGATATTTTAATAGTTAATTTTTTCGATGGCTAAACAATGTAAATGGATACAGATATTTTTCGAATCCAAGGTATCCAAGTGGATACGGATATGGATATTTGTTTTAACTATCTGGGCGGATACAGATACGGATAGTGCATCTAGATATCGGATACGGATGTAAAAAACATGATATCCGATCCGTATCCGTTCGTTTACCACCCCCAATTGTCATTATTCCATGTGATGATGTCGCTATAGACACTAAAATCTAGTAACATAACAGAATTTTGGTGTCCCTCTTAGAGAATTGACATGTGGCATAACAATTACTACTTTAAATAGACTCCATCCTATCCCCCACCACACTTTTTAATTCTCAATTATGCATCAGTTCCCATCTACCCCATCCCCAATACACGTTTCTATCTGCGCCATTTATATCTCCCGTTTAAACATCCATTCGCACCAAAACCCCTCTCTCTCCCCATCTATTTCCATCGTCATATAATCCTACCCGTACCTCTTCCATCAGACCCATCATATTCCTCATTACCCATATCCGATATATACTACACACAACACAATACACACACAATTCTGAAATTGAAGCCATTACTGTGGAGAATGAAATCAATAATAATATAATTTGGTTCGTCTGGAACACAGCTATGATATTAACGAACCAAGACTCTCGAGATAAAAGCAGACGGGTTTTAGCATGCATAGAAAGTAGAGTTGAGGTAATTTCAGAGAGATAAAGGGAATGACAAATTAGACTCTAGAATCTGGTCTGGAAAATTGAAATAATTTTTGAGCTTTATTTTCATTTCCTTGGACTCCACCCAAAGAAATAGCATCCCTCCTTTTTTATTATAGTTTGCTGAACTTAAAACGAGTCAATTTTTTCAAAGTCTAATGGACCAAAATAAAATAGGATCCATTCCTATTTATTGGCAAATACCCAACTATCTTTTCTTCTGTTTTTTTTGTGAGACATACCAATATTGAAAAAAAAACTCATCAGTCGCTTCATCTATTCATTGTTCTCGCAATGAAACTTATCTATGGAGAGAGAAAAAAATGTTACCCACATACAAAATTGTTTTATAAATATAAATTATTTTCCAAAACAATACTCTTTTGGTGAAAATATAAATAAGAAATTATTTTTTATAAAAACTTTAGTTTTAGCTCTTTTTTGCTATAATAACGTTTTTTTTACAAAAGTTAGATTTTGAAAAGATAAGGATAAAATTTTGGAGGGGATATTAGCACTCCACAAATTCTTTAGGCACTCCATCTTCAAAATAAAATTCCAACTTTGTCCTTAACTTTTTTAATATATATACAACTTGTGGATTTTATGTTTTCTTGGTCTTTAACCCCCAAGCCAATGTCGGTCACACTCCTACATAAAAATTTCAACTATTTTTTTTGGTTTGAGTGTATTATAAAATTTCAACAAAATGGAACTTTTAACAAAAAAAAATTCCTTTGTATTGTAAATTTCAATTAATTTTTCTTTTATCAAATGTAAGCATGACCCAATGAAAATTGGATACAACATGAAATATTTTTTAAACTTAACATGAACACAATCTTTATTAAAAAATTGTTTAATAAAACATAAAAAATGTTTTATATAAATAAAAACTGGCCGCTCCGCCTATACATACCGCTGCCGCAAACCATTTTTTTCTAAATAGTGAAAGATTATTTTTAAATAATAAAAAGTAGTCCGCACCACCGGTATGAAAAAAAAAATATGACTCCAACATTTTTGAATACAGGTTTAGTCCAAGTATTTTTATTTTGTTTTAAAAAATTCTCCCCCACATAAAAACACTCAAAACAAGTAGACGCACAAGCCCATTTACCCACCTACGTTCACCCCCACCCCCACTCCTGTCGGAGCTCCGATGAGGGTCGTCAGAGCTCGAGCGAGGGTCATCGGATACAAACCTCCATCTCCCTGCTGAGTCAATCATTGTTAATTTTTCTACAAACATTACTAAAAATTTGCATAAATATCAATATTTGAACAAAAACATTCCAGCAAAAATCTATGAAATTAAATATTTTCAAGAAGCATATTAAAAATGGTAAAAAATATTCGTAAAAGAAAGAGATTTGAATCAATCTTTGAGTCGAACCATCTTTTTTTGTGGGACTTATTTGTCTTGATTATTTAAAAAAATCGTTAAAAAAATTTAATTTCCAGAAAAAAAACTATTTCCCCAAAATAAAATAGGTGAAACCCATATACAAGAGTACACAAACATGCCCACAAGTAATTCCATTACAAGTTTTTTTTCCCAAACAACAATAATAATTTTTTTTACCAAATACAAATACAAACGCAATCGAAGTAAAACAGAAACACGATCAAATTAAAATGCCACATAATACGAAATCATTTTTTTATTCGGTCGTGTTTATGTTTTTGTAAATAAATTAAAATAATATTTTGTGTCATGTCATGTCTCCTTTATTTGGATTGTGTTCCTGTTAAGTTTAAAAAATATTTCGCGTTGTATCCAATTTTTATTGGGTCATGTTTGCATTTGATAAAAAAAATTAGTTGAAATTTACAATACAAACCAATTTTTTTTTTGTTAAAAGTTCGATTTTGTTGGAATTTTATAATACACTCGAACAAAAAAAAAATAGCTGAAATTTTTATGTAAGGGTGTGACAGACATTGGCTTGGGGTTAAAGTCCAAGAAAATATAAAATTCACAAGTTGTATATATATTTAAAAAGTTAAAGGACAGTTGAAATTTTATTTTAAAGATGAAGTGCCTAAAAAATTTGTAGAGTGCTAATAGCGACTCCCATATTTTATTATATATAAAAGTTGTATTATGAAAGGAAATTAATGGCAAGACTTGACTCCCAAGAAAATAAGCTTTATTTGTCAACATTTATGTAGGATAGACATTTACGTACTTTTTTGAAAACAATGAGACTTTTAGAGTTGGAATTAACAGTGTCATTTGTATTGATAGCTGGCTACTATAGCCTATAGGTCTATAACAATTCTACCAGACATCATTACACAAGAGTTTCAATAGGAGTAAATTTCGTATCTTTCTTTATTCCTACGCATAAAAGGGTTTGAAGATTCTTATATATACGTCTCAAAAGCCTCGAGCATCACAATACTTTCCATTCTTTCCTTCTTCATTCCTTGTATACAATGTCCACAAATATGTCCTTCAATGGACCAGTTTTGGAAATATTTTCTTGGTTTCCGGCACAAAATATTTACAAGTTTTAATCGGTTTCCAAACAATTTAAGGAACTTCTGTCAGACCACATCTTTATCGGCAAATAATGCAGAAATATGCAATCGAGGGGAGATTCTAATTTGTTCATTCAATCCAATTTTGCTCAGGGACATAAAGCAACCATGGAAATAAAATCTTTGGATTATAATTCAAGCTGTGTTGTGCCGTGTGAATCGGTCGAATTCTTATCAAATAGGGGCCGAATTCTAGGCTCAAGCAATGGGTTAATCTGTTGTACTGATGTCGAAACCAATGAGAACGGGATGTTTATTTGCAACCCTGCCACTCAAACATGGCAATCCATATCTTTACCCGATTGCCTACGAGATCGTGATATCTGTGTTCTATTTGAGTGCAATAGTGGTTCATTTGGTAATTTTCCTACAAATTACACGCTTGTGACGCTATTGGTGGATTTGAATGATTGGGGTTCAAATATGCTAATGGTTATTTCGTACTCGGGAGAAGGAGGAGTTTGGAACGAACAAGGAAAAATCAGCTGCGGTGCTAGAAGTATTCTGCGTGAGAATCCGGTTTATAACGATGGTATGATTTACTATATTTCTGATCATTCTCCTTATCTCACAAAGAACAGTCCTTTCTACTGGCCGTACATATTAGCTTATGACACTAAAAATTATCAATCAAGATTTTTGAAAATTCCAAAGAGTGTTAGGAAAAATCTGGACGATGTCAGTTGCAAATTATCTATCTTTAAACGGGGGAGTGCAATGATATCCTTGGTGAAATATATGAAAGGCGCCGTTTCTATATGGGTGTTGGTTGATAAAGAAATAATCAAGTGGAAAAGGATTTTGAAAATTCGGGTTCGAGCTATGGGCTTAAATGAATTGAATCCCACTGTTGCGGGCCTTGCGGTATTAAACGGATGTTCGTTGATCATTGTTACAGAGGAGAAGGTTTATAGGTACGATTTGACGGGTCAGAGAGGAGAGAAAACAAAAGAAGGTTTATAGGTACGATTTAACTAGTCTTTCGTGCATAACTTAACACTCCAATAATTTATGGGTTACTAATTAAGCCGAGAAATCTATTGAAGTTATAACACAAGTGCTAAAGAAGGGACAAAAATGGAGTAAGTTGAACACAAAGGAACATACTACAATGTCTGGCTTAGATGATTTGGCCAAATGACTTCACCACCTATTTGTAGGCATCCACCTCCTCAATGGATAGTGGAGATCAAAATACATGAGTAGTCTGGATTAATTCTCCAGAATGGTCCCACGTCCTTAAAGGAACATTTTAGAACACTACATACTTTTTTTTTATAATTCTTGATTATTCCATTCATTACATGTAAACTCTAGATTATTCTAGCAAATCCTACAATATTTCATAACATATTACACAATAGTAGATAATATACTAGGAAAATCTAGAATGTTATGGAGAATTATGGTGTAGGTATGGAGCCTTTAAGGAAGAAAATATAGAAAATACATGGTACGTGACATCAAGATCATATTCATCTTCACCACTCGTAAGGGGAGAAAATGTCGAGACATTTCTTTTATAGTACATACGCATAACTAAAAGAAAATAATGAAAGATAATAAACCTAAACATTTAATAAATTATCATTTAAAATAACCCTACTATTTAATATTAATATTTTATAAAATCTAAATTTGAAATTTTGGCATTTAACAAATCCTAACAGTTTATAAACCTTTGTATTAAAAATAAATTCGCACATTTTAAACGTTCATTTTCAAAACTTATAACATATCAAAAGCAAGTTGTGATTTTAACATACATGCAAACAATTAATCAAAACTAAACTAACCTTGGGCATGAGCTAGAAAAACCAATACTCTATCTATCTCTTTAGTCGCATGAGAAAGAGCAAGTAGGAGATGAAGTTAAGTTGTTCAGTCATTCAACAGTGGGTTATCTCAATATCTCTACAAGCCTCTTTTATTTTTTTTGGTGTTAGATATTTTGGGAGAGTTATGGGTGGTGAACTGATAGATACCATGCTATCTATATCTGTATACGTATCCTTATCCGCTTGGATAGAAAAATAATTATCGGTATCTGTGTCCTCTTGGATTCTCGAGATTCGGATATTATCAAAATCCGTTTACATTGTTTATCCATATTAATTGACACTAATTTTGAAATTAACTAAAATTCATATTGAATAAAAATTAGACGATCGAAGTCCAAGATAATTTTGCTATAACTAACTAAAAAGTGACAATATAAACTCTTCAGAGAATGTTTGAAATCAAGTACTAACCTTTAATGTTCATGTAGGAGGCTTGAAGGAAATCTTTGAATTATAGAGAGCTTCCCCAATTAATAGAAGAGACTCAAGAGAAGGAAGCAGCATGAAGACAGCAGGCCGGCTTAGAGAGGCAGCTTGGCGGGGCAGCTCATCAAGGAATCTCAGTGATACAACTCAACGAGTAAACTGACTGAGAGAACTCCTTGTCATCTTCCGTTCTTACTTAGTCAAATTGCATTTGTTAAATACATTTGTTTTAATGTTGTAATAATTGTAATATAAAGTGTGAGGTCAAACGGTACTCGCAAGAGACCAGAACTGGCAGGGCTTGGGAGAGCTTACATGCTCTATCGAATGACCTCGTCTTAGGAACTTCAAAGGGATTTAGTTTGGAGGATTAATAAGTGAGGCATCATTAAGGCTTATCTTGACCATCTTAGATACAAACACCGAGAGACCTTTCACCGTGGAATCTTGTGCGAAGTAGCCTTGAGTTCCATCGTATATTGAGTTTTGAGCCAACCAGTCCTCTATTGAATGTCACATCTACTGTAGGTGATGTCATTAGTCATCTAAACACTGTCCAATCCGTAGTTGAGTAAACCACTGTGGTTTTGGGGTTGTTAGATAGTTTTGGTAGCCACCTCTGTTGTGATAGTCCTCTGACGCACAGTGGTTGGGCAAAAGGCATATCTTGAGATTTAATGTTTATGACGTAGGGATGACTGGACCATTATGTATTTAATGTTTGTGACGTAAAGTATGAGGGGATGTCTTTCACAGTTGTAAAGGATTGAGGCATCTCAGAAATAGTTTGGAGCTATTTAATGGCCTCAACTACCTCTGAGAAAGGGGGTTCCTTCTAGAGAATTTATTGCTAGAGAGAGAATATATCAGGGAGGAATTATTGCAAACCATAGGGTTTACTCACCAGTCATTGTCATTTATTGTGAATCTTTTAATGACTAACCAGAGATTCTTCAGAGTTTGTTGGTGTGTTGGCTGCGTGCAAGGTGTATCTAGGGTGATTACTTCTCTCTCCCTTTGAATGAGTTACATCGGAGTTTTCTTTATTATTGTTTGAGTTATACATGAGAGATTTGTGAGTTCAATCTGAGTTGTTATTAAATTGTGTTTGTATGTTTATCATGTGATCATCAAGGGTATTTGGGTTAAGTGTTATCACTATACCTATAGGGGTTACACCTCTATCTATACTTGAATAACCCTTTTACAACTTTTATTCATGAATAATGTTCTCTTTTCCTCTTATTGAATAATCCGCAGCTCCTCAACATGCATTTTTACTTTGTTAAAAAAGGAAGATACATATCAAAATTCTTAACTTTATGCACCTAGGCTACTTTGTGGTCCCCAATAAACATGTAATTGGATTTTTTCAAAGTATTGTTATGAGTGGAAGTGGGCAACCTAACATGTAATTGGATTTTTTTCTTTCATCTTCCAATTGGAAAACCACTCTATAAAAAATGCATCACAACCACCCACATGCTCCTTACCAACCACATTGAAAAGATAACAACAAAAACAATATGCGAACTCTTTATGGACACTATATTCTAACCAAGTTGGGTGTTCATCAAACCAAGAAAGATTAAGTCACCTTAACCCTCCTTGATCTCTTTGAAGAAATTTATGATCATAAGGTTTACATGACAAGGCATTTCTTTGAAGTACCTAAGCATAGCTAGAAGAAAATAAATAAAAGCAAGATCAGATTTTTACACCAAAAAAATAACAAAGCGAAGTGAGATTGAAACATACAAATAATTAAATTAAAGCAAAATCATATTTTTACCCCAAAAAACAAAACAATAGTTCAGATTTTTATAACAAAAAAATAAATAAAAGCAAGATCAGATTTTTACCCAAAAAAATCAAAACAGGATTTTAACTTACAAAACAATTAAATCAAAGCAAACAAGTTCAAATTTTTACACACGAAAAAAAATCAAGTTCAAATTTTTATACAAAAATAAAATAAAATAAAGGCACGATGAGATTTTTACAAAAAAATATATAAAGCAAACTCAAATTTTAACATACAAATAATTAAATCAAAGCAAGTCCATATTTTTACACTAAAAAAAACAAAGCAAGTTCATATATTTACACCAAAAAAAGATCAGAGTTTTACAAAAAAAAAATAAAGCAAACTGAAATTTTAACATATAAAAAATTAATTCAAACTAAACTAATCTTGAATAAGAACACCACACTACTCTCTCTTTAGGTACTAATTTTGTGATTCTTTCACTCTCTGTCTACAAATGTTAATTTATCTAAATTTTTATTAGTTATTATTTATGAATAGGAGTAGTAGTAGAGCTAAGACTAGTTAATAGATTTTTGATACGGTGGGCATTTACCTCTTTACCCTACAATTTTTTTACATATTACTAGTTTAATTTTCAAATTTGCGGTTGATGTTTTTTTGCCCAAAAGACAAGGTGGGCAGCTGCCCACCATGTGTTCTTCTTGCCTCCGCCCATGGATTTATATAAGTTTTTTTTTTAATTTTTCCAATAAAATAATTCTTTTTTTATTAAGTTGTACATATAACAAATATTCACTACGAGTTGTCTTCTTCTTTTTACCTTTGAATATTTTTTTAAAATCAATTAGTGAAGTTGTGGTTGAAGGAGGGCGATAAAAATATCGCGTTTTTTCATAGGAAAACCAACTCATATCGTAGATTCAATCATATCGAAAAAATAGTGGTGGACGGGAGAAGTACACAAATGAGAGATTAGATTAACACTTAAGTTCAATTGATCGATGTTAATAAGATATATTTAAAATCAATAAAAGGTATTCTCACAAACATATTTGGCGTTTCATAATGAATATGACATGCTTTTATTAATAGATAAACTTCTTACATTGTGCAAAGCATAAAATCCTAATAGTCTCCCCCGTGTCCCTTTCGCGAGACGATTGGTCAATAATACGTAGGATCAGGATATAGAAATATACACATATTGTGTAATAACTCAATCACTTAGTACATTATCCTAAGAAATAATCCCATTGAATCCCTACCAATAGGGTCCTTATGATCCAACACACACGCACTAGGTCGCCCTTACATAACATAAAACATCCAGTACATATATATGAATATGCTATGATAACTATGTTAATCAGGCTAAATTTTCTCGAACTCAACCTTATTGCCATACAACATACCAAGTTACATACCTATTTTTTTAAAATAGTAAAAAAAACATATCAGATTAGTATTTTTTATATAACGTTTAAACATTTTAAGGCGCCCATATAAAACAAATCAGTTCAAAATAATTTTTTTTGCTATTTTAAAAAACAGGTTATTTTTGTAAATATTAAAAAAATATGTTTGCGCGTCTCTCTCTCACTATATATATATATATATATATATATATATATATATATATATATATATATATATATATATATATATATATATATATATATATATATAGTGAGTGACCCTCATACACACTAAGTATACATACTTTCTAGAGCATACTATTTTTTTAAATGATAAAAATTTTATTTTATTTTTGAGTTGAGTTTTTTTTACTGTGTTATTTAAACATTTCTCGCGGGGGGCCGGGGGTGGGGGGCATATAAAAAAATCATCTAAAAATAATTTTTTACTATTTCAAAAAAAATGGTCAAACTCTCAGCTTTTAAAGTTCTTTAAAAGTGGTGAATGTTTGATCGATTTTTTTAAAATTGTAAAAACCGTTATTTAGAGTTGATATTTTTTTTATGGGTCATCTAAATTTTTTAAACATCATATAAAAAAATCAACCGATTTTTTTATTATTTTAAAAAAATTGATATGTGTATTTGGTATGTACTGAAATCTTCTTGCATATATATATATATATATATATATATATAGTCTAGAGCTTTTTTGTAGTGCGCACAGGGTGGGCGAGGGGTGGTTCAAGTGTCCACCTCAAAATTTTGAATTCTTTTTTGGAAAAAAAGGTATAATGATCAAGTTTTAAAATTAAAGTAAAAAAACTCTAATAGTTTCTTTAAAAAAATATTACACACACTTGGCCACTATAGTTACTTGGATTATATTGTTGTTGTTTAGGGTTTGAATAAAGTTGTTTTTATTTATTTTAGGTCATGCTTTGAATTAATTTGTTGCCATATTTCTTAAGGCTTGTACATATTTAATAATTTTAGTTAATTTAATTTCGTTGTTGTTTAGGATTTTGCAACTTGAATTGGTGAATTCCTAATTTGAACTAATTCCATCACCTCCTAGTTTAGGACGTCCTATTTCATATGTTTTATTTTAGGAGTTTGATTTATTTTAAGATTGTATTATTAACGTACTATGTGATATTATATTCGAGGTTGTTTTATTTGAATTATAATTGTCTACAAATACAACTCTACTCAACTTAACAAAGTCTTTTTTTCAGTTATTTGGAGTTGGCTGCATGGATATTATTTTTCCATTCCAATCCATTATGTCCATCTCAATATCTTCGGTTAAACCACATGATATCATGCTATTTTTTTTATAATATCTCACCAAGTCAATTTGGGCATACTTCTACCCTTGTGTTACTATCAATACTAACTAAATCACTATTCTTTACGAAATCATCCATTGGTGTACGCTTGATGTGTCCAAACTATATAAGTCGATTTTCTCTCAATTTATGTTTTATAGGAGGTACTTTTACCGTTTCAGGAATTTGTTCATTTCTAATTTTATCCTTTCGAGTTTTACCACAATTCCATCTCAGCATTCGCATCTTCGCCATATTCATTTTTTGCACATTTTGTTTCTTGGTTTCCCAACACTATGTCCCATATAACATAGCGTGTCTAATGGTCGTCCTATTATTTTTTTCTTTTAACTTTAAAGGTATACGCCTATCACACAATATGCTGGTAACACTTCTCCACTTGACCCATCCTGCTCTAATCCTATGAGTAACATCCTTACTAATACCACCATCTTTTTGGATAATCGATCATAAATAACGAAAATGATCATTTCTAGTTATCTATTGACCCTCTAATTTTACCACATCCCCATTTGTCCTCCTATTACTATTAAAATTATACTCCATATATTCTATTTTATCTCTACTTATTTTAAATCCTCTTGTTTCTATAGTTTCTCTACACAAATCCAACCTAGCATGAATTCATGTCTTAGTCTCATCCACTATAACAATATCATCAACAAATAGCATAAATCATGGCACCTCAACTTGTATTTGTCCAGCCAACTCACCCATAACAAGAGCAAAGAGATAAGGACTTAATGCTGAACCTTGATGTAGTCCTACAGTAATTAAAAATTCATTAATTTATCCGGCTGATGATCATACTAGAGTCATAGCCCCATCATACATATCCTTGATCACATCAATATATCTACAGCTCACTCCTTTTTTATATAGAACCCACTATATTATATCTCTGGGTATCCTATCATACTCCTTCTCCAAATCTATAAAAATCATATGAAGTTCCTTTTTTTTCTCCCTCTGGCACTCCATTAATATCTTCAATATATAGATTGCTTCCATTGTTCACCTCTCAGGTATAAACCCAAACTGATTCTCACATACTATAATTTTCAATACTAATCTATATTCAAGCATTCTCTCCCAATGTTTCATTGTAAGACTCGCTAATTTATAATACCACGATAAATTGAACAACTTTGTATGTCCCCTTTATTTTTATAAATAGGTACTAAAACACTATTTCTCCACTAATCAATCATACTATTAGTCATTCTAATTCTATTAAATAATTTTGTAAGCCAAGATACTCCTTCCTCCCCTAGTCCAAGAATTTCTTTTAATATTCTCCTAATGCATGTGACCATCTTATTTCACATTATATTGGTCTCTTCTTCAGCATTCCATGATGCTTCATTTAATACATTATCTTTAAATAGTTCTAATTTATCTCATTTTAAGTTCTACCACCTAGTTCATGGATTAATCTTCTCTTTTCGCACTCGTGATTGATTTTTTAATATTTATATCCAACACAAGTATCCTATGTTGTGAGGTTAAGCTCTCTCCCGGAATAACCTCACAATCTTTACTTGTTAATCGACCTACTTTACTAGCAATAAAAAAATCTATTTGGTTGTTATATGTTCCACTTTTATAAGTTATTAAGTGTTCAAGCCTCTTTTTTAAACATGTGTTTAATAATACAAAATCATAAGCCATTGAAAAATCTAAGAGAGACTCTCCACCGTCGTTCCTATCTCTAAAACCATATCCTCTATGCACTATCCTATATCCCGCACAATCTTCTCTTCCACGGCCATTAAAATCTCCCCTATATAGATTTTCTCACCTACACACATTTTTCTCAAACTTTTACTTTAGTGTACTCATCTAATCCTACTTGGGGTGCATAGTCACTAACAATATTACTCATATTTTCACCTAATACCAGTTTTACAAGTATAAGTCTATCACCTTTTCGAATAACCATTACGATATCATCCTTAAAATTCTTATCTACTATTATTCCAACTTCGTTCCTATTTCTATATTTTCGTGTATAGTATAATTTAAACCCTGTATTTTTTATTTCTCTATCTTTCTCATCGATCCATTTAGTTTCTTGTAAATAATCTATGTTAATTTTTTTTTCTTATCATGGTATCTACTAACTCCATCCATTTTTCCATCATAATCCCTATGTTTCAAATCGCTGACCTAAGTCTAGTATCCTGGACTAACTTATTTACCCGCACATGTTTAAATTTTTTTCAGGAGCCCTTGCATATTTCTTGTCGCATTTGGGCGATGATACCGTGCCCCTTACATATTTTTCGAGACACACGATGGCAGGCACAACACATCACTTAAGGGGAATGTTCTAGCATTACTACATATATTCATAGGGTTTATGTTCATAAGAATCTGACCAAGTTTTACGCTGCCAGTCAGCTTCCTAACGCAACCCTTCTCCTTTATCCAGGCTAGGGATCGACAGTGTAAAAAAAAATACAAGAAGTTAAGCGCAACAGTGGTGGAGTTAATTGTCTACATGTAGAAATTATTAATTAAATATTTATAAAATATTTAAAAATAACCTTTGTTGATACCAAAAATTATCCTGCTACGTGGACTATTCATATATGAACACATCTTATCCATCTGGGCATTAGTCCAAGTCAGTAAGGGCGATTCACCGACCAACACCAGGAAGATCGACCAATAATGACAGTAAATTACCAATAGTTGTATACATTATGAGCATTGTACATATGTAAATGCCTATGTTATAAAGTCATTACCTCCTTTGATATTTCGACTTTTGTTCACCCTGTAGGGGCTATAAATAAATTATAAACCCTACATCCAAGGGACACGAGACAAGAGACAATTCATCAAGCCCAAGGCAATACAAAATATTAGACATAGGCTCTTTCTTTTTAGCCGAACCAGTTTAAAAATTCTTTATCTCTTTTACTTATTTTTAACTAAGATCAATTAATTAGATCCGTTTACTTCATTGCATCAAAATATTGGCGTCGTCAATGGGAACATGTTTCTAATCATTCTCATTCATTCAAGCACTTAAATGGATGATATTCCTGAATCAAGTATGCGGAACGATGGCATTTCGCCTGGTCCTTCTTCCCCACCAGCTGCGCATGAATTGACTGGAATTTAGGCCAATAGGCTATGCAAGATACTATCAGGTAACTCGCACAAACTCTTCAAGAAGGAGCGCATGTCTTATCTGCTCATGGAAATAGCCACCACCACCACCAAGAGGTGGTAGGCATAGTCAATCATGGACTACAGGGGATACTTCCTATCGTCTAGGATCGAATTCATAATTTAAGGCATCAGAACTTTTCAAAGCACAATCCTACTCTCCGGAGAGTCTGTGTGATTTAGAAAGACTAAGCCATGCTTCTTATTTTGATCGTTTAGGACCCAGGGGCAGAAATATTCCTAGGGCTTTATTGGGAAACACTCGACGACCATCCGATCGAAGGGAAGGTTCTGTCCAGTCTAGATCAGTTGCCCGATGAACTGCTAAGGCCAAGCAACAATCTGAAGAAGAAAGCTCAGTGAGCAATCGGGTTGCAACGCATATATCTGATATTGGTAACAACGCTTGGAAAGGATCTATCTAGAGATCAGAGGACAAGTTGGGAGAAATTACTACACCAAAAATAGGAATCTGGAGCGGTTTAAAACTGTGCTAGATCAAATCTGGCACGGTTTTGAACTGTGCTAGAATCAAGTGTTCCAAAATAGCCATTTTTTTCTAGCACGGTTTAAAAGTGTGCCATATTTGACCAAATAGGGATACTTCTAGCACGCTTTTAAACCGTGCCAGAATTTGATATTTCTAGCACAGTTTTGAATTGTGCCAGATTGAGCACATTTTGATAAACTTTTGACCCAGTTTAAAATTGTACCAAAATTTGATACACTTTTGGCACGGTTTTGAACTGTGCCAAATTTTTGGATAAAAGAAAAAAATTATTTAAAAAAAAAATCACAAATTACAAATCTTGCACATTGTTGATAAACTAATGTACATACAAACTTCAAAATATTACAAGTCTTCAGCAGTTCACAGACAAAAAAAAAAATCGGGAAGAGTTTCCTCTATTTTCTGAACATTCTAAAACCTGTTAATATAAAACCTATGTAATATAAATCCCACACGCCCACAAAATATAACAATAAACTTACAAAATCCCGCACAACCATAAAAGTTAACAATAAAACTACAAAAGCCCGCACGACGATTAAATAAAATAGAACCATGAATATTAACGACATTAAATAAAAAAATCCCTTGTTGAAAACCATTGACTTCTTTGTGTGTTTCACGTGAAAAATGCTAACGATAAAATTTTATCCTGCAAAAAAATAGGATATAAAAAAGGGACGATATTAGTAACTAAGTAATTTATAAAAAAAAGCTTACCTCAAGCTAAAAAATTACAAATAAGTGTTGAAATTGTTATTATATTCTAAAATTGAAAATCTTACGCAAGTTATGACTACCTGATCAAATCTACGAGTTACATTGGCCTCATGTGAGGTGTTAGTGCTTCTTACGGGATCGTTTGGGGGATGGTTTGGGTTTTCACCCTTCAACGGTTTGTTTCTAAGCCTAGTCCATATATTATCAAATTTTCATCATATTCTCAAACCGAGAGGCCTGTAACTACGCGGTCAGTTCCTACGAGTTACATTGGTCCCGTGCGAGGTATTATTGCCTCTTACGAGGTCATTTGGGGGCTGATTTGGGTTTCCACCCTTCAATGGCTTGTTTCTAACCCTAATAAATATATTTTCAAAGTATCATCATATTCTCAAATTGAGAGGCCCGTAACTACGTGATTAGTTCATACAAGTTACATTGGTCCCATGCGAGGTGTTCGTGCCTCTTACGGTCCCGTTTGGCAGCTGGTTTGGGTTTTCACCCTTAAATGACTTGTTTTTAAGTCTAATCTAAATATTTCCAAATTATCATCATATTCTCAAACCGGGAGACCCGCGACTATGCAATCAGTTCCCACAAGTTACATTGATCATGTGCGAGGTGTTCGTGCATCTTACGAGGCCGTTTGGCGACTGGTTTGTGTTTTCACCCTCAAATGACTTATTTTTAAGCCTAATCTAGATATTTCCAAATTATCGTCATGTTCTCAAACCGAGAGACCCGCGACCACGCAGTTAGTTCCTACAAGTTACATTGGTCCCGTGCGAGGTGTTTGTGCCTTTTACGGGGCTGTTTGGGGGCTGGTTTGGGTTTTCACCCTTTAATTGCTTCGTTTTAAGCCTAATTTAGATATTTCCAAATTATTGTCATATTCTCAAATCGGGATACCCCTGGCTACGCGGTTAGTTCCTACAAGTTACATTGGTCCCGTGCGAGGTGTTCGTGCCTCTTACGGGGCAGTTTAGCTACTGGTTTGGGTTTTCACTCTCAAACGGCTTATTTTTAAGTTTAATTTAGATATATCTAAATTATTGTCATATTCTCAAATCGGAAGACCCGCGACTATTCGGTCAGTTCCTATAAGTTACATTGGTCCCGTGCGAAGTGTTCCTGCCTTTTACGGGATCGTTTGGCGACTGGTTTGGATTTTCACGCACAAACGACTTGTTTTTAAGCGTAATCTAGATATTTTTAAATTGTCACTATATTCTCTAATCGGGAGACCCGCAACTACACAGTTAGTTCCTACCAGTTACATTGGTCTCGTGCGAGGTGTTCGTGCCTCTTACGGGGCCGTTTGGGGGATGGTTTGGGTTTTCAGTCTCAAACGGCTTATTTTTAAGCCTAATCTAGATATTTTAAAATTATCGTCATATTCTCAAATCAGGAGACCCGCGATTACGCAATCAGTTCTTATAAGTTACATTGGTCCCGTGTGAGGTGTTTGTGCCTCATACGAGGCCGTTTGGCGGCTGGTTTCGGTTTTCACCCTCAAACAGCTTATTTTTAAGCCTAATCTAGATATTTAAAAATTATCATCATATTCTCAAACCAGAAGACCCACGACTACGCGGTCAGTTCCTATAAGTTACATTGGTCCCGTGCGAGGTGTTCGTGCCTCTTACGGGGCCGTTTGGCAGCTGGTTTAGGTTTTCACCCTCAAATGACTTATTTTTAACCTTAATCTAGATATTTCTAAATTATCATCATATTCTCAAATCGGGAGACCCGTGACTACGCGGTCAGTTCCTATAAGTTACATTGGTCCCATGCGAGGTGTTCTTGCCTCTTACGGGGCTGTTTAGCTACTGGTTTGGGTTTTCACTCTCAAACGGCTTATTTTTAAGTTTAATATAGATATTTCCAAATTATTGTCATTCTCAAATCGGGAGACCCACGATTACGCGCTCAGTTCCTATAAGTTACATTGGTCCCGTGTGAGGTGTCTGTGCCTCTTACGGGCCCGTTTGGCGATTGGTTTGGGTTTTCACCCACTAACTTCATGTTTTTAAGCCTAAGTCTAGAAATATGCAAATTATCATCATATTCTCAAATCGGGAGTCCCGTGATCGCGGGGTAAGTTCCTACGAGTTACATTGGTCCCTTACGAGGTGTTAGTGCGACTCACGGGGCCGGTTGGGGGCTGGTTCGGGTTTTCCCCCACTAACACCCTGATTTTATGACTAAGTCTAAAAATATGCAAATTATCATCGTATTCCCATACTGGGGGTCCCATGATCGCGCGGTCAGTTGTTACGAGTTACATTGGTCCGGTGCGAGGTGTTGGTGCTACTCACGGGGCCATTTGGGAGATGTTTAGAGTTTCCCCCCACTAACGTAATGTTTTTATGCCTAAGTCTAGTAATATGAAAATTATCGTTGAAATCTCAAAACGGGGGTCCCGTGATTGCGCAGTTAGTCTGAGTTACATTGGTCCCGTGCAAGGTGTTAGTGCCACTCACGGGACCGTTCGTGGGATGTTTCGAGTTTCACCCACTAACGCCATGTTTTGAAGCCTAAGTCTAGAGATATGCAAATTATCGTCATATTCTCAAACTGGGAGTCCCATGATCTCGCGGTCAGTTTGTACAAGTTATATTGGTTTGTGTTCAAGGTCTTGGTGCCACTCACAGGGCGGTTCCGGGACTATTTCGAGTTTTTGCCCACTAACGCTATATTTTGAAGCCTAAGTTTTGAAATATGCAAATTATAGGCGTATTCTCAAATCGGGGCCCCGTGATCACGTGGTCAGTTCGTACGAGTTATATTGGTCCCGTGCGAGGTGTTCGTACCACTCACGGGACCGTTCGGGGGCCGTTTCAGGTTTTCCCCCACTAACGCCATATTTTTATGCCTAAATCTAGAAATATGCAAATTATCATCATATTCTCAAACCATTAGTCCCGTGATCGCACGGTCTACTCGTATGAGTTACATTGGTTACATTCGAGGTGTTGGTGCCTCTCACGGGACTGTTCGGGTGTTGTTTCGCTCTAAGGACATGTTTTTAAGCCTAAGTCCTATTATATGAAAATTATCCTCGTACTCTCAAATCGTGAGTCTCGTGATTGCACGGTCTGTTCGTATGAGTTACATTGGTCCCGTGCGAGGTGTCGGTGTCTCTCACGGTGCCGTTCGGGGCCTGGTTTGAGTTTTGGCCTTTTAATGCCATTTTTTAAGAATAAATCCTGATATATTCAAATTATCCTCATACTCTCAAACCGAGGGTCTCGTGATCACGCGATCAGTTCCTACGAGTTATATTGGTCCAGTGCGAGGTGTAGGTGCCGCTCACGGGGTCGTTCGGGGGTTGTTTCGGGGTTTCTCCCTCTAATGCCATTTTTTAAGCCTAAGTCTAGATATTTTAAAATTATCATCGTATTCTCAAACCGAGGGTCCCGTGATCGCGCGATCAGTTCCTACGAGTTACATTGGTCCCGTGCAAGGTGTTGGTGCCTCTCACGGGGCCGTTTGGGTGCTATTTCGGGTTTTTGCACTCTAAAGCCATGTTTTTAAGCTTAAGTCCTGATATATGCAAATTATCCTCGTAATCTCAAACCAGGAGTCTCGTGATCACGCGGTCTATTCATACGAGTTATATTAGTCCCATGCGATGTATTCGTGCCTCTCACGGGATCGTTCGGGTTTTGTTTCGAGTTTTTTCACTCTAAAGTAATGTTTTTAAGTCTAAGTCCTGATATATGCAAATTATTGTGGTACTCTCAAACTAGCAGTCTCGTGATCGCATGGTCTATTCGTACGAGTTACATTTCTCCCTTGTGAGGTGTTGGTGCCTATCACGGGGCCGTTCGAGGGTTATTTCAGGGTTTCGCCCTCTAATGTTATTTTTTAAGCCTAAGTCTTGATATTTTCTAATTATTATCATATTCTCAAGCCCGGGGTCCTCTGATCGTGCAGTCAGTTCTTACGAGTTAATTTGGTCCCGTGCGAGGTGTTTGTGCCTTTCACGGGGCCATTCGAGTGTTGTTTCGGGTGTTCACACTCTAAAGCCATATTTTTAAGCATAAGTCCTGATATATGCAAATTATCCCATAATATCAAATCGGGAGTCTCGTGATCACGCGATCTGTTTGTACGAGTTATATTGGTCCCATGCGAGGTATTGGTGCTTCTCACGGGATCGTTCGGGTGTTGTTTCGAGTTTTTGCAATCTAAAGCTATGTTTTTAAGCCTAAATCCTGATATATGCAAATTATCATCGTACTTTCAAATTGAGAGTCTCACGATCGCACGGTATGCTCGTATGAGTTACATTGGTCCCGTGCGAGGTGTTGGTGCCTCTCACGGGACTGTTCGGGTGTTGTTTCGAGTTTTTACACTCTAAAGCCATGTTTTTAAGCCTAAGTCCTGTTATATAAAAATTATCCTCATACTCTCAAACCGGGAGTCTCGTGATCGAACGGTCTGTTCGTATAAGTTACATTGGTCCCCGTGCGAGGTGTTGGTGCCTCTCACGGCGTCGTTCGGGGGCTAGTTCGAGTTTTGGCCATCTAATGCCATTTTTTAAGAATAAGTCCTGATATATGCAAATTATCCTCGTACTCTCAAATCAAGAGTCTCGTGATCACGCGATTAGTTTCTACGAGTTACATTGGTCCTATGCGAGGTGTAAGTGCCTCTCAAGGGACCGTTCTGGGTTTTTTCGAGGTTTTACCCTCTAATGCCATTTTTTAAGCCTAAGTCTAGATATTTTCAAATTATCGTCGTATTATCAAACCGAGGGTCCCGTGATCGCGCGGTCAATTCCTACGAGTTACATTGGTCCCGTGCGAGGTGTTGGTACCTCTCACGGGGTCGTTCGAGTCTTTTTTCGGGTGTTCGCACTCTAAAGCCATATTTTTAAGCATAAGTCCTGATATATGCAAATTATCTTCATACTCTCAAATCGAGAGTCTCGTGATCGCGCGTTATGTTTGTACGTTTTACAATGGTCCCGTGCGAGGTGTTGGTGCCTCTGACGGGACCGTTCGGGTGCTATTTCGGGTTTTGACCATCTAATGCCATTTTTTAAGAATAAGTCTTGATATATGCAAATTATCTTCGTACTCTCAAATCGGGAGTCTCGTGATCGTCTGGTATGTTCGTACGAGTTACAATAGTCCCGTGCGAGGTATTGGTGCCTCTCACGGGGCCGTTCGGGTGTCGTTTTGGGTTTTGACCATCTAATGCCATTTTAAAAAGATAAGTCCTCATATATGCAAATGATCCCCGTACTCTCAAATCGGGAGTCTCGTGATCGAGTTCCTACGAGTTACATTGGTCTCGTTCGAGGTGTTGGTGCCTCTTAGGGGGCCGTTCGGGGGGTTGTTTTGGGGCTTCCCCCTCTAATGCCATTTTTTAAGCCTAAGTCTAGATATTTTCAAATTATCATCGTATTCTCAAATTGGGGGTCCCGTGATCGCGCGGTCAGTTCTTACGAGTTATATTGGTCTTGTGAGAGGTGTTGGTGCCTCTGGTGGGGCCGTTTGAGTGTTGTTTCGGGTGTTTGCGCTCTAAAACCATGTTTTTAAGCATAAGTCCCGATATATGCAAATTATCCTTGTACTCTCAAACCGGGAGTCTCGTGATCGCACGGTCTGTTCATACCAGTTACATTGGCCGAGTGCGAGGTGTTGGTGCCTCTCACGGGTCCATTCGGGTGTTGTTTTGGGTTTTCATTTACATCATAAATCAAATGATGATAAACCTTACATACTAACCGATTTTGAGTGTATAAGAATAATTTAAAAAATCATATAAGTACTAGTATGGAATTACATACCAAAATCACTGAATTTCCTTCAAGGCGTATGACCAAATTCAGCGTAATCTTGATTCCCTTCATCTATCTTTTGAAATTGCAAAACTAAAGGTCTCCTTGTGACAATCCTTGCGTTAACCAATAACTAAATTCATTAAAAACCACGATAGAATATGTATGATATTTTAAGATAAAAAAATGCAACATATTGTCAAATGGAAGTTATGTAAACCCTAACCAAATCCTCTAAGAAAGAAGTCTCGCCAACCTATTCTTTCCAACAACGAAGATTTTTTAGAACATTGAGCTTGGCTAATAACATAATAAAAGGTAAAAAATCTGGACACAACCAATTTACATACATATATGTATGCAAATTCAAACAAAGAAAGCCACAACCTTATATAACAACAGTACTGACATCTAGAGGAATAACACTGACATCTAGACGCCATCCTTATTCTAACTTTTTGAAGAAGATCATCTGCTTGAATACATTTAGTTAGCAAGACTAAAACCTTGAACTAAAAAATAGGAAGAATCGTGGTTAACAACAAATTATATATCAACATGGTAATTGAGATTCAAAACCAAAATTATTTCAGCAGAAAATGGTATATGATAATGAGAGCAACATTTATTTATTTATTTTCTCCAAAACAAGTTGGACAGATTTTTATATTATTACAAATTGAGCCCATATTCTGACTAAAATACATTATATTAAAAAAGGTAAAAGGAATAAATCCTCCCTTTCAATATCGAACCTCATCCAACCTTTAAATAAAAATCCACGACTTGATTTTCTTAACTCTACTATAAGGGTTAAAGTAGGGAGAAAGTAAAGTTAATAGAATAAATATGTACCGGGTATTTCAAAAAAGGCCTAGTTTCACCAAGTTAATTGGATTTTCTAAAAAGTATGTATCTTGTGAAATAATTCGGTCACCACTTGAAGGTCTTATGTCGAATACAAAATGAACGCAATTGGGAGCAAAATAGGAAATTCACATGTAACATTATGCAAATCAATGTGCGCAACATAGCAGAATACCCCAAAAACGTAATATCAAACAGTGCAAGTAACATTATAAGAGTGAATATAGATTTATACAAGATTGATTCCGGGGATATAAACCCTGAAAATTTGAATCTCAGCTACCATTTCTGTTTAGATGAGCATCAAATTTGTAATAATAATAATACAAGTAACATGTCGATGGAAAGAAGAGGGACATAAAAGTCATTCTGTTGTAGACTCTAGTGTTACAAGTTCGAGGTAAACAATATTAAATCTTGTAGTTTTAGCTTTAGGGGAGGAAATGGCAAGAGGTATACATGTATTGATATTAGTGATAGTGGCCAAATATATGTGCGAAGAAATGAATTGAATTTGGCGTGTTATGAATAGAATACAATAGCATTACATATAACAAACACATAAGTGGTGATATCAACTTTAACTAAGTAGAATAATATATTATATTATATTGTACCCGGAAGAAAGAGAAATCTCGTCTTTTGCCTAGTCCAACGATGGGCGGCGTCGACAGCCTTCTTGTCCTTACAGGCGATGGAGGACGAGAAGAAACCTCCATAGAATTACAGATTGGGGAAGAAACCTCCATAGCATTACATTTAACAAACACACACACACACACATTCACACATATATGGATATATTACATATACACATATACAGATTGGGGAGAAACCTCCATAAAGATTGGGGAAGAAATCTCCACGAATGCTACCAGCGTTTGGGGAAAAAACCTCCACACAGATTGGGGAAATAATCTCCACGAATGCTACCAGTGTTTGGGGAAGAAATCTCCACGAATGCTACTCACCGCTCCTTACTCCATCACCAACATCGCAACTTTTCCATAGCTAATCCTGACCTAGAACTAGCGTTTGGGGAAGAAAATAAATAAGATATGAGCGGGGAAATGAAAATATGTGGTGCTTGGGTTTGGTTTTAGGATTGACGTTGGTCACGGCCTAGAGCCGTGACCCACCAATTGCGACCCATTAATGAAGTTAAGTTACGTGTATATAGTCTACTGGTCACGGCCCATAGCCGTGACCCATGCTAAAAATTGGTCATGGCCCCAAGCCGTGACCCAATATGTGTGTATTTTGCTTTGTCATGCCTATGGTCACGGCCCAAGTTCGTGACCCATTCGTGACCAATTTTGGAGGGGATTTTGGAGCTAAGATTGTCACAGTCCAAGTCCGTGACCCACAGTGGTCAGCAATTTGGTCCGTGACCACTTCCATAGCATCCATACTTAGTGTGGTAATGAATATGGTCATGCCAAAAATTGAGATGGTCACGCCTCAAGATCGCGACCAGCTGGTCAGGGACTTGGGCCGTAACCATTCGCATAATTTGGTGTAGTGAAGGTCTATCCACCCATTTGTGACACCCCGCCTAATAAAATACCGGGTGATCAGTCCTATACCAAATTAAAATAGGAATCCAAGTTGGATAATCCTTAGCATCACTGTCGAAAACTTTTTAAAACTTACTAACCACCTAGTATTCCAAAAGCTCGTGCCAATTTTAACTTTTTAATTAAACCAAAACAGTACATGCGGAATTAAAATATAAACCATTCACACAACTGAATGAAAATAAACTGAATCATAATTACACAACTTGCCGAATAAATCACCGGCCACCAAAGAAATAATCCAATACAAATATTCAACACCTGAATAAAATACCCTGAAAACTGTACCGAGAAGTCTGGGCGACAAGCCCTAAATAAAACTGAAACTGATACAAGATTCCTACTCTAGGAATGAATGAATGATGCGTCCAATCCAAACTCCTGTTAGCATCCACATATGCCGCAGCTCCGTGTCCCTGGAATAGAATATCAATCTTGGCGTCCCTGTGGCTGGACACCTAAAAGGTTTTGAAAATAGTTTTATAGCAAGGGTTAGAACCCAAAACATTTTGAAAATATTTAGCAAGTGAATTAACTGCAGTAATTTAAAATGCATGAATGCACTTCAAATTTAAGTTAGTGTCGCACTCCCTTGTGGATATTCTCACCCCTCCACTATTGTGCACACTTACCGATTACCTTAACCCCACCTAGTTGTGCTACCCCGTCCAACTAGTCCTGGTATAACCTTCCCTTGCCATACTCCTCTAAACCGAGTATAATGATTTCCTGAATTATAAGTTATTACACGATTAACTTAATTAATTCCTTCTTAATGAATAGCATATAACCTTAACACAAGTTATATAAATTTAATACGTCACACTCTGTATTATTCCCACGAATGATTAACTTGATTAATTTCTCATTAATTAACAGCATATAAAGTAAATACATCACGCACTGTATTATCACCTACATATAATATTTGCTACCATATTATATGTACCTTTACTAACATCCGCACATATATCATACGTGTATCCATCCTTTCGAGTATACCCTCGCTGGATAATTACCTCTAAAATGCTATCTCACTAGGTGTGCTCACAAAACCTAGTTCCCCAAGTTGGAAACGCTCACCAACCTGGCCCAAAATATAAACGTAGTGGAGGCGTTCGTATTCCTTCCCTGAAAGTGAGATAAATCCCTCACCCATATATACCGGATGCTATGACCTGGAGATATACTCGCCCTACTCCTCAAGCTGGGGGATTCACCCACATCGCGCAACCTCCCTTGATAGCATTAGAGTATTTAAATTGAATAAATATCTAGTCACTGATATTTAATATCACACACAATATAAACACGTATATATATACTATCACTATTCCGTATATATATAATATAAACCCCGGCTTTACCATGTACTCAAAATACCGTACACTGCCTGTAATTTAATATCACACACAATATATACACGTATATATATATACTATCACTACACCGTATATATATATATATATATATATATATATATATATATTATAAACCCTGGCTTTACTGTGTACTAAATATCCTGTACACTGCCCGAAATTTCCTGAGTCTGTGGCCCGACTCAACGTAATGAATTTTCTCACTTAATAA